>VWZV01004710.1:0-65289 GCA_013397155.1 Irena cyanogastra
TGCTCCTGCATCGTGTCCCGCTGTCACAGCTCTGCCCCTCGGCGCTGCCCTACCTGGGCTCTGCAGAACCCCCTCAGCCCCGCTGCCATCCCGTGCCACCCCTGCCATGGCAGGGACACCTCCCACTGTCCCAGGCTGCTCCAAGCCCCCATGTCCAGCCTGGCCTTGGGCACTGCCAGGGATCCAGGGGCAGCCACAGCTTCTCTGGGCACCCTGTGCCAGGGCCTCCCCACCCTCCCAGCCAGGAATTCCCAATTCCCAATCTCCCATCCATCCCTGCCCTCTGGCAGTGAGAGCCATTCCCTGTGTCCTGTCCCTCCATCCCTTGTCCCCAGTCCCTCTCCAGCTCTCCTGGAGCCGCTCCAGGCCCTGCAAGGGGCTCTGAGCTCTCCCTGGAGCCTTCTCCTCTCCAGGGGAACATTCCCAGTTTCCCAGCTGGGAAACTCTTCACACCCCTGTGGAGCTCTGACACATTCCTGGTGCCCAGCCCCACTCTGAAGGGAGTGGCTGACACCCCCAGGCCAGTTCAGTGCCCATACTGGGATTACTGGTGCCCTGTGCTGGCCAAGGAGCTCCAGTATCCCCAGTACATTTTGCATCCCTGCCACAAAGAGGAGCACGGGCAGGAGCTGGCAGCTTTCTGCATTTCATCCGTGAATAGAAATTTGTCCATCTAATTTTCTCTCTGTCTTATAATTACTGTGTCTTAAGAGCAGTTTCTCCATCTCTCCATGGTTGTTGCTTCCAGCTCATTCCATTAGTCTTCCCTTGCTGCCCTTTTGGTTACTCCTTGGTAATTTATCATAACTTGGTAATTCATCATATTTTTGGTAATTTATTATAACTTGCCCTCCTGTGTACTTTAATTGCCACTGGGATTTTTCCAGCCAGCTGTGTTTTGGATTCTCCAAAGCATTCCTTGTTTTCCTCTTGGCAGCTTGTTGGGAATGAGAGTGAACAACGTTTATGATGTGGATAACAAGACCTATCTCATTCGCCTGCAAAAGTAAGAGCTTTAAATATTTTTTTTTAGGAATTTTTTTAAAATGCTGTGTGAAAACTAGATTTTTAAAATTGTCTGCAGCAATAACAAAGCCTTGTTTTCCATGAAATTCTGTTTTTTGGTAAAACACAGTAATTTTTCCTCAAAAAGTTCTCAGGAAATAGGATATGGAGAGGGAAACACTGCAGAAAACCCTCTGCAAATGGCTAGGTGGTGGAGTGACTGCTCCTGTGCCACGTGGATCCCCAGAAGATCCTCATTGGGAAGGGATTTGGGGGATTTTGGGGGTGCAGCTGCTCTGTTTTGCCCTCAGGCCGGACTGCAAGGCCACGCTGCTGCTGGAATCCGGGATCCGCATCCACCTGACGGAGTTTGAGTGGCCAAAGAACATGATGCCCTCCAGCTTTGCCATGAAGGTAAACCCTGCAGGGCTTGTGTTTTAATGAGGGTCTGCATGTCAGGAAGGAATGGTCACATTCTGTCCTTGGAGGCAGGAAATCAGGGAAGGATTATCCTGGTGAATCCTGATCCTGCAGGTGGCTGAGGACAAGGGAAGAGCAAGCGTGGGCTTGGGGTCACATCACTGTGTTCAGTGCCTGAAACAGTGAATATTTAAATTTATAGAAACTGCTGCTGACGCCGTGGGTGTCTTCTGTACCTCCCAGACCTTCTGGAATGTTGCTTCAGCAAAATCCTTGTCATTCCAGTAGGATTGTGTGAATTTTTAGTTGCTGGATGCAGCACCCTGTGCTCCAGAGTCCTCTCTTCAGTCTGCTGAGCTCTGGGGGTTCAGGCCTTGCTCCAGGCTCTTAGGCTGGGCTCCTGCAGGTGCATCCATGGGTAGATCCATGGAGATTCAGCCTGGGATGACTCCCATGGATCTGTTTATCCTCTGGGTGCAGCCAGAAGTGACTCAGCAGAGATTCTCCAGGGTGGCTTTCCACAGCTGAGATGGATGCAGGGATAATCCCAGTTCTCTTTATAAAATAAGCTCTTAGAATTTGAACCAGCTGCTCCCTTGAGCTAAACAAACAACATGGAAAAAATGTCTTAATGTTAAGAATTGGGCTCAATTATATTTATAATTGTAGAAATGAAGGTGTTACTTTGGTGACTACCAATATTTTTACTCTTGTGATATTTGAGTTACATAGGAAGTGATTGGTACCACAGAAGGGCTCTATAGCCAAGCCATTCCCAGGTGTTTTCAGATGTTTCCCAGACATTTTTTCCCATCCCTCTGATGCCTGGAGAGGCTGCCTAGAGCAGAGGCTAGACAGAGTTAAAGGATAAAGGTAGTTATTTATTGAAAGGCCTTCAAAGGGCACACCTTGGGCGGTGCAGGAGTCTTGCAGGGGCTGCACCCAGGTGTGACAAGAATCACAAGTTTTTCAGACAGGTGAAAGTTTGGTCCATTTGCATATCAAGCTTAATTGTCCAATTACAACTTCACGTGATGAAGTCACTTACTCCAAGTTTGCCCCCTGTCCTGGTTTAGGGCAAATTTGGGAGAGAACCTCCAAAGGGGTTTCTCTAGAAAGCAGATTCAATCAGCCCCTTCTCCAAGCGGTTCAGGAAAACTACTTCCTTGGAAAAGAAAAAAAAACCTGTTTATTTCACAAGCTAAGCACTCACCAGCACAAAAAAAAAAAAAAAAATTGAACAATATTAAACAATAAAACCCCCCTAATTAATTTATGTTGTTTATGTTTTTCGGGGCCTGAGCCAGTGAGGTGTCCTTGAGTTTCAGGCCTAGAGAGGAATTGTTCTGTGTGGATAAAATGGGAGAGAGCAGCAGCTGACAGCTGAGTTTTAGAGTTCCACACTGAAGCAGTGTTACACTGCTTTGAAAGACATAAAAGCTCCAACTTCAGGCCTCCCCTGCAGTGCCGGAAGCATTTGAGGACGCGGAGATTGGTAAGCGTGAGCCAGCTGGGCATCGACCGCATCGTGGACCTGCAGTTCGGCAGCGAGCAGGCTGCCTACCACCTGATCCTGGAGCTCTATGACAGGGTGAGACAGGCCTCCCAGTGTCCCTGGGGTAGGGACGCCATGGGGGCCTCGCTCAGGGTCCCTGTGCTCGCAGGGGAACATCGTCCTCACTGACCACGAGTACCTGATCCTGAACATCCTGAGGTTCCGCACGGACGAGGTCGACGACGTCAGGTTTGCGGTCCGGGAGCGGTACCCAGTGGACAGTGCAAAAGCTGCTGTGCCTCTGCCCACCTTGGACAGGTAATCTCAATTTCAGAGCTCACATTTCGTGTATTTGTGTGGCCAGGGCAAAAGCTGCTGTGCCTCTGCCCACCTTGGACAGGTAATCTCAATTTCAGAGCTCACATTTGGTGTATTTAGTTGTTGTGGCCAGTGCAAAAGCTGCTGTGCCTCTGCCCACCTTGGACAAGTAATCTCAATTTCAGAGCTCGTATTTGGTGTATTTGTTGTGGACAGTGCAAAAGCTGCCATGCCTCTGCCCACCTTGGACAGGTGATCTCAATTTCTTTTGGAATCTGAAATGCAGGGAATTCTCAGAACTTTGGGCATGTAAGGCAAAGCTTAGAATTAAACCCAGGATTTTATTTGAGACCTTGGAAAAGGCTTCCAAACTCAGGTGCTGGAAGCGAGAATGTGGATTTATAGTTTGAAGCAGAGACACGTTGAGCTAAGTAGAGAAAAGTTTAGAGTTTTAGAGTTTAAGATGTAGAAATAAAAGGAGTTACAGAGGTAAACAAGGAGTTTAGAATGCAGCACTGTGGATTTGTGTGTCATAACATGATTGGCTAAGAAAGCTCACACTGTAGCATGAGTCCATAAGATGAAATATTTAAAGATTGGGTTAAAAACATAAATATCCTTGTTGGCAGTGTTTTATTGGTCAATAAATCCTTAAAAAGTCTTGTAATTGGGGGTCTGGTGACCTTCTGAACCATGCAGTGAAGATGTGAGCCAAACTCACCCTTCCTGCCTGTATAGAAGATAAGAAAAATCTAAAAAACATAATCTAAAAAACAATTCAGAGGTCCCATCTCTAACTCATTCAAAACTCCTTCAAAAATCCTCATAAATGGTGTATTTATTGGGATAAACCCAAATTCATCAGAGCTGTGAAAATCTTTGGGTAGTTTATTACAGGCCATTTTCAATTTCATGTTTTAAGGCTGGAAATGTTTTGTAGCTTCTAAGCAATACAATGTTGTTTTAAAACACATTGTTCTTTGGAATTGCAACTTTCTGTTTTCTCCTGCAGGCTAACTGAAATCATATCAAATGCACCCAAAGGGGAGCAGCTGAAGAGGGTTCTTAACCCACTCCTTCGTAAGTGATGGGGCTTTGCTAGGAGATGAATTGAGGTCACTCAGTGTGTGCTTTGTCATCCTGGAACATTTGAATAACTGATCACAGAATCCTGGCGTGGTTTGGATTGGCAGGAACCATAAAACTCATCTCATTCCCCCCCTGCCTTGGGCAGGGACACCTCCCACCATCCCAGGCTGCCTTGGAAAACAGGGATTTATGAGTTCCAAGGCATCTGCACAGAGCTGGGCCTGCCTGTGGTGCAGGAGGGATGAGGCCTGGTAGTGGCTCTGCTGGAGCTCTGGCTTGGGGCATTTTGCACCATCCTGGTACCAGATGGGAGCTGTAAGTGTAAAGTCAGGTTTTCCTGAGCACAAAACCAAATTTGTTGTGTTTGAGGTCATCAGAACAAGTTTGGTTTTTCTCCTGACCTGGCAGCGCTGCTCAAGCAGAGAATTTCCTGAGCAGCTCAAATCACACCTGAGCATTACTTTCCCCATCTCTTGATTCTCTTTTTCACCACCCTTTTCTCTCTCTTTCTCTACTCTGCTCTCTTAAATAATTCCTATCGCTATATAATACTAACATTACTGTAGAACTGCTAATTACTGTCCCCCACTGATCCCAGTTGAGCTGTACCCATGCTGGAATTTGGTATTTCTGATCCTGTCAGTAGGAAACTTTGGCCTCATGTGGTGTTTCTGAGCCAATCACCAGCCGCAGCTGCTCTACTCTAAAATCCCCACCATTTTTCCCTTTGTGGGAATTTTGGCTGTTTCTCACCCCCTCCTCCTTACCCACCCATCCCTCCCCTGATTTTTGGCACTTCTCACTCATCTCACACTCTTGTGTCCAGTTCGTTTTTGTTTTTTTTAATGCAAATTGTGAATGTTTTCTACAGATGATCCTTTACTATTTCTTTTTTTTTTTAACAGCTTATGGGGCCACTCTGATTGAGCACTGCCTTATAGAAGCTGGATTTTCTGGAGCTGTCAAAATAGATCAACATCTGGAAAATAAAGGTGTAATATTTTAAAGGCTGGGCCACAAATATGGGGATTTTTATGTCTGTGTAGTGTTTTTTTCCCCAAAGGGATGAGTAAACCTGTGGTTCTCACCACATGGTTTTATTTTATAATGTTTTTAACTTGGGGACCAGCCTTGCTTACATTAAAACTCTTGAGTTGTGCATAAATTGGAGATAAAATATCAGATTGTTCCTGTAATCTAAATGGTTTTATAGTGAGACACAACCTCACCCATGAGATGAGAAGAATTAACATCCAGGTCTTTATTTGTAGCAGACATTGGGGATTTGGTAAAGTAGCAGCTTTACATTTATTGGGAAATTAAAGCTTTGGGTAATAAAATGAGAAAATACTTTCCTGCAGTCTTATTTTCCTTGTGTGTTTTGTATTTGCCATAAATCCAGAAGATTTTTCCTTCCTGCTGCATTATGGTGCAGTAAAAAATAACTTCTCACAGCTTCTGGTTTATGCTTTGCCTCTGCAGCTTTAATTTCATAAAGTATGGGTACTTGCGGGGTCTCTTTTTCCTCCTGAAACTTGAATAATGATATGCTAAAAGCATCTAAATAAATTTTTATATTAAGAATTTCCCAGATGTAAACTTAGACTCCTGTTTAAAATGAGCAATAATTGCAGGGATGAAATATTTCTGCTGTTTTCTCCTCAGAAAACCTTGAAAAAGTTCTTTCAGCTCTAGAGAAAGCAGAAGAATACATGGCCCTCACTGACAACTTCAGTGGAAAGGTGGGTCTGGGGTGGGTTATCAATTATTTGGAATTGCAGAGTTAAGCTGGCAAGCAGGAATTCCTCAGGATGTGCAGTTCCTGCTGTTCCCAGCTGTGGATTTTATTCCTGGGTGTCAGCTGCTGATGTGGGATAAAAATTGCTTCTTTCCACGGGCTGGACAGCAATTAAATAATGCACAATTAAATAAGGCAGATTGTATAAATCCTGGGAGATTTGCACTTGGGTTTTAATAGGTTCTGTAATAAATCCTGCACAGAAACTCTGCATTTATGGGATAGTCCTGAGGGCTGGAAGAAGTTCACTTCTTTTTCCAGAAGAAATTGGAATCAAGACAAGCCAGTGGGTCAGGCACAAGGTTCCCTGCTGGAATGATTTATGGGTGATACCTAAACCTTTCCACAGACAAATGATATTTTTGTCTTCTTTCAGGGTTATGTTATCCAGAAGAGGGAGAAAAAGCCAAGCCTGGAACCAGATAAGCCAGCAGAAGATATCTACACGTAAATATTTGAAGTATTCCTTCCCTTTCTTTCTGCTAGTCTGCATAACAGAAATTAGTTTTCAAGTGATAATGTCAAATGTGTATTTTACAGATATGAGGAATTTCATCCTTTCTTGTTTTCTCAACATTCAAAATGTCCCTACTTGGAATTTGACTCATTCAATAAGGTACAGTGCTTTTGCTGATGCTGTACTTAAGTGCTTGAATTGACTGCTGCTAAAAAGAGTAATTAAAACATAGTGCAGGGGTTGTTAGTGAAAGCAGAGACCTTGGAAGGGATGAATCATTTTATGGATAAATGTTTGATGAGAAAAAGCCAACTCCAGCAGGGCCTTTGGGCTGCAGCTGGGCAGTGCTGGCTCCTGAGCTCAGATCCTGGGGTGTGGAAGCTTCCAGTCAGAGAATCCCAAATGTTTTGTTCTGCAGAGCTGGAATCTGAGCTGTCTCTGGAGTTAACAGTTGTGGCAGACATCACATTTACACTTTTCCTGTTCCTGCTCTGAAAACCTCAGGTCTCTTACTTGGTGTTTCCTTGGGCATTGTCCTTTCTGGTCCTTGACTTATTAACATCTGGGGTCATTAATTGCCTCTTGTTCTTGACCTTGATCTCCAGAATTCCCACTCCACACTCCTACCCTGCTTCCTGCCTGAATTTCTGTCATCTCCTTCACTGATCACAGAATCCCAGAATGATCTGAGCTGTCAGGGACTCAAAATCCATCCAGTGCCATCCCTGCCATGGCAGGGACACCTCCCACTGTCCCACGCTGCTCCAAGTCCCCATGTCCAGCCTGGCCTTGGACACTGTCAGGGATCCAGAGGCAGCCACAGCTGCTCTGGGAATTCTATCCCAGCCCCTCCCCCCCCTCCCAGCCAGGAATTCCCAATCTCCCATCCATCCCTGCCCTCTGGCAGTGGGAGCCATTCCCTGTGTCCTGTCCCTCCATCCCTTGTCCCCAGTCCCTCTGATGATCTAAACAGCCCCAGACCTTCCTCATCTTGTGCTTTAGGCACAGCTAGAACACCAGGAACAGTTCTTAGGCATTCTGGGTCTTCTTGTGCTTTTTTAACTGACCTAATGAAGCAGCAGGAATTCAGGGCAGACAGATCTGGCTTTGCAACCATTTAATCTGAACCAAAGCAGCTTTTCCATTATTTCTTAGCAAAAAAAACCGTGAGCCATTGCTTGGCCACTGTTTTTCTTCTGTGTTTGCAGTGAGACACAGCCCTGAGTGTCCTGCTGGACTCATCCCATAGGAAGGGAAATGGAGAAAGCTCCTGGAGGTTGTCTCAGCCTCTGTCACCTCTTTTACTGCTTTGCAGTCCTTCCTCTGCAGGGACCCTCCTGTGCCTGCTCTGAGTCAGGCCAGCCTGGGGATTCTCCAACCTGATTCTCTCCTGCAGGCAACAGACGAGTTCTACTCCAAGCTGGAGGGGCAGAAGATTGATCTGAAGGCCTTGCAGCAGGTGTGTCCTGATCCAGGCCTGGGCAGCTGGCATGGCTCCCTCATTTCCAGAGGCTTTGCTTGCTTCTTGCAGTCATTACCTGATGCCATTTGGATTTGTATTTTTCTTTTTTTGCCATCTTGTATTTAAAAGGAGAAACAAGCATTGAAGAAACTTGAAAATGTCCGCAGGGACCATGAGCACAGACTGGAAGCTCTCCAGCAGGCTCAGGTAAGACAGATTTTGGGTTTTAATCTAAAAAATGCATAATCACACTACCATGGGATGGTTTGGTTAGGAGGGGACTTCAATCCCATCCAGCTCCGTGGGCAGGGACACCTTCCACTATCCCAGGTAGCTCCAGCCTGGCCTGGAACGCTTCAGGGATTGGCAGCACTGGAGTTGGATCTTCTCCTGTGCCACCACTTCAATCCATCCTTGCGTTTCTTCACCACCACTTGCATTTTTTTAAAATGTCTTGCTGAGCACGTGTTTGGCCGCACTGGCTGCAAGCTGCTCCTTTCCCTAAGGAAGCTGACAAGCTGAAGGGAGAGCTGATAGAGATGAACCTGGAGGTGGTGGACAGGGCCATCCAGGTGGTCCGCAGCGCCTTGGCCAACCAGATCGACTGGACCGAGATCGGGGCCATCGTCAAAGAGGCCCAGGCCCAGGGGGACCCCGTGGCCACGGCAATCAAAGAGTTAAAGCTGCAGACAAACCACATCACCATGCTGCTGAGGTGAGTGCACTGCATCAGGAGCTTAGAGATTTAAAAATACCCCAGAATACCTTTTTTATACCCAGAAGTTTTGGTGTTAAAGCTGGGACGTGGCAAAGATAATCCATGAATTTTTGGTTGCCTCGCTTTCAGAAGTGGCAGTTTATAGAATAAACTTGTTTTCAGTCACTTCCTTGGATTGAAAAAATTGGGCTCTTTATCTTCTGCTTTTGTTTTCTTTTTTCCCCCCAAATTTGGCTGACTCCAAGACAAAAGAGGGTGAGCACATGAAGCATTCCAGAGCTTCCTGTGTCTGCACAGTGTGAAGGGTTTAGAGGCTCTTTGGGACGTTTCTAAACTTCTGAGAGAATTAAATTAAGAGCACATTGCACCAAGGATGAAAAATTAACCAGTTCTCTTACCTTAATCATCTGATGTCATGTGTTTTTAGGAACCCCTATGTGTTATCTGAAGAGGAAGAGGAGGAGGATGATGCTGATGTAGAGAAGGAAGAAACAGAAGAACCAAAGGGAAAAAAGAAAAAGAATAAAAGCAAACAGTTGAAGAAACCTCAGAAAAACAAACCCTCATTGGTTGATGTTGATCTCAATTTGTCTGCCTATGCCAATGCCAAAAAGTAAGATTTTTCAGTAAACGTGTGTTTTTGTAGGAGAAATTTCTCTGGGTGTGCAGGAGGAAGGATTTTGGGATCTCTTGTTAAAAATAAGAGTTAAAAATTGGAATAGCAGCTTGTCCTGAGCTCTGGGATGGGAATTTCCCTGTGCAGAGCAGCTGCTCTGTGGCTCACACTGATTGAATTTTGAGTCCAGTTCTGCCCATGGAACAAAAGGCAGAGGCCTGGGATGAGTGGGATAAGGATAAAGGAGTGGATCTGCTGGGATTTCAGGGACACACACTTGGGTTCCACAGGTACTACGATCACAAAAGGCACGCAGCCAAGAAAACCCAGAAGACAGTGGAAGCTGCAGAAAAGGTATTTTTTTCCTTGAATTTTAGAAGATATTTAAAAGGAAAATCCCTACCACTGCTCAGTGGGAAATCCTGACCTGATCTGAGCAGCCCTAACAAAACATGAAAGGGAAGAACAATCAGCCAAGGTTGTTCTATTCCTGACATTTTGAGCTCAGTGGAGGATTGCAGATCCCTGATGGATCCTCCATTTCCACCAGTAGCATTGGGAATACTCAGAGCAGGTGGAAATACTGACCGACCAGGAAAATCAGTGGAAATCCTTCCAATCCAAGAGCTGATCATTTCAGGGAGCTCCCCAGGGTGGAGTTTTAAGAGCAGGGCTGGGTGGAGTCTGCACTGTGGTCAAGTCCAGAGCCATTTCCTACCAACTTTGCCAGCGTTCAGTGGGGAATTTTGTGATTCCTGCTGGATGGTGATGGTGCTTTCTGTCCAAACAGGCTTTTAAATCAGCTGAGAAGAAGACAAAGCAAACCCTGAGGGAAGTTCAGACTGTCACCACCATCCAGAAGGCCAGAAAGGTCTATTGGCAAGTACAGCTCCATTGTCTTTCTCTCATGTCCTGTGTCAGGATGGACTTTCCCTGCCTTAGGAGTGGAGCTCTTTAGGATTTCTGAGCACTGCACTTTGCATGGAGTCTCCTTAAAGGTTCTTCTCAAAGTCAGAGAATACAGAATGGTTCCCAGGGATAGCAGCCCAGAGCAGCTGTGGCTGCCACATCTCTGGAAGTGTCCAAGGCCAGGCTGGACGTGGCTTGGAGCAAGCTGGGAGTGTGATCCAGTGGGACTGGATGATCTTTAAGGTCCCTTCCAACCCAAACCATTCTGGGTTTCTGTGCTTTAAAAAACAACAAACAAATGAAACAAAACCTCAAAGCTTTTAATCACCAAATGACTGAAGTATTAAAATAAAAATAAACAGGAGGACTATGGTGATGGTGCTTCTTGTTCCATCTCCAAATCTCACTGTCAGTGATGCTGTAGTTGTCCCATGCCTTGTTTTTATGTCTCAGGCCTGTGGATGGAAGTAAAAATATTTACAGTGTCGTAAATTGCAGATGCTGATATAGATATTCTGAGTTTGGTATCAAAAACCACCTATTCACTGTCCTGTTAGTTCCAGGTGTTACTCACACTGTGGATTTGCTGGAATTTGGCAGGTTTGAGAAGTTCCTGTGGTTCATCAGCTCTGAGAATTACCTGGTGATCGCTGGCAGGGATCAGCAGCAGAACGAGCTGATCGTGAAGCGCTACCTCAAACCAGGTGAGCCCATGGAGGGGATCTGGGGGTTTCCTCCTCTTCCCCACTTCTGTGAGTGTCCAGGAGTGACATGGGAAGGTCTCTCTGCTTTGTCCTTGAGCTGGGCCTTGGATCAAAGGGAGTTTTGGTGATGGGAGTTCCTCTGGTGCCACGGGGTGAGAGCAGCTTGGATGGGCTCCCCTCAGGAGCTGAGGAGCTGATTCTCCCTGCGACAAAGATTAAGCTAAAAGGCTAAAAGGCTTCTGTGTCCCCACTCTGCGCCTTGCAGCCAGACCAGGCATTTCCATCTAGCGTTAGAGACTTCCCTGGCTCCAGGAATGTGTGGCTAACTGAAGTCTCCTGTTTCCCAGGGGACATCTACGTGCACGCGGATCTGCACGGAGCCACCAGCTGCGTCATCAAGAACCCCTCAGGTACCTGTGGGGCCCTGGGGACAGGAGCTGTCAGTGCCTTCCCTTGGGATGGGAATCAGTCCTTTCTGGGAACTCCCAGGCTGGATTAGGGCAGGATTTGATGGCTCCTGGTGTGCTGGGTGTTCCCCAGGCGAGCCCATCCCGCCGCGGACGCTGACGGAGGCTGGGACCATGGCCCTGTGCTACAGCGCTGCCTGGGACGCCCGCGTGGTCACCAGCGCCTGGTGGGTGTCCCACAGCCAGGTGAGCACAGCATCCCAGGGAACTGGGGTGTGACCACAGGCAGGAGCCCATGGGTGCAGATCAAACCTCTGTGTAAGGGTGTGGAGATCACACCAAAGGTGTGGTGGTTTTGTCGATGCCTCAGGTTTGAACTTTTATATTTTTCAGACTCTGTGCTGCTTTAGTGTGTGGGTCTGGGCTTCATATCAGGGCATGGTGAGCTCTCTGCACAGAGCAGGGAGACAAAACAATTCCTGCTCTAGCTGGGGACCAAGGACAAATGATCCAAATCTCAGCCCAAGAGCACAAACAACGTGGGCTGGAGAGAGAAAAACAAGCAGGATGGGAGTGCATGGGCTAAAGCTGGAATGGGACAATGAACTCCAAGGTGCAAATGGAGCAGAACTGATGACAGTGACAGAGCCCGTGCCCAGGCTGCATTTTGTGCCCATTTTGGTTCATCTTGGGTGCAGCCCTGGCTGGGCTCTTGTGCTGCCCAAGGTGGATCCATGGAGGAAATCCTTTTAATAAAGCCCTCCTTTATTCTTTAACTCCATCCAGCCTCTGTTCCAGGGCAGCCTGCTCAAGGCATCATAATTCCCTGAATGCTCCTGAGTAGATCCTGGGTTTATTTCCCAAGTTACTCACCCAGGACTCCTAAAACACAGCGCTGGTAGTGTGTGATTGGATTGGAACATCCCTTAGGAAAATTCCCTGCAAAGGACAGGAAGAACCCCTTGGATATGGAGTCCTGCAGAGCTGTTCCCAGGAGTTCAGCTTTTGTTGAGCCAATGTTTCTCTTGGTGCTGTTGTCACCTCATGTTGGGCTTCTGTCACAGAAATTTTTCACAGTTTATTGTGGTTTTCTTTTAGGTTTCTAAAACTGCCCCCACGGGAGAGTATCTCACTACTGGGAGCTTCATGATCCGAGGTGAGGCACAAGGGAACAGTGGGAATGGGATGTTTTCCCAAAATGCTGGGCTATCCTGCAGTGGCAGCAGATCCCACTCTTCTCCCAGAAATCTGTTGGGAATGGCTTAGTCTGAGTATCAGGCAGCTGCAGCAGCGTTTTGAGCTGAGCCCTGGGCAGAAGTTCATTAACTCAGCTGCTTTTGAGCTCTCCTGTTCTCATCCTAGAGATATAATAAGCCCCAGTGTAATTTTTTGGTAGCCTAAAGCCTCTAATAAAAATGAATTTTGGAAGTACATCCTGCAGTACGTCTGCTAAACCTCCTCATGAGACTCTGCTTTTGTTTTTCAGGGAAAAAGAATTTCCTTCCACCTTCCTATCTGATGATGGGCTTTAGCTTCTTGTTTAAGGTACAGCTTTTCCCATGCAGCTCCTGCTGGCTTTTGTAATTTGCTTTGAGCTGCAGGAGGCTTATTTTCTGCATCTTGCTTATCAGTGTATTCCCAATTACTTCTTTTCCCACTGGGAAAAATCCCATAAAAGGCTTCTTGCTGATAATGACTCTGCTTTCATTTCCATCTGAGCCCAGTGTGCACTGTCTGCATTCCAAACAGCCTCTGGACCTTCCTGCCTCTGCCAGGGCTGTTATCCCAGCTCTGTTTGGAGCATGGAAATGTTCAGGGACTCTGGGAGTGCAGCTCTATGTGTCACCCTGACTTCTGAGCTTGGCACACTTGGGTCTGGTTTAATTTTCTTGCCTTTTGATGGCAGAAAGTGTTAAAACGGGAAGGAGAAGCTGGGTGAGGTGTTGAGTGAACATCAGCAGCCTGACACAGGGGCTCCTTGTTTCTAGGTGGATGAGAGCTGTGTCTGGAGGCACCGGGAGGAGAGGAAGGTCAAAGTCCAGGATGAGGATCTGGACACAGTTTCCAGCAGTGCCAGTGAGCTGGTGGCTGAGGAGGTGGAGCTTTTAGGTACCCTGGGGGGACTGGGTGCTGCTGGGGGATCCTTCAGGCTCTGGGTGATCCCCGAGTTTGGATCACTGATAGGACAAAGGGGAATGGTTTCACACTGACACAGGGCAGGGATGGATGGGATATTGGGATGGAGTTCCTGGCTGGGAGGGGGGGCAGGCCCTGGCACAGGGTGCCCAGAGAAGCTGTGGTTGCCCCTGGATCCCTGGAAGTGTCCAAGGCCAGGCTGGACAAGGCTTGGAGCAGCCTGGGACAGTGGAAGGTGTCCCTGCCCATGGCAGGGGTGGCATGGTATGGGATTTAATGTCCCTTCCAACCCAAACCATCCTGGGATGATTGATCAGTTTGGTGTTCCTGTGTTTTCCTGCCCTGGATGCCCCAGATGGAGGAAACAGCAGCAGTGAGGAGGAAAAAGCTGAGGCTGAGGAAGCTCCGGAGGATGTGGAAGCTCCAGAGGCTGAGGAAGCTCCAGAGGATGTGGACGCTCCAGAGGATGTGGAAGCCCCAGCTGAAAGCATCCATGAGGAGGGCATTGCTGAGCAGGGAGGAGGGAACACTCCTGCCCCAGAGGCTGACTCTGAGGAGGAGGATGAAGAGTCTGAGGAGGAACATCCAGAGCCCAAGAGGGAAGTGAAGGAGGAAGAGGTGAATTATCCAGACACCACAATTGACCTGTCCCACCTTCAGCCCCAGAGGTGAGAGAAGCAGCAGCTGGGGGCTCCTGAGGGTCTCCTAAAACACTGCCAGGACAAGGCTGGGATGCATTTCCATCCCTTCCTTCCATGTTCAGCAATGGGAATGCTGAGAAACTGAGTCCTGAGCTGCCTCTGCTCGGCACGGGGCTGTGGGATGAGCTCATCTCCCTGTAGTCCCTGGGACTCCTTAGAGGGTGCAAGGAGCAGGGATTGGGTGAGGCTCATGTGCCTGGGAAGCTGCACACTGAGACTCCCTTGTGCCCAGGCTGTGTTTGTTTCTTGTGTGTGTGAGTGAGGAGCTGGCAGAGAGCTGAGATTGTTTCCTGCAGTGAATCCCAGTGTTCCTGCCTTTTCCAGTCACCAAAGCTGGGATTGCCAAGCTCCAGAAAGCTGAAAGTTAGAACCAAGCTGCTGAAGTGTGGGCTGTGGTTGGTATGTCCATGCTGAGCTGCCCTACATCTGCTGATGAGCTCCTTTTCCATCTCCCCACAGATCCCTGCAGAAAATCATCCCCAAAGAGGAAGAGCCCAACTTGGTAAGGTCCCAGCTCCAGTGGGTGGCCCAGAGCAGTGGGAGCTGCTGGGCAGGATCTGCCCTAAACTGCCTTTCCCTCCTCAGAGTGAGAGCAGGGCCCAGGGCCGGAGGCATCTCTCTGCCAAGGAGAGAAGGTGAGAGCCAGGGGGTGTTCCAGGGAATCCCAGAATCCCAGCATGGTTTGGGTTGGAAGGGACCCCGTTAAATCCCATCCCATTCCACCCCTGCCATGGCAGGGACACCTTCCACTATCCCAGGTTGCTCCCAGCCCTGTCCAGCCTGGCCTGGGACACTCCCAGGGATCCAGGGGCAGGCACAGCTGCTCTGGACAAATGCTTGTTCTCCATTCCCTCCCCATGTCCTGGCACAGGCACGTCTGTACCCACTCCAAGCCATGCCCATTGTCCATCCTGCATTTCCAGGGCGAGGGGCTGCTCCTGTCCTTTGGGAATGCTGGCTGGGAACAGTTTTACTCGTGGGCTGGAGAGGCTTTTCTGAGGAGGGGCTGTTTCAGGTGTTCCTCTGGATCCCTGTGGCAGGGAAGCAGGGTGGGAATGCTGTCAGGGGAGCAGCAGCCTCTCTCACCACAGCACATGAGGATGTTGTGATTGTTCTCCTTAGAGAAATGAAGAAAAAGAAGCAGCAGAACAACTCTGAGAACTCAGAGCTGCCTGAAGAGAAGCAGAAGGAGACAGAGACAGAGACTCAACCTGTGGCTGCTCCCAACTGCCACAAGGCTGGTCCAGCCCCTCAGCCCATCAAGAGAGGCCAGAAGGTGGGCAGGGACCAGGGGGAGCCTGGGCTGGGCTTTTGGCATGGAAACATAGACAGTAATCCCAGATTTCCCAGCCAGCCATGACTGCCTGGTGGTGCTTTGAGTGGGCTCAGGATGATGGTGCTGAGGGTTAGCACCGAGCTCACTGGAACCAGTGCCTTGGTTGCTGGTGAACTGCTCTGAAAGAGTTTGGGGTACTGGGAGGGAAAGAGCAGCTGTGGTTGCAGTACTCTACTAGAAGTTGTCATTTCTGAAGCTGTTGGTGTTTCCTCCTGCAGAGTAAAATGAAGAAGATGAAGGAGAAGTACAGGGACCAGGACGAGGAGGACAGGGAGCTCATCATGAAGCTGCTGGGGGTGAGGGGGGACTTGTGCCTTCCCTGGGGTGTGGTGGCTCTGGTCACCAGCCCTGACCACCTGTGTCACCGCAGTCTGCAGGCTCCAACAGGGAGGACAAAGGGAAAAAAGGGAAGAAGGGGAAGACAAAAGAAGAGGCAGCAAAGAAACAACAGCAGAAAACCAAACCCCTGCGTCGTGCAGCAGCAGGAGGCAAGGAGACCCTGCCAGCAGGAATTGTGCTGCATGAGGCACAGGACCCAGCCCTGGATGAGCTGCAGGAGGACAAGGTGAGGAGTGGGATGGGAAGGTGAGGAACAGGGTGAGAAGGTGAGGAGTGGGATGGGAAGGTGAGGAACAGGGTGAGAAGGTGAGCAGCAGGAGGGGAAGGTGAGCAGCTCTCTCCTCTCCTCACCTGTCCATGTGTCTGTCCTTGCTGCGGCTCTTGTGGCTCTGGGTAGCTCTCCCAGCCAGGAGGCTGAGCCCATGGATTTCGGGCACTGTGGAGAGCTCTGTGTCTGCTGCCAGAGCTCAGGGAGCCCACTGGATTCCCAGAGCAGCCTAAAGCCCTCCAGCAATCCCTGTGCTCATCCTATTCCCAGCACAGCCAGAACTGGGGCTCGGAGCAGTGCCGAGGATCCCGTTGATCCCACACCGCCCCCTCAGCCAGGTGTCACCGAGCTCCCAGCCCTGGTGTTGGGATTTGCTATCTCTGAGCCCCATCTCCTCCTCCCAGCTCGGCGTGTGCCAGGCAAATTAGAGGTTGGAAAGAAGCACTCCACCCTCCCACCCACGGCAAAGTGCTGCTCTTACCTTGGTTGTGAAACGAGTTCAGTTCTCTTTGCAGGGAGGATGGGCCTTTCTGGGGCCTGCTGATTAAAGAATTTCTTGGGGACAGGGGAGGAAGAAGCAGCTCTGGTTTCTGCAGGCCTGATGTGTCCTCTCTTTGTGTGTGCAGGAGGAGCAGGACCAGGAGCAGCCAGGACTGGAGGTAAATGCTCAGTTTGGGAAGTGCTGAGGTGGGGGCTGTGTTCCTGCTGGGACTGGGACATGGGGGAGCCCTCCAGGACTGTTTGAACCCACATTAATTGTACTTTTAAAAATTAACCTCATTTTCTGCCTGCCCTGCTCATCTCCACATCCCCCTTAAACCCAAAGCTGGCTCCATGGATGTTTGCCCTTGGTTTTTGCCTTGGTGGCTCTGGGCTGGAGGCTGACAGTGAGCAGTGCAGGTTCTTCTTTAGTTTAAAAGTTTATTTACATATAAAATTGCTTCAAACGTTTCTGTAATTACTTTTGTGTAATTACAGGCTGTGGATGTTGCCCAGGGCTAAGGGAATTCCTTTAGATTCCTTAATGAAGGAGGATAAAGTGTCTGCTGGGGGGAGCTTTGGGTGACCCTTGGCCCAAAACCAAGATCCAGCCAAGGATGTGATTTTAGTGATGAAACAGGATCAGTCACAAGTCCTGGCTTGGGAATTCCATGCTCATGGAACCATGGAATGGTTTGGCTTGGAAGGGACCTTCGAGGCTGTGTGTTGCCACCTCCTGCCCCCTGACTCCAGGGAGGGCTGAGCACAGGGCCTGGTCCCAGTGGAGCTCTCTCTCTCTCCCAGGAGAGCGAGGCCCTGCTGGACTCCCTGACTGGGCAGCCCCACCCCGAGGACATCCTGCTCTTTGCTGTCCCCGTCTGTGCTCCCTACACAGCCATGACCAACTACAAGTGAGTGGCAGCATCTCCCGGGGAGGGGATGTGGTCAGTTTGTTTTGTTTACAGGAACCTTTTCTTTGGGCAGGTATAAAGTGAAGCTCACTCCAGGCACGCAGAAGAAGGGCAAAGGTATGGTGTGACAGCCCTAAATCCTTTCCTGTGCTCTGCCTGCTGGAGGCAGTGTGGTTTTCCAGGCTGTTTCACTCTTCCCTGTGTTTTTGCAGCTGCCAAGATCGCCTTGCACAATTTTATGCAGTCCAAAGAAGCCAGTGCCCGAGAGAAGGATCTGTTCCGCAGCGTGAAGGTGAGCCTTCCTCTGCAGCAGCTCCTGTGCCAGGCAGCAGCAGCAGCAAAATGTCCACAAGTGCCATTTTGGGGGGAAATGCTGCCAAAACTGTTGGGTTTGGTTTTCAGCAGTGGAGTTTGTCTGTACTCCTGGGGAAAGTCACAGAGTCCTGCAAGGGTTTGGGGTGGAAAGGATCTTAAAAATCCATGGGCAGGGACACCTCTCACTATCCCAGGGTGCTCCAAGCCCCATCCAACCTGGCCTTAGGCACTTCCCAGCTCCTCTGGGAAAGCTCTGCTGCCCAGGCTGGGAAGGACCATGAGAAACTGAGCCTTCTGTTTCTGCATTGTGTCCCTCATCTGACAAAAGTAGCATCTCCCAAGAAACCCTCTGGGTTTGGAGTGGGAATTCCTGGAGCAGGGGCAGGTGCTTGCACTTGGAGCTGAGGTTGGAGGGGTCCTGTGCCCCTCTCTCCCAGCCAGGTGCTCACCAGGCCAAGGAAAGGGATCATCCCAGTGCTCCAGAAGGACTTTGCTGCTGTGGTCACTGTCTCCTCTTCCATGTTCCCTAGGACACCGATTTGTCAAGAAATATTCCTGGGAAGGTGAAAGTGTCTGCACCTCACCTCCAGAACATGAAGAGGAAGTGATTCCATGCTGGGGGCTCTAGCCCCAAACCGGACCTGGGACTGGGACAGACGGACACAGAGCCAGGACTAGGACTGAATTCCAGCACCCAGGGCCTGCATTCCTGGTGGTTTAGCTGGACTCTGATACAAATTGCAGATAAACGTGGAATTAAATTGCTGGCATTTGGTCAGAAATGTCCTCCCCTGCTGCTGCTTCTGTATTTGAGTGCTCCTTCTCCACTGCTGGGCAAAGGCTCTGGAATTTGGGGCAGGAAAACTCCGGGCTGGTCAATTCCAGAGCCTGCAGGAACGCAGTTTCAGTGGAGAATGCTTCCTGGGGGAAGGTGGAATCGTGTTTCCCCCCAAACATTCCCTGGCTGTGGAGAGAGGGAAGTGTAGGCCCAGATCCCCACAGCCCAGCTGTGCCAGAACCCTGTGGAGGGGAGGAAGAGCAGGGCTGGGAGTCAGGATAAACACCCGGGATCTCTCAGGAACTACAGCACAGGAATTGTTCTACAAGTCAGTGGTTTTAATTAGTTTTTGAAGACAGCTTAAAACATGATCCCCTCCCCTTCCCCACAGCAGCACGGCCTGGCCCTGTCCCCCATGTCCCCACAGAGCTGCCCCCTTCACGTCCCTGCAACCAGGGGACATCCCTGGGGCTGCTCCAGGGGCAGGGGAGCTCCACAGGGCAGGAAACAGGCACAAACACTCTGTTACACTCGCAGGGCAGAATATCTGCTACCTAAGGTTCACAACTGAAGTTCCACAACATAAAATTTAAAAAAAAAAACAAAACAACAAACCAAACTACAGGCAAGCAGAAAGTAGTGGTGCTTTAACATCTCAAGGTTTACGACAGTTTATCGACCGACAACGGGACAACTTCCAGATCCTGCTTCTAACTCCATCCCAGAGTGCTCCAAACCTTAAGCATCTGTGGCAAAACGTGCAGCTGTGGACTAAACAACACTCCAGAGCCTTGGTGTGCTCAGCATTCCCAGCTCCTGTCCCATGGACATCTCCCCCCGCTCTCGGGGTCGGCCTCACCCCCTCGGGGTGCACAACCCCAGACCTGGATGCAGCTTAAGCTCAGGCTCGTCTCCTCTGGCATTAAATACATTTATTGGAACATCTCACACAAAAATAGGTTTTCTCTCTAGGCCATTCACATGCACGGGAGGGCGAGAAGCAACTACCTACACACGAGGGTTCAGCACACACCTTCAGTGGGCGGGCTCAGGAGCCCGAGGTGTTGTTGCTGCCGAAGCGCTGGTTCACGCTGTGCAGCAGGTGCTTGGGCAGGCAGTGCCACGAGCTGGCCAACATCTCCTTGAAGCAAATCACGGCCTCGAGGCACAGCCTGGGAACACAGGGCTGCTGTCAGCCTGGGGAGGCTGAACTGGGAGCTGGAGACTTACAGCAGTGCCAAAGGGGCTGAGTGAGGAGACTCTGCCATCCTCAGCCCTGGCTGCTGCTCTGGCAGTGTTTGGTGGAGGCAGAAATGTTTTCCAGTATTTTAGGAATGTGAACAAGTCTAAGGTAACCCTGCCCCACTTGTCTTAGAATCCCAGAATGGTTTGCGTTGGAAAGACCTCAAATCCTATCCCATTCCACCCTTTCTCCATGGGCGGGGACACCTTCCACCATCCCAGAGTGCTCCAAGCCCTGTCCAACCTCGCCTAGGACTCCTTACAGGGATCCAGGGGCAGCCACAGCCACGCCAGGGCCTCCCCACCCTCCCAGGAATTTCCTCCTGCCAGCGGAGCTGGGACACCACAGCTGCATGCTGAAGTCTTGCTCTCTTACCTTACGAGAGATCTTGGTTGGAGGGAGAACACCAGGATTTCATTACTGTGAGCCTGGAGGGTGGCAGAGAGACAGAGAGAGAGAGAATTGGTTCTGTGGGCTCTCACAACCATGGAAGGAGGGAGTCCCAGAAGGGCCTGGGTTGGAAGGAGCTCAAAGCTCCCATTCCAACCTGCCTGGGCAGGGACACTGGAGGAACCCTTCAGGTGTCCAAGCCTTGAGGCATCTGCACTGAGGGACTTTGGACAGCAGTAAAGCATTTCCCCCTCAGGCTTTGTCTGTGCACCTCTGTGATCCCCATGAGATCAGCACTGCAGATCCCACGGGAAAGGGAAGCTCAAAAGCAACTCACAGCTCTGGAATGGGCCAGAAGGTTGTTGGCACAGCCCCCAAAGATGATCACCTCGCCCTCCTCGCTGGCACAGGCCGTGTGCCACAGCCTGGGAACAGAGAGCAGCACTGCATTAACCCAGAGCGCCAGCTCTGGGAGGATCCCTCCTCATCCCAGCCAGGCCAAAGGGAGAAAACCAGGAAGCATCAGTGCTTTGACTCCTTAACCTGGCTCAGATCACTTCTCAAACCAGAGGGAGGAAGACTCATGTTTTCCAGGCCACACTCGTGCAGCACAGAGGTTTTGGGGCTTTAAACTGCAGGTCACCAACTCCTATTTCCTCAGCAGGAAGCCAAGAACAGCCCTGGGTGTGCACAGGATGAGTCTCTGGCAGGACCTTGGTGACACCAGCCCATGCCTGGTTGGTGGCCGAGCAGGGACACTGGTTCCAGTTAGCTCTGCTGCTGGCACTCACAGCTCAGAGTCCTCTGCAGCCAGATCAAACCATAAATCCCAGGATCAAACCCTAAATCCTGAGACCAAACCCTAAGTCCTGTGCTTCCTGCTGTTTCACAGGCTGCCTGCCCTGTGTGGCCCTGACCTGGAATTCTGAGAGCACACAACAGCTGCACCTCTGGGACAAGTGGAAAAAGAGAGGTGGGAGAAGGAACCAGGGTCCCCTCTCTGCCAGCCACCACCAGGTGCTTCCACACCCCTTTTGTACCCAGTTTCCAGGGAATTGTCTACCATACCTTGGTTTTTCAGAGTAGTTATGCTCAAACTGTACCCACTCGTTCTTGCTGATACAGTAAATCCAGGCATCACCTGAAAGCAAGCAAAATCCCAGGTAAAACCAGGATTCTGTCAGTTCTATAAGTTGCTGCAATATACAAATACTCTGGTGTAGCACATCCTATTTCTGTTCTTAGATAAATCAAATATTTTAAGAAAAACCTTATAAAACATTGGCTCCTGTTTGACAATAGGTGTTTAATGTAACAGAGATTTATGGGGGTGAAAGTGGAGAATTGTAAAGCTGTCACAAATTGCAACTTGCACTTTTAGGTGCATTTTTAGAGCAGATCAATTGCTGGAAATTCTGGTGTCTCCCCACCCTCAGCAACTCCTGCTCTGTGGAGTTGGAGCACATGGGGGGAATTTAGAAGGAATTCAAGGCAATCATTCAAGCTCCTGTGCTCCTGTGCACAAAGCCACCACCAAATCCCTTTGGAATTACTTACTCAGGGGCTGCTTGTCCGTGGTGAATCCTCCAAAGAGGAAGAGGTGATCCGAGGAAATCGGTGTTAAGGAATGCCACGATCGGCCCACGGGGCAGATGCCTTGGGTGAGTCTGCATTGCAATAAAAACACCCAAATCACCATCAGGGACAGCAAAACCCTGCTGCTCTTTCCTGCCCTGATTATTTTTCAGCTATCTGCAGGATACTGCAGTGAGCCAAGAACAATTTTAATTTCTTTAGCACAAAGAATTTTAAGCAGATCGAGTTTGAGCACCCACATTTCATTCCACTCCCATGTGTCCAAGTTCAGGTAGTAGAAGTCGTTCATTCTGGACTCCTACAAGAGAGCAGAGCGAGGTTCAAATCCCCTGCTGAGGCCTGGTTTAACCACAGCTGGAACGGGGCTGGGCTTACCCTGTATCTGCCTCCAAACACGAAGCCCCTGTTCCCAACTGTGGCACAGGCGTGAGCGGCTCGAGGGGACGGCGTCTTCCCCTGGGAAGGGACAGGGACAGCACAAATCAGTCACCAGAGGACAAGAGAGGCTCAGCTCAACTCAGATTTAAGGCCAGCAAGGATGAGAGTGAAAAAACGCAGCCAGTAAATCATCCTGTGTGCAGGCTTGGGTTTTTGATGGATGGAAGATCAGAGAACTCATTAAAAATGGGGTTTATTTTTTCTCTCTTGAAGTGTATAAATTTTGCTTTTAGCACAGGGTTCAGTCACAGAAGACAGACTGTAAATGAGACACTGACATAATAAATCCTTAAATTCATAAATCATTAAAGTGTCCAAGGCCAGGTTGGACACTGGGGCTAGGAGCGAGCTGGGACAGTGGAATGTGTCCCTGCCATGGCAGGGGTGGCACTGGATGAGTTTTAAGGTCCCTTCCCACCCAAACCATTCTGGGATTCCATTGAACAATATTTTTCTTGAGTTTCTGAACTACTTGAGACCTGTATGAAGTAATCAGAGCAATTCTTTGGCAATCTGAAGCTCCTTGTCTCATATTTCACTTCCTCCAACCCTGTGGCAACACCAACCCATTTCCCTGTTCCTGAACACTCCAAATGCGTGCATTTGCAATTACCAGTGTTTAATTGTCTCCTGACCACAATTCAGCACCCCAGGGACAGGAACCAACCATCCCCTGGCAGTGAGGGTGACAGCAAACCCCACATTCCACTGCCCTGAGCACAGCGCAGCTGAAGCATCAACCAAAGCAAGGGACAGGAAAAAATGGATGAAGACAGATCAAATAAGAGCCAAATTTCCTCTTTTTGCAGGGTGGATCTGTCTAAATGAATGGTTTAAACTCAGTGGAAATAGCTCCAAGAATACCCCTAAATAACATTACTGAGCTGTGACTTGATTAACTGACAGCAATCCATTAATTACCGTAGTTATAGGCTGGCTCCAAGTGAAAGTTTCAAGGTCCAGAACATGCACGTGGTCATTCCACCCTCTAGGAAGACCTGAATTCTTAAAAAACAAAACAAAACAAAACAAAACAAAACAAGAAGCAACAAGTTTTAACAAGCACTGATTAAATATTAGAAGTTGAACTAGAAATGGCTTCCAGGGTTACTTACCCAAAAAGAGGTTTCATCAAATTCAAATGTTCCACGTTGTTTCCCTTCAGGAAAATAGCCATAGCCTCCAAAAAATATCAGCCTGGAGGAAAACATGGAGCAAGAAAGTGAGAAATTTTGTCACATCTATTATAAATATAAAGGCTGTGCTCAGAAAACCAGGGAAGCTCCTTTGGTTTTCCAGGTGTGGGGCTCTGTCTGTTGCCTCATCAACCCTCCCATCCACACTGAATCCCTCTGGAGCTGTTTCCAGCCTCAGTCTCTCAAGCTTTGCTCCACTTCCAGATCTCTGAAGTTCTCAGGGTGTGCAGCCTGGTCACTGCACTTTGGCCTTTGCCACGTTGTTCTCCTGGAGTTTAAATGGGAATTGCCTCCAAGTTTTACCTTTGGGGTTTAGCCTGTGTTAGGAACTGGCATGGCTTTGCCAGAAATTCCTACAGGATTATGGAGTGACAGAAAACAATCTGGAGCATCTAATTAACCACCCACAACTGCAGCCCTGCAGAGATTCACATCTGAACTGATCCTATCAGGTGTGCTAATGAGGAGCTCACTCTCCACATCAAAGACCTGCAAAAGCAGCACTGTGGGCAATTCCACAGATCCATGGAGTATCCCCAGCTGGAAGGGACACACAAGGATTCTCCCACCTTTCCTGAGCCTCTGCAGCAAATCCCACTGCAAATCTCCTAACTGGGAGCTCTCTCCATGGAGTGGCCAAAGCAGCACAAGAGTTAAACTTCAAAATCACCAGGATGGTTTGGGTGGAAGGGACCTTAAATCCCATCCAGTGCCACCTATGCCAAGGCAGGGACACCTCCCACTGTCCCACGCTGCTCCAGCCCCAATGTCCGACCTGGCCTTGGGCACGGCCAGGGATCCAGGGGCAGCCACAGCTGCTCTGGGAATTCCAGCCCAGCCAGGAATTCCCAATTCCCGATCTCCCATCCATCCCTGCCCTCTGGCAGTGGGAGCGACTCCGTGTGTCCTGTCCCTCCATGCCTTTTCCCCAGTCCCTCCGCAGCTCTCCTGGAGCCCTTCAGGCCCTGCAAGGGGCTCTGAGCTCTCCCCATGGTGACTGCAGGGAGGAGGAGGAGGAGGAAGGAGAAGCCAGGAGAGAGCAGAGCCCTCCCTGAGGCCTCACCTGTTCTTGTGCACCCACACTCCCAGCTTGTCCTTGGACGAGGGGGGCACCCCCTGGCACTCCACTCTCACCCACTGCAGCACTTTGTCTGTGGATCTGGCATTTAACATGTAGAACTGGGAAAATAAAGAGATTTTTTAAACTCACACAGTCAGCTTAAAGCTTAAGTCTGCTGTTAAAATAGCAAGTTTCAATTAACATGAGTTGGTATAGAAGTAGTAGTAAATGAGAAGTTCTTTTCCTAGCTGAAAAGTAGAGCACTGAAAATATTTGCAACAAAAGATGGATTCACAAATCAAAGTCCTGGCCTTTTTGCAGACTCAAACACCTTTTACAGCACTAACAGGGTTATGGACACTGAGTTTCGGCATCCAGAAGCTGTTGTGGGATACAATGAAGGTGTGTACAGAGCACAATTGTCTTACAACTAAAAAATGGTTTAAAAGTTTACAAAGTGACATTTTTTACAGTATTACCCCTTCTCTGCATTTATATAATTGTACAGGAAGAGACCCAGCTGCTACACTTACATACAAGAACTGAAATGTAAGAATGCCACAGCAGGAAGGGAAGAAATCACACCTTACAAATGAGGTTTGTTTCAAACTGTCTGCAAAAACTCCTTCTAGTTTATATTTACATAAGAAATATATGATTTATATTTAATTATATAAATTACATATTTATATAGACCAAAACTATTTACTTTAAACCACATTGCCATACTATCAGAAAATAGCATTAATTCTAGCTGAAGGGGTGGTGATCGGTGATCTTGGAGGACTTTTCCAACCTAAATGATTTTGGGATTCTGGATTACCACAGATTCCAGGGAAGAGAAACACTTCAAGCTACCCCAGACCAGTTCCAGATCAGTTCCTGATATTATTCAGGCAACTCTGGCAACTCCCATCTCTTAAAACCAGCAAACTCAGAGGCAGGGACACAATCCAGTTGCTGAGGGGAATTGCACAAGGACAGAACTGATGCCAGCTCGGGGTGTTCCTGCAGTGCTGTGAAGCTTCCAGGGCACAATCCCCATGGGAAAGGATGGGATAAAGAACTCCTGACCTTGTTGGTGTTGCCCCGGGCGTGGTGCCCCCCGAAGAGATAAACCACTCTGTCCACACACACGGCACAGCTGCCAGACATGGAGGGGGGAACATCTCCCTCTGTCTTGCTCTTCTTCCTGCAAAACCAGGCTGGGATATTTCACCTGCTTCAGTGAACATGGATGGGTTTATTTGGAGGGTTTTAATTACTGCAGTTCACTGTAGACGTCCAAATCTGTTCTTCCCACCTTTTCAGATGTAACAATTCACAAAACTATTCTGTTTTGATGGAGGGGTGGGGAAAACGTAGTTTAGTTAATGCATGGGTTTTTTGGGGGTAGGAATCCCATCTGCCCAGCTCAAGAGTTTGGAATGCTCAGAATCCTCACGGAAAGAGGATTCACCTGTGTAAACTGCAGGTTTCCACTTTGCTCCTGGATTTTTCCTGTTTGTAAACATCTTAACCACAGAGAGGAGATTCCAGCCGTGCCCCAGGTTGTTCCTGACCCCAGGGAGGGCTGGAGCACAGCTCAAATCCCACTTCCTGCCAAGCACTGAGCAGTTTCTTTGGCTGCACCAATCTTTAAAAACAACTCCTGAAAAGGCCAAAAACTCAACAGGGATTCCCTGACCACCAGTGGCATCAAAAGTGATACAAACACAATTTCCAGCTGCTCTATCCTATCTCAGGAATCCCAAAACACCTCACACTGGTGGCCACACACTCCTATCCAGGCTGCCTGTCCCTTCGTCCTGGAAAAACATACTGGATGCTTTCACAGAAAAAAACTCCACCAAACCTGAAATATTTGACACATTTTTGCAACAGTTTCATAGGTGGGAACAAAGAGATCAGGGAATTTTCTCCCTGCTAAGTCCCTCAGTGTGCTTCCCACACCAATTCAAGGATTTATCAATTTTTTTCCCCAAATTAATGGTTTACTGTACCATCTTCCAGTTTCCATGTTGTAGATCCATATTTCATCCCTGGGCAGGTAGAAGTCATAAAATCCGCGGACCTGGGCGTTCTGCAGGTCAGGGAAGGAAAAGCAGTGTTAGAAGGATGTTGGACACCGGGAATTACAGACTCCTGGGAATGTTTACACCCCCTCTGGGACCTAATCACAGCACAGATCACAGCAGGAGCAGTGCCTGTGCTTCCCACAGTCCTGTGCCTCCCACCTGCACGGAGAGCAGGAATCAGCCTAATTTAGCACCTGCTGGGGACAATCAGCTCCCAGCAGAGCCAGACAGGGCTAAATGGAAGTTAAACCTCTGTTTTATAGCCTGAGCCAGGGAGCACAAATGAGCCAAAGCTCCTTTTTCATTCCCCCACCCCCTCCATGACAACAGTTTATTTACTGAGTTCACTGACAATGACTTTGTCACTGAAATGATTTTGTGGTGTTGCAGCACACACACCCCCCAGTGTGACCACCACAAACCCGGGATCCTTACCACCCCAAAAATTATTACCACCCAAAATTACAAGTTACAATTACAAAATGTACTTACAAATAACCACCCAAAACTACTGTTGTGCAAATAAAATCACCACTCCCAGGGTGCTCAATTCCAATCAGACAATATTCCCCTCACCCTTTGCCAAAGGCAAACAACACCCCAAAAATCCATGCATCTGCCAAGCTTTAACACCCGCGATTTATTTCAACGTTGCAAAACACCCCCGAGGGCAGTGTTACAAATTGTTCGCCGGAGCTGCCGTGTTCCGGGGGAGGAATAATTCCCCAGAGTCACGCCCGGGTGGACGGGACACCGTTCCCAGGCTGGCGCAGAAGAGCTGTACCTTGTATCCTCCCCAGACGTACATGCAGCACCCGTCGGTGACGGCCACGTGCCCGCTGCGCTCGGCGGGGCTGTCGTTCTCCAGCTGCTCAAAGCCCTCCTCGGCCGGCGCCGGCAGCTCCTCGTCCGCCGGCAGCTCCTCGTTCTCATCAGCCATCTCGGGACGTGCTGCAGGCACAGGGACACAGAATTCCCTCAGCGGGATCAGCCAGGGCAGCCCCGCACAGACCCCCCAACAATCCCACCCTGTCCATCCGTGGCAGCGCTGTCCAAACACTCCTGGAGCCCAGGCAGCCTCGGGAATGTCACCATGCCCTGGGGAGCCTGGGCAGTGCCCAGCACCCTCTGGAATAGTGGGACCTTTCCCTGATCCAACCTAAACCTCTCTGACACAGTGTGGGGCTTGGAAAAACAGAGGGAAAACCCAGGGGAAACTACACACAGCTGCAGTCAAAACCGTTCCAGGTGGGGACTCCTCAGTGGTGCACGGTTCACAATGATGTCCCTTGTCAATGTGAATCAAAGTGTCGGTTTTTAAAAATATTAAAACGTTATCTATAAATACTTTGATTGATTTGCCCAGAGACGCTGTGGCTGCCCCTGGATCCCTGGAAGCATCCAAGGCCAGGTTGGGATAGTGGAAGATGTCCCTGCTCCTGGACAAGATGGGCATTAAGGTCCCTTCCAACCCACACCATTCCACAGTGTCAAAAAAAAAAAAACAAACCAAAAAACAACCCCAAACAAAAAAAAACAACCAACCAAACGGAAAAAACCAATCCAAAGGAGAATAAATTTGACAGCTTTGCCTAAAACAGCAGCAAATCCTGGAGCTTTTCAGTGTCCCCCACACAAACCTTCCCACAGCGGTTCAGTGCAGGACAATGTCACCCACCCTACACAAAACCCCACAGGACCAACGTCCCTGCTCCAAACCCGTGCAGAACGCCAAACCCCAGACTGTGCTGGGAGGACACAGGTCCAAAGCCCAGGGAAGCCGAAGAGCCCAAATTTGTGCATCCAAAGCCAGGGAAAAGTGGGACAATCACACCCTGCACTCCAGGGCTGGATATTCTGATATTCCCCCACACCGCTCCCGAGGGATTTTTGCTGTTTAATTTTAATCACTCCCGCCACGGAGACGCTGCAGCACCTTCGGGTGGTTATCTGCGAGCTTTAATTACGATTTCTAATTTAGATTAGCAAGCCTTGCCCACAGCTCCGTGAAACCTGCCTACCTCGAGCTAGCGGTGTCTTCACCGCCTCGGAAGAATAACACCGATATAATATTTATCTATAATACATATGCACAATATTCTATTATTCATTTTCCCCTCAGACAGGCTGGGCCGTGTGCCTTCAGCCATTTCCCCCTCAGCTCCCGCAGCCCCCGAGCCCTGCGCGCCCTGCCCACCCCCTCACACACCGCGGCGAGCAGCCGGTGGCTCCTCACGACACCTTCTCCTGTCGCGACATGCCCGAGCGCAGGGCGGGCCCCTCACGACGGGCTCAACTGTCGCGACATCGCGGCCGCCCGAGCGCTGCCCGCCGCCGTTACCGGCCCGGCCCGGCCCGGCCCGAGCCCGCCCCGCGTCCCTCGGGGCCCTCAGAACCCTCCGAGCCCCCGGCCCCGTCCCGCTCCTACCGCGGCCCTGGCGCCACCGCTCCGCCGTCCCTCCCTCCCTCAGCCGCGGCCGCGCCGCAACATCCGCCGGGCGGGCGGCACCTTCCGGCGGCAGCACGCAGGCTCGGGTTCCGGCACCCCGAAATTCAGCCCGGGGCACCTGAACCACCCCAAAATTAACTCTGGGAGCATCTGAACCGCCCCAAAAATCACCCTGAGGGCATCTGAACCGCCCCAAAATTAACTCTGGGGCACCGGGGCACGCCGAAAATCACCCTGAGGGCACCTGAACCGCCCCAAAACTAACACTGGGAGCATCTGAACCGCCCCAAAAATCACCCTGAGGGCATCGGAACCGCCCCAAAATTAACACTGGGGCACCGGGGCACGCCGAAAAATCACCCTGAGGGCACCCGAACCGCCCCCAAATTAACACTGGGTGTATCTGAACTAACTCAATTCACCGTGAGGGCACCTGAAGCACCCCAAAAATCACCGAGGGCACCCGAACCGCCCCAAAATTAACACTGGAAGCATCTGAACCGCCCCAAAAATCACCCTGGGGGCACCTGAACTCCACAATTAACACTGGGGCACCCGGGCACCCCCAAAACCACCCTGAGAACATCTGAACCATGCCAAAATTAACATTGGGAGCATCTGAACTACCCCAAAATTAACACTGAGAGCATCTGAACTACCCCAAAATTAACAGAGAGCATCTAAAGCACCCCAAAATTAACACTGGGGCACCCAGGCACTCCAAAATTCACCCTGGGGCACCTGAACAACCCCAAGATTAACACTGGGGGCACCTCAACTACCCCAGAATTCACCCCGGGGGCATCCAGGCATCCCAAAATTAACACTGGAGGCTCCTGAACTACCCCAAATTAACATTGGGGGCACCTGAATAACCCCAAAATTAAGATCATGGCACCTGAACAACCCCAAGTTTACAATGGGGACATCTGAACCTCCCAAAATCAACACCGGGAGCAAAACCAACCACGAGGGCACTTGCAGCCTCCAAATTCACATTTGGGGCACTTGAGCCACCCCAAAATTAACACTGGGGACTCCTGATCAATCTGAAAATTAACCATGAGGTCACCTGAACCCCCCAAATTCAAAATGGGGGGACTTGAACCTCCTCAAATAAACATTGGGGGCATCTGAAACCCCCAAATTAACCATGGGGGGCACCTCAGCCCTCACAAAATTAACCTTGGGGGCACTTAAAGCCAACAAAATGAACCCTGAACCCCTGCAAATTAACCTTGGAGACATCTGAATCCACCAAGTCAATCTCAAACCCCAAAAATCAAACCTTGGGGCTCAGGGGGCATCTCAGCTCCCCCTCCCAAAAAAAGGAGGGGAGGGAGTTCAGCACATAAAATTAGGCTGTTAAAATAACCAGTCACAAAACTTCCTTTTTGAAACAAATTTGCTCGCCTCCAAACCTCTTTTCCCCAAATAATAACTCATTTCTACAGATTTTAAAACCATCAAAAATGTGCCCAAATGCCTCTTTGATTCAACTCTCTACAAAATTTTAATGACTGTGCTCCTGTTAAGTAAATATTTGAAACAGAAAAATAACCAGTACTACATTTGCTTCTTTTTTTAAACAATAAATAAGCAACTTTGTTATCGTTGTTTTTTAAACAAGAATGAAATATAAACTTTGCACATCCAAAATACAATATACAACTTATTTCCAAAAGGATTTCTTGATGACAGAAACAGTAAAACCAGGTGATGAACTGAGGTTTTCCTATAGAGACCAGGTGATGCTGCAGCTTTTTCTTCCAAGTTCCACAACTCCCTGATGGATTTTCCTACTTGGAGTGTGAGGTGTGGGCTCCAGGGTTGGATTTTGGTCGGAGCCTGGTTGGTGGAATCAACATTTGGTGGTGGTAAATTTGTTACCTTTAAGACTGACAAAGTATGAATGTCCCCAGGACACTGAAGTGAATTAATCTTTTTGAGAAGGCTGACGGGGATAAGGCCAAGGAGGATTTTTAGACTTAAATCATATTTCATCCAGCTGAAATGGATCGTGTCCCCTTCCAAAAGAACAAAAGGTTGAGAGGGCTGTGTGGTCAAAACCATGAGAGCAGAGGTGAACAATTATCTAGAAATGAAGTTGTATCAGTTTTCCATAACGCAGGAAATGAGAGATTGCCATAGAAAGGATTTGTTGTCAAACTTCCCTCAGAAAGCCAGCTGAGCACAGAGCTGCAGTGGAACAGCACAAAGCTCAGGAACAAACCCCTCTGAGGTGTCCCAGCAGCTCCCTGCCCTGCCTCATGTGGAGTGCAGCTGGCTTTGTCTCTCAGTCTCAGCTTTCCTCTCCTGCCTGTGCGTCATGGCAGCCCAAAAAGTAATTTTTTTCAGCACTTCCTGCAGAAGTTTGGGTGGCAAGCAGGGAATTTGCTTCTCCAAGAGAGCTGCGTTCTTCCCAATGCAGTCAAGACACAGCCTGAGGAAGGGGAACAGAAAATAAAGAAAAAAAAAATGAAGTAAATGGTTTGTATTCTAACAGATGACACCCAGTAAAAGCTGGCAATGTGCATTAATTACAGGTGTAATTACAGGTGCAGGGAATTACACAGCACCAGTGATTCAATGCTGTGCAGTATCACACATGGAAGGGGTTCCAGTATTTCCTGAGGAGGAAATTGGGTATTTCACCCAATTTGTGCAGGAGCAGGTGGCTAAAACACCACATGGGGGAGTGGGAGGTGTCCCTGCCCATGGAACAGAACGGGATTTAAGGCCCCTCCCAGCCTAAACCATTCTGGGGCTCTGTAATTCCAACTCACCTGAGCAGGGAATAAGGCTGAGTCTGAAATATCAACAAGTCACTGCAGTGACCCTGAGCAAGAGGACAAAAGAACCATCAGGATGGCAAACAACTTCTCTGCCCCAGCAATTCTCTACATTCATGTCACATTTATTACCACATGCATGATTTAGAAATATTATACTTGACCAACTATTTATAAAGAACCTGAATTACAAATTCCTTTTTATTCTGTCAGTCAAGAAAGCCTCAGGTGGGGATTCCTCAGTGGTGTGTAAATTATAATTAATTTATAATCCATGGTGTGTAAATTATAATAATTTCCTCAGTGCTGTGTAATTTGTAATGGTTTCAGTTACCAATCTGAGCAAGCTGTTTGAGCCAAACTCAATCTGATTTTGTTTTTTTTCCAATTAAAATCCTATATGGATTTTAATTGAAAAATTAAAATCAATCAATTAATTTATTTATATACTGAAGTTTTCCTATAGAGACCAGGTGATGTTGCAGCTTTTTCTTCAATTAATATATTATAATTACATTTTTTTTTTTTTAAATTTGCTCAGAGGTTTTGGACTCCCCATCTGTGGAAGTGTCCAAGGCCAGGCTGGATGATGCTTGGAGTAACCTGGGATAGTGGGAGGTGCCTCTACCCAGCCAGGGGGTGGATTAAATGAACTTTAAGGTCCCTCCCAACTGAAACCATTCCACGATTTGATATCAATTATAATTATCCCAGGGATGGGATTTATTGTTCAGTTTACTGACCGTGTCCATAAAAAGCAAATCATCTTTGCTGCCCCCAAACACCATCACTTCTCCCTCCTGCCCAAGGCAGGCTGTGTGCCACAACCTGGAAATCAAACCAGAAACACAGTGAGTGCCCAAGGAACAGGGACTTGGGTGTTAGCAGCAAGACAAAGCCATTATTTCAGAAGTAAAAAAGAACACCTTAAAATTTCTTACTTGTTTGTTTAATAATATAAAATAAGAGCAATGTGACTCCCCAGCTCATGAGAGTTATTTTCATACGGACCAATATATTTTGTCATTATTTGACTTTTCTGCACTCTGGGCACATAAACTTTGTCTTATTTATCACCACAGTGGAAAATTTTTAGGCAACTCTACAAACCAAGCTTTTGCCAAGCTTTTTCTTTTGCAATTTTCCACTTTCTTTGGTTCAGAAGTACAATTTTCTCATGGCTTTCAGCCTGGGGGGGTTCTCAGTGCTGACACAGATCCCTGAGCACTTGGATCTCCAGTTCTCCTGTTCCAGTCTTACCCTTCTCCCAGAGATTCCTGGGATCACTTGCTATGAGTCAATAACTTCCATCACACCAAGGAAGTTTCATCATAAAGACCCCACAAAAGCAAAGCCTGACTTTATAATCTTTCAGAAAGATCCTGCCCCTTCAGCAGCCACCCTTGGTGGGGGATTTATTTTTCATTATTAGATTTTTCTGCTCTATCACCACTGCTGATGGACTTTTGAACCAAAATCAAATACACCACTGAACTTTCATGCAAAAATCAACATCCCCACTGTCCTTCTCCCTTCACATCAGTCCTTAGCAGGTACCTCACCTTTTCCCTTCCTCATACCTGTGGACAGATCTGTCTCTGCCTGATCTGCATTAGGGAAACTCTGGGCTTGGTCACGGAGAACACGGGGAAGCCTTTCCTGCCTGGGCTCTGGTGACATCCTAGCTCGCAACCTGAGGCTTTTCCTACTGCCTGAGAGCTCCTGTCCTCCCATGGGCTGCTCTAACTTATCACCTAAACATTCTAACAAAGCACGTTATTGAAATCACACAGGGCTCCTCCAGCCACAGCAACAGCATTACATGGCAATGAAAACATTGGGAATCCAGGGGTTAAACAGTTTGGTCTCTATTTCAACCCAGCATGCAAAACTAAAATTGAAAGACAGAGAGAGGAATAGTATTTTCTAGCAATTATAGGAATGAAAACATTGGGAATCCAGGGGTTAAAATTTGTTCTCTATTTCAACCCAGCATGCGAAATGTTGGCTGAAGAAAAATTGAAGTATAGAGAAAAGAACAGTATTTTCTAGCAATTATGGGAATGAAAACATTGGGAATTGAGGGGTTAAACAGTTTGGTCTCTATTTCAACCCAGCATGCAAAACTAAAATTGAAGGAAGAGAGAGGAACAGTATTTTCTACCAATTCAGGATCACCTGAGAAGGCAATTTTTTAGAAATTGCTAAAACTGGAGGTTGAAGGAAATTATTCTCTACAGAATTTAGGGAGGGAATCAGAGTTGCAGAAGCATCAGGAAAAGACACTTAAAAATTTCTTTACAAAGAGAAATATATAAAAGAAGTACACATAGATTTATTACTGCTCTGCATTTTAAGTTTTAAGAGGGACTGAACTGATTTAAAGCTTTTCCATCTGCAGAGATCCTGCAGAAAATAAAATTATGGTACAAATACTTGACACTTAGGCAGTTCAATGTATGGACAGGCTTTTGGTGTGGCACCTTTTGTCCACATTTCCAGGAGCCATCCCAAACCCCCTGGACACACCCAGTGTCACCTGCTCCAGGTGGCCCTGCCTTGGCAGGGGGCTGGACTGGGGGGGTCTCCAGAGCTCCCTTCCAACCCTAATATTCTGTGACTGCCTGAAAAAAATCCATGAGGTTTTGGGCTTTGCTTAAAGGAGGGGAGGTCCTTTAGTTCTAGAAAGATTTGGGTCCAGGAAAGGTCCTCAGCCCTACAACCCAAATCCCCAAACCCCCTGGGAACCTCCTGAGGCTGCTCCCCAGCACATCCCAGCCCCTCCCAGGAAAAATCACAGCACAGGGAAGGCTCAGGAGACTCAAGAACTGAGCCCAGAGCCTTGGCTGCTCCTGCTGTGCTGTGTTTGAGGACTCCTCAGTCCTGAAATATCATAAAAAATATCACTGATGATAAAATGATTATTTGGTGAGGCTGAGGTCTGAGTTTATTTGGGCTTGGAAGAGTTTGAAGGGTAAGAAGGCAGAAAAGTTGGTTTAGCTGTGGCTGTTGTGTTTGAGAGATAGCCCAAAATAGGATAAAACAGGAGGAAAATTACTTAAAGATATTTCAGTAACAAGGCAAGGAGCAGAGCAGAACTGGACATTTTTGTACCAGAAAAAATGATAAAAAACTGTGATAATTATAAATATTGTAATAACAAATAATAAATAATAAAATAAATACATAAATAAATAAACAAACATATTGTGATACATATTACGATATAAATTGTGCTGGGAGTTGCTGGGTGAAGGCAGGGAATGAATTCAATGAAAATCTGAATATTTACTATCTACAGCAAATCAGTTCAATAGTTTTTAACTTAGAAACACCGATAATGCTTCAAACACTGGGTTAACACTCAATTTTGCTTTTGAAACCTTAAAGAGGCATCAAGTTTTTCATTGATTTTCTCCTCTCCTGTTTCTAATAATGTATAAATATTAATGAGCTTTTATTATTCTCCCTGGTTATTTATTCCTTCAATTTTTATGGGTTTGTTTATAGAAAAACAATTTGGCTACAGAGCACCAGGTCAGTTGAACATCTGGATCCTTCACCACAAAAACACCTGTTCATGCAAAGAAGCATCAAATACACAAATTAAAAATGAGGGATGAAGGCAAAAAAAGGTGTTAAAGCAAACTATTCAACCCCACTGCATTAATATTCTAAAATAGTCTTTAAAATGCTGTTCAATCATGTAAAAATGGGCTCATTTTTAGGAAGGATTCCATGTCAGCACCCCTGATTTCTGTTTCTGTACCTAGGCCTGCTCTTGGGCAGATGGGTGAGCTGCTTCCATCCGTTTGTTGCAATGCTGTGGATCCAGCCATCACCTGCAATGCCAGAACACTCATTAATGGGGGTTTTGGGACTAAAAATTAGCTTTTTATTCACACAAACAGCTCTAAGAGCATGTTTATTTAGGTAGAAGTTAACATCAGCACTTCACAAAGCTGCATCTGTTCACTCTTTGTGATTTAATGTTGTCCCAGAACCCTCCCAGCACTGAAATCTGAATTAAACCATACCTAATCCCCTTCTTTTGGGTGAATTGAGAAAATCATCTCCTCCCAGGGGATTTAGCTGTGAAATTATTATTGATCTTAAAATTATTTCTGCCAGCTTCAGTTTTTTTCATGGGAACAAGCTGCCTTTTCTGCAAAAGCCACTCCTATCAGCTACCCCACGGCCTGTTTGTGTGCTCTGAAATGCACAACAGAATCAGAATTACTTTTTTACTCTGAATTACTTACTCAAAGGAACATTATCAGAGCTTAGTCCACCAAAAAGGAAAAGTCTGTCATCCCCTATGGGGGTCAGCGTGTGCCAGGAGCGATCTCTGGGTTTTTCTCCACTGATATTAATCCTGGGGGAAACAGAAACAAAACCCCAAATCTTCAAACAACGCTGAAATTCTTTACTTCTTTAATTTAAATTCATTTGGCAGAAAATTTCAGTTTGTCCTAGAAGCACCTTGGGTGTTTTCCCAGTGAAAAAAGAGAATTAAATACCCAAATAAATTCCATGTACATGTAGGGAAACAGTTAATTGAGATCAAATTGATGAATCCTGAGGGGCTGCAGCCTCTCCACTCCAAGGAAAATAATTTTAAATTACATAAGTGGTTTTACCTCTGATCCAAAAGCTACCACCCCTTCAAGCCGGTGCTCACCCAGACTTTGAAATAAATATTAGTAAAGAGGGGATTTCCTAACTAAAAAACAGATGGAAGTTTATTATTGATAAAATCTCATGTTAAAAAATAGAGATTTGAAATCTATTTCAGCTGAGCTGTATTGAAATTGATTTTATTTTAGTTGGGTGTGCTTGAGAATGTGAACAGTGAAGATCCTGATATCCCAAAAAACCAGTTTATCAGAGATATTTAAACAGGGATTGCAAAAGTGCCCTGCTAAATTTGGCGCTCAAGTCAAGGCCAAGTTGCAATATTTATTTGAATCCAAGTGAGGAAAAGAGGCTTCTAAAATCGGCCAAGGGGCAGCCTGGGCTTTGATAGTTAACAAAAATATCAAAGAGACACTGATAACTGATAAAACTTCAATTTTCATGTACAAGAAATGATGCCAGTACCAGAAATAATCAAATATTGAATGACAGTTTAGTAGAGCTCAAGGCAGGGAAAGCAGCTTCTGGGTAGTGACAGCTGAAATGAATTTTGCAATCTCCTGCTGGATGATAATCCTGGGTTAGCAGGTTCATATTGTGCAATTCCTTAAGAAAACTGGGTAGAGTTCAATAAGAAAAAAAAACTCGACTGGTTAGTAAATAAAATCAGTGTTTATTAATAAAGAATTATTGGCTCCTTTTGGGATCGGGGAATAAATAAATAATGAATAAATACAAACATTTTATCTCCTGTGAGGTGCCAACAGCAGCAGACACAGTAAAAATGCTTTTTTCCCCCAATCTCTGAATTTTTTTTAGTCTTAAATCTTTTTTTTCAGTCTCTCAGACTCTTTGCAGAGGTGCTGCCACAGCTGAACAGAAAATCCCTAAATTTACAGTGATCCAATATATAAGTATATAAATATTTATATATATACTATACTAAATCATGGATAAATCTTATGAGATTTTCTTGGATCACAAAATAGAATTAACTTGAATTTTGGAAAAAAAATCTTCATTTTTTAAGGATTTCATGCCTTTTATGGAAGAGACCTTGTCCCAGTTTGTGCTGTAGTTACAGACAGTAAACCCAGCATTCAAAAAGCCCTAAAACCTGGAATTCCATCTGGATAAATGCAGTCAGGCTGAAAATGAGGGAGTTAAATCACTCCATGCTGTGCTTTAAACAGCACCATCAATGCCCTGCTGCAGAGCAGGAGAAGCTCAGTAACCACTAGCAAATTCAATTCCACTGAAATCTCAATCCAGCAGCTGTTACAAGTCCCCAAACCCTCATTCTCCTCTTGGAAAAACTGCAGGAATAGCTCTGGAACTATTTAACAATATCTTTCCATCTTCTAAATTCAGTTTTAAGTGTTACAAAAGCAAACCTACCTTCCAGACCAAGTCCAAGTGTCTAAATTCAGGCAGTGCAAATCATTCATTCTGGTTTGCTAAAACAAAGAAATAAAATCCCACTCGGGTTATTTTAAGCAAGCAATAAACAAAATATTTCAGTGAGGCCTTCCTGGGACAGAAAATTCCAAGTACCAATAGTTTGAAGAAATCTGTACCCACGTGCCTTAATATAAATCTGAATTATGTGGCAGATGTAAAGCTTTTCTCCTCACAAAAACCATGCAACTCTCAGGAAAGTGCCTGGCAGAAATATTTCCAGTCATGCAACAGCACTATGGGGCCAATTTTAGCTTCTAAAAGTGAAGAATTTTGTGGGATTTATCCAGTTCCTGCAAATGTTTTTAATTTTCATCCACAGAACTCCTGGCAGGGAAATGCAGAAGGTGTTTCACTCTCCTATTGTTGCCTGGTGTTATTTTCCTTGACACTGTGATCAGAAGTTTGTATCCTCCTGTCTGGTCACTACTCCTTGGAGTATCCTGGTAGTGCTGTACTCTGGGTATTCCCAGAAATGTCCATCATTTGTGCTTTTCCTTTCACAAGTGACCACCAGCAAGGTTTTAGGACCCTTTAGCATTTGCCATAAAATAAAACAGGAAAGCTTTCCACTTGCTTATCTGCCTGGGGTTTGAGATGGAGGAAGTCTCTGACTGCCTTGGGGGTGGTGAAGGTGATAAAAGGATTTCTTTGCTTGACTGGGAGCTGTGATTCCCCTGGGAACTACAAAAACCAGCTCGGAAGTAGGGAAATGTTTCTTGCCTTACCTTCCAACTCCTTTTCTCCCTGGGCAGTCCATAGAGCTATTAGAAAAAGCCTTTCTCCAGCTTGCAGATCCTCTGAGGCAGAACTAGGCTGAAAGGAGGGGTTGTACCCCAGGAGTGAGGCTGAGGGACCTCCAGAGCTGCCCAGCAGAGCTCTGGGAAGTCTCTCAGGGATTTCAGGGAGCAGCAGGGTTTTCAGGAGTGCTACACCCTCCTCTGCCAAGCACTGCTAACCTGGCTGTGGTGGGAAGGGAATGGGAAGCAGCATTTTGGGGAGGGCTACAGGGTAAAGACAAGCAGATTGTGAGGGTTTGGGGCTTTGCCTGAGCCATTTTACCCCTCAAGAGGGTGACTAAAAACAACCAGGTGTGTCCAGCTGACAGCCAGGGGAACAGATCTGTCTTCCATGACACCTCTGTCCAGTTTCCTACTCCGGATGGCTTTGAAGGGAATGAGGGGATCAAATCATCCAAGCAGAAAGCAAAATGCAGTTGGGATCTTCTGTACGTTTGGGGCAAACCCAGCATCCTGGCCTCTACAACTGGAAACATTCAATCATGCTGGAGTAATACAATTTGATATAAAGGATATCTATCAAAGAAATGTTGAAAATTAAGGTTTCAAGAGGATCCTGTTCAAGACCTCGTCGCTGACTTTCCTTTCCTGGGCATTAGGCAGAAGATGGAGAATTCTCTTTCCTGCTCCCTGGGAAATGAATGTGTTACAATCTTTGCATTCTCATGATTCAACAGCTGGACAGATGCACAATTACAGCAACCTCATTCTGAATTCAAAACACCACCAGCTGTCCTTTAACAAATAACAGCACCTTTCTACCCAACCCTTCTTTGGGAAGCTGGAACCACACAAGTTTATAGGATCATCACTTGCCACACAGTTCCTGCAGTTTCTCATGGATTTCTCTTTCCTGCTCTATTTCACCATTCTGTTGCCAATCCTAAAATGATTTTTAATTGGCTTAAGAGCACCAAGCCTCCTAAGAGGGCTGGCATTTCCCTTAGAGCTCGGAGGGCTCCTGAGACACTCTGCTTATCTCTGGCAAGTTGATTTCTTGGCAGCCCAGTGCACCTTAGGCAGGAGCTGCTTTGTCTCAGGATTAGCACATGAAGGGCTTTAAGGGTGACATTATTCCCAGCTCCCTGCTGGGACAGGGAATTCTGCAGCTCTCCCTCCTGCATTTACAATCCAAAGCTACTCCAGCTCCAAGCTTTGCCAAGAGAAGGATTGCAGCTCCACGGATCTTCTGAGCTTTGCTGACAGAAAATATAAACATGCTTACATTAAGGCACCAGATGTGTGAAGAGCTGCTGCAAAGACTTTGGTTTATTTACTTCATTCTCAACATGAAATTTTTCCACTTAAATCAAACATTAAGACTTGCATCAACTTCTGGACTAACTCTCCTTTCTTCCCACTTTCTCCCGTTTCTGTTTTTCCAGGGGCTTACCTGAAGGAACTGAGTCCACATAACACTTCTGAGCCTGTTTTCAAATGACTCCTGGTACAACTGATTCTCATCATCACCATCATCATCTTCTTTTACCAGTTCTAGCTCCAAGTTTGGAAAAAGGTGCCCTTTCCTCCCAGAAAGATGAATAGGAGAAGCCTCATGACACTTCCTGGCCCTTTCTGGTTCCTTGCAGAGCCTTTTCCCTGGGAAGATTTGTATTATGGTGAACTAGAAGGAGAAGGAGGAGCAGAGCAACCCCGTGTTTGCTCCTTAATTTCTGGAGAAAAGCAAAACTTCATCCTTTGGGGAGGAATCATTCCTGGTGTCAGGAAATTTAGTGTTTTTTCTGCTGTCTTTAGCTTTTTCTTTTCATGACTTACATTAATTCCTCAAGCCCCACTCAATGTTCCCTCACTTTTTTATGTTTCCTTCCATTTATTTCTAGGATAGAAAATGGATCAATAATAATCACCAAGGTGAAAATTACACTTGCTGCTCTCCTACAGAGTTAAACACAGCTTTCCACAATTTCACTCTTCTCTGACACGGGCTCCCAAGTGGTTTCATTGAAATTTAGCAAGTTTTTAAGGACGCTGAAGAGAAAAACCTTTTGAAATCAGAATGCTGCAGTCAAACAGAGTTAAATAGAAGCCTGAGGGCAAATCCTTGGAGGGCAGTGGAGGAATGACAGGTGAGCTGCAGCTAAATCAGAATTTCACTGGCACAGGCTGCATGAGACCCCAGCTGGAGTTAGAGAGCAGTTCAAGAGTGCAGGGTGAGCACAGAGCCCCCACTCAGAGCCCTGGGGGAAGGAGGCTTTGGAGGTGCTGGCAGGGCAGGACCAAATCATCCAAGGGACCTTTACACCCCCACATTTGGGTTTTTTCCCTCTCAGCTCCCTGAGGGAGGAGCAGGACTTGGCTGTGGTCAGCAAGGGCTCAGCTGTGAGCACACAGGCCAGGGGCACAGGGCTCACTCAGGGCATGGATAACACTGATTTTTCAACCTCCTCAAATCTCTTTATTTCCTTCAGTTATCTGCAAACCCACTCTGTCCAAACCTACAGCTCTGGGAGGTGCTGAGTGCAGCTCTCTCAGGCTTGAGGAACAATTCCAGAGATCCTGAGTCAAAGGTCACATAATGGCAACAACAAACAGGATCCATTTTAATTATTTTCTCTTCTGTTTGCTCTGGAAAGGCACTTAAATAAAAACTTCCTGCAGGTGTGGGAGGCGGTTGAGAGTGGGAAGTGGCTGGACATGGTGTGGTCACTCTGAGCAGCAGGAGTGGAAGGAGGGCAGATTAGCCAAAGGAATGTTCCAGCAGGAAAATCAGGAAATGGGGAGCAAAGTGCAGTTTTACACTGCTTTGTCTGCCAGGATTTGGGAATACAGGGGTGAGGCTGTGGCAGCTTTCCAAGGTGGAGCTGGAATATGTTCATTCCCAAACTAATTCCTTCTCTGTTTTAGACCAGAACTACAGGAACACAGCACTGGGGGCTCTCAGAAGCTTCTTCACTGTCAATTTTGGAGACAGAAAACATCCAGGCTCATCCTCTAGCTCAGTAGGATTAAAGGTTCTAAATCAGCTGTAGTGAAAAGAGCTAAAAACTTCAATTAAAATAAAACACAAGAGTGCAGTCACTGAATTTGGGAGGGTTTTTAACTTGCCTCACAGGATCTGTTTCTTACATCAACGCTTCAGCAGGGAGGAACTGAGTAGAAAATCTCCTTTAATTAGCACTGGAGAAATTCCAAGTGTTGCTGAGAGGTTTGAGTCTCTCCCTGCTTTAATCAGGGGGGTGGTGCCTATGGCTTTTTTAAGTCAAAAAGAGTCAGGGAGAGTTAAAATTACACAGCCAGAATCCAACCCTGAATTATATACGCACAGATTGCATCCTTTTGTCTATTTCCTCTTCCAGACATCTGTATTTCAGTCACTTATGTGCAAAAAGTGGCAAAATTCAATTATAAAGCCAGCTCAAAACTGTTATTTACCACAAAATCATCTGTGTTTTACCTTTTTTGGGACAATTATTAATATTACAAACAGAAATATTCTTCTTTTTGTGGAGGATGATGACAAGCAGCATCCTGGATTCAGAGCCCTGAACATCCAGGTTAGGCCAAAGACATTTGGGATTTTTTTTCCTACTACAAAATGACAAAAAAAAAAGCTGCCAGGAGAATAATATGACTGCTAAGAAAATATTAAATTACCAGCACTCGTCCTCCAAAGATGTAACCTTTATTTCCCAGCACAGCACATGTGTGAGCTGCTCGAGGCTGAGGCGGATCTCCACCCTGAAAGAACCAAAAGAATCCTTCAGAACACCAGCAAACCTCCTGGACAGTTTTATTTTCTATCTACAAATCATCAGGAATTGCTACTAAAACCTCTGGGAATCACATCTTAAAATCTGATGTTATATCCACGTGCCAAAAAGTCCTCCCTGTGGAAATCAGAACTGAAGGTGGCAAAACTGGCTTTTACTTTGCAATGGTAATTTTACATTTGGTTTTATAGGAATTTTAGAGCATCTTGTAAAGACCATAAAAAGCTGCCAGACACTCTTGAAAATATACAACTTTTGCTGAGTTCTTACATAAACTCACCTGGATTTTATGAACTTTAGAGAATATTTTCATCTCAGTAAGGCAGAGCTCTCCTGTTACCTCTGACAGGTTATCCATGGTAATTATACATGGATACAGATTTCCAAAGGGCTGGGGCCCCTCTGCTGGGAAAACCTGGAATGTTCACCTGGAGAAGGCTCCAGGGAGAGCTCAGGGCCTGAAGGGGCTCCAGGAGAGCTGGAGAGGGACTGGGGAAAAGGCATGGAGGGACAGGACACAGGGAATGGCTCCCAGTGCCAGAGGGCAGGGATGGATGGGAGATCGGGAATTGGGAATTCCTGGCTGGGCTGGAATTCCCAGAGCAGCTGTGGCTGCCGCTGGATCCCTGGCAGTGCCCAACGCCAGGTTGGACATTGGGGCTTGGAGCAGCCTGGGACAGTGGGAGGTGTCCTCAATTTCTAGAGCACAATAATTATTCCAAACTCAGTAAAATCCCAATTGTGGCAAGATGTGAGACTAAAAATCACTCACTCGAATTGTTGGTTGAGACCAAGTCTGTGTGGTTGTATCAAAAACATGAACATCATTGTGCCATCCCCAGAATATCTGTCCTTCCTAAAAAAAAAAGAAGAAATTAAAAAAAAAATTATTTTAAAATCTTTCTGTTGATTGTAGGATATAAACCTGGAAGAGATCTGTCCAAACAGAAAACACACTAAAATAGGCAATTTCATTAAAAGATGAATGAATATGAAATAATGTGGTGATATTTTTAAGAATGCTGCAGCAGCTTAGATTCACTTGAAGGTCAGCAGCACCCAGGGATGTTCAGGCTGGTGACACCTGAAAATTGGCTTTGGGCCCCAACATCAGACACTGCAGCAAATTTCACCTTCTAATTTTATTGTGACACACTGAGAAATTAGGAGATTGGAAAAAACCAATTCCTGTGTGTCAATCTTTAACATTTGATGTCAGGAGCTTTGTGTCAATACTCTGCTCAGTCGTCTTTGAATTAATTATAAGAAATTACTAGAGGAAAGTTGATAATCCAGGCATCCTTCTGGAAAATAAATTCAATAAATTAACTCAGAGTACTTGTCAGTTAGACTTGGGAAGCTCTGAATTTGCTAATGTTACTTCAAAAAAATAAATTATAAAAATTATTAAATTAAATTATAAAAATTATTTAAATTTTCTGTGAGTTTCAGCTTTAAAATATGCCTTCAGATTAAAATCCTGCATTTTTACTGCTTTGACAGCATTTAATTCATTGCACTCCAAGCCCAGCACCGGGAACTTGGAATATGTGGAACAACCACCACTGGAATTTCAAACCTTAAAAAGATTGCAAATTTGCATTTCTGCTGATGCTATAAATAAAAGAAAAATCAGATTTTCATGCTCCTCAAGGATGATAAAAAGGATATTTCTTCCCCCATCAGAAAGCACAAATCAGAGGGAATGGGGACAAATCTCTTACCCAAAATGCATCGTGGACATCGAAACAATCACTGAGCTCATTGTGCTTCCTGCAGCCATAACCTCCAAAATAAATTAGCCTGGAACAACAAAACCAGTTCATTCAGCTCTTCTGTAAATAAGATTAAAATGAATAAGCTGTAATAATGACTGTTTTAGGTTATTACTGCACTAGCAGTAATGTAAACAATGAGAATATTTTGTGTTGCACCCGGTGATGCAAACCCAAACAAGGCGAAGGTCACAGCCACACCCTCAACAAACCCGAGTGAAACCCACACAAGGAAATTATTCAAGACACCTCAAAGTCTCTGTTCCTTTCCCCAAAAGTTTATTTCCAGTGCTGTTTTCAGGCAAAAATGGGAAATAACACCCAGGAGAGTGAAATGCCTCCTTCTCTACTGAAATTCCTGTGTTCCTGCTGCATTTTTTACCTTCTGTGTTCAACTTTTGGCAATAAATGTTCCCAAGGCTTGTCCCACAGGACACAAAAATCTCTTTTTAGCTTAAAAGAAAATTTTTCAACCAAGCACTGCTGAAAAATCCTCGCACACCTCCCAGCCCAATATTCCACCAGGAAAGGGCCATTCCTAAATAATCTTTTTCACATCAAAAGGTTCCATTCTATCATCTAAACCAGGTGATTTTCTCAGCATGCAGGTGACACAATACTTTGAATAAATGCATTTAGTTTTGAATAATCTTGTGTTAACAGTCAGGGAGCTGTTCAAATATCTGTATTTTCCTATCTCTCGCAGTTAAATTAGAATTACAAAACCAAGATCTGGCACCCAGGGGCATTGCACAGCTTATGCAAAACCTTTTTAGATGTGGAGTCCAGAAAGAGATAAATGATTTCCATCTGATAATGCTCACTATAAATCACACTCTGACTTGTCTGTAACACATGTAATAATACATCACTGACAGGGCACCTGCTTGTGATCACTTCTGCCTCATTATCCAGACATCTTCCACAATAAACACAAAATCTGGAGTATTTCTGTTTAGCCAACTCTGTTTCCTAAACACAGTTCAGTCACTTTTCCAACACAAATGTCCAGGCTGACTCAGGCCTTGCAAGATAAAGATTATCACTGAAATGCTTTTGCAACTACCAGCTGCTAAAATCCTTGGGAATATACTAAATGGATTTATTGCAGGTAATAATTTAATGCTTAAAAAATGAATATAGCAGAGAAAGTAATTTTTGTACTGTTTTTAATGTGTTAAAATAATATAATAGATGCATAATAGCTTTCTAAAGTATAAAGCATTCCACAAACTTGCCCTAAATATCCCAGCCCTCTCCTGAAGTGGGGTTTTATTTCCCATTACTTCAGCTCACATGTGAGGAAACTGGTACACAGTTGTTACAAAATCCCCCAGCAAGTCAAGCTAAAAATCAGAGTTTCCTCTATCCCAAACCTGAGTTCTCTTCACTTTTTAACACTTTCTCTCTGCAGCTAACACAGATGAAATATTTTTAATGTGTTACCTGTTTTTGTACACCCAGCAGGAAAGTTTGTCTCGAGGTGTGGGAGGTTGACCTTTAAAATTTGTGATTTTTTTCCACCTGTATGTTCCGGTTTTTGTTCTCAAATTGACGTAATACAGCTTGAAAGGAAAGAAAAAATTACAAAGTTTTCAGTATAAAGCACAAATTGCCATCAGAAAAAAACAACCCACCACCCCTAGAAACCTGGAAGCAAAAGAGGAACTGGCAGTGAGTTTACAATGGCAAGTACACCACAAAAACAAAGTAAAAGTGGGAGAACTGGCAGAAAGTTTCACCAGAAACTTTCTCCATTTTACTGATTTTCTAGTCAGGAATCAACTCTGACTTTGTTTATGTTAAATGATAAAACAACTGATTTCACCTATTTAATAATTCAGTTTCAGTTATAAAGAAAGCTGGTAGCTCTGTTTTAACCTTAATTATTACCTGATTATTTAAAGCAGTGAATTGCTATCAAAGAGCAAAAAGAAAAGTGATATTCAGAGATTAGTCTCAATTAAAGTTGTCAAAATATTTTTAAAAACCAATTGGGAAAGCATTGGCAATAATACAGAAGGTTTAAAAAAAATAAAGCTTTTCCTCCAATTTCTCTTTAACTCAAACACAAATACACCAGATAAACAGCAAGGTCAGTATTAGTGCTTATTAAATTACAATATTATGGGGAAAAAAAGACAATACCCGATTGCTGTATCCTTTATCATCAAATCCCCCAAAAATGTACAGCCTCCCATTGATGCTGGCCCCACAGCTGCCTGACATGGAGGTGGGTAACTCCCCTTCCATCAGGTGCATCGTCCTGCAATTAAAAAAAAAATATATTAAGCCCCTTCAAACCTGCCAAAATGTAACAATCCCAAACAGATTTATTCAGAGTTTTTAGACTTAAAAGGTGAAAATGGAGTTTGGGCCATAACTAGGATTAGGAGCTGCAGGTGAAGCTGGGCTCCTGTGGTGGAAGAGAACTTCCAAGTGGATATTGTGTGTTTATAAAGTATCTTGATTTTTCTGGAGATGAAATTCACATTAAAAGAGCTTTAGCAGAGCTGAAACATCAATTATTCAGAATCTGGAAATATTAATTCCAGGAATTCCTGAAATTATAATCTGGCATTGCTGGGATGTCAGAAATTGAAAACTGAGGCTGTGCTGTGCCCTGCACTCAGCTGCATGTGTGAAACAGCCAGGTCAGGAGCAGATCCTGGTTAAATATAACCCTGGAAAAATTCTGTTTAACCCAGATCACTTTCCCGATCCCTGGGAGCACAGAAAGGAAACCCAAGACAGTGTGAAAGGGCTTTGGGCAACTCTGTCTCACAGGAAAGGGACAGCAAATCATGGGCTGTGAGGGGAAAGAAATGGGGGAAAAAGGGACAAAAGAGGGGGAAAGGGGGGGAAAAATGGGNTTGCAATGCATATGGAATTAATACCAAAAATAATAAATACATAACTGTAACTAGACCAAGAGCCCAAGTAGCCAGTGTTTAACTGTTCTAACATCAAAGTTAATGTAAAAAAACTAAGCCAAAATAAACTGCCAGGTAAATGCACCTGTGTTAACAGAGCCTGGAGCCAACCATTTCCAACATTCCCCTGCACACAATAATAAGCCTTCAGCCACGATTGTGTTTCCTGGAGTTAATTTGCCAGCACAGGTCTGTCCCTCAGTGTTGACATTAAACACCTGCTATTGAACACAACCAACGTCCCTGGAGCCCTGTCCCTGCAGGTCAGTGACAAAAATCAGCTTTAGGTAATAACTCAGTATAAATGTGCCACTCACCATAGCCCACTGTCCATGTCATAGATCCAGAGCTCATCGCTGGGCAGATAAACTTCATTTTCTTCAATGGACTGAAAGGGGAACGTGCAGGTGTTCAGTCAGTGCTGCTTGCTGTGTTTGCACACGAAATGTTACTTAGCAACACTGCATAATCTTAAGGAAATCAGAAGTCACACCCCAGTGTTACTGCTCTGATCAGAAACTAATTTATTTTAAAAATAAACAACTCATTCCTCCTCAGGACCGCTCAATAAAGGCACAGATTGACCAACTTAACATTTTGCCAAGAAAAGATGTGTAATAAATCAACCAGATTTGAAGCTCCTGAATGAAAACTCATTTTAGATACTTTTTATCAGGAGCTGTTTCCATTGGAATAGTGGAAAAATGTAGAATAAAAAACCAGAATATAAAAAGTGGACTGAAAACACAAAAAGTTACTTGCAGCAGTAACTTGAAAGACCACGATGTCAAATATAAAGGAGAAAATTAATTCTTCTGTGGAAAAGAAGATTTATGAAGACTCCTGAACAGAGTTCATTAAGAAAGATAAATAATTTGGGAAATAATTATGAGGAAAAACAACAAACAGGATAGGAAGCCCAAAAAAATGCAGTACTCATACTGAGTAACAACTACAGCATTAATTACTGCCTTGGCACTAGAAAGAAATTAAAGCCTGGCAGTGAGTAAGGAGCCAGAGTCAGTAAACAAATAAAAACTGGCTCAAAATTAAACAAATGTAAAGAAGTTAAATACAAAACTGAAATTTAATTAGTGACAATTCAGTTACTGATATTGATGACTTGCCTTCAAATGATGTTTTATTATGAATTTCTCACTCTGAAAAGTGCCAAGCAGGCAGGTACATCCTATTTTTGGTACATTTATTCTGCCAGGCACCTTTGCTCTGCTGTTACACACTCCTGGCAGCTCCTGCAAGGAGCACAAGTTGACTTAATTTAATCTGGAGATGTCAGAGGTCGAGCACTTGCTCCAGAACCAGCTCTGAGCAAACACACTGACGCCAAAAATAAAGTTTGCTGGGCAGGAGTCCAGCAGCAACACGTGAAAAATGATTTATCTGTGTAAAGGGCTGCTTACAGAGCAACAATTTTCATAATATTTTCAACAGATAAATATGTAAAAATACTAAGAACACTTGCAAAGTTTATCTAAATTAATATACTTTGTTTTGGATATGCCATGAACCCACAATTTTTTATTAGAAAACATTGTGCTCATTAGTTCAACCTCAGTTTTAAAGAGCAGAGCATAAAAACTACTAAAGAATATCAGGGATTTAGGGGATATTTAATTCTACAGAGTATTATGGAGTTTAAATTCAGGAGTTTCCCACTAGAGTTCTTTGCTTGAGTATGAAAGGACAAGCTTTGAACATTTTAAAGTTACCTTAGAGCATGAAAAATATATATGGAATATGAAATATTTTTAAAAAGATAACCGTTTCCACCTGATCAAGACCAGGAATTACATCAAGCACAAGTATTTTCAATTTTATGGCCAATGTGCACAGAAAGACAAGATGAACAGATAAACATAAACAGAAAAAAACCAGGTAAAACTAAGCGGGTGTATTTAATGTAGTATCATTCTTAACTCCCTTTTGGGTTGAATTCATAGAGTTAAAAGACACGAGGACTTATTTATGACAGAACCAGAACTGTTCTTTTTATTAAAAAAAAAAAAAATGTGGGTTTCAGCTTGTTTTTGAGGTGACAGCAGTGCTTTCTGCGGGAGGAAAACGCGCTGTAAGCACCACACAACTACTACTATATAAAAAAAGCGNCCCTCCCGGCTCCCCCGCCCGCCTTACCACGTATCCTCCCCACACGTAGAGGAAGTTGCCGTCCACCACGGCGCAGTGGCCGCTGCGCTCCTCGGCCACGCAGAACTGATCCGCGGGGTCCGCCGCCATCTTGGGGGGGAGGAAGAGGAGGAGGAGGGAGGAGGAGGAAGCAGCTCGGCCGCCTCAGGGCTCGCGTCCCGCCACCGCCTCCTCCGGGTGAAGCTGCGGCTCCGCCGCCGGTCGCTCCCCCGGGGCGGACGGGAAGCGAGGAGGGTCCAAAGTGTGGGGCGGCACCCGGCGCGCGTCGGGATGGGAGCGGCCGGAGAGCACCGCGCTGGCCGCGGTCCCGGGCGGTAGTGCCGGGCTGAGGTGTGAGGCGGAATAAACCGTGCGGGAGGATGTGAATAATGCGGGAGGATGTGAATAATGGGCGCGAGAGGAGGAAAGAAGCACCGAGAATAGGAGAGCNCTTTGAACATTTTAAAGTTACCTTAGAGCATGAAAAATATATATGGAATATGAAATATTTTTAAAAAGATAACCGTTTCCACCTGATCAAGACCAGGAATTACATCAAGCACAAGTATTTTCAATTTTATGGCCAATGTGCACAGAAAGACAAGATGAACAGATAAACATAAACAGAAAAAAACCAGGTAAAACTAAGCGGGTGTATTTAATGTAGTATCATTCTTAACTCCCTTTTGGGTTGAATTCATAGAGTTAAAAGACACGAGGACTTATTTATGACAGAACCAGAACTGTTCTTTTTATTAAAAAAAAAAAAAATGTGGGTTTCAGCTTGTTTTTGAGGTGACAGCAGTGCTTTCTGCGGGAGGAAAACGCGCTGTAAGCACCACACAACTACTACTATATAAAAAAAGCGGGGACTCAGCAGCGAGAACATGAAGTACACCCTGGAAAAGCTGAGCCACAAATTACAGCGTCGAGGCTCGAAGGGAGACGCGCTCTGCGCGCTGAGGAGCGAAGGGCGCGTTGGAAGGGGCCGGGAGCGAACCGGCTCCACCAGCCCTTCCCCACACGTGCTCCGTGACGGAGCAGGCTGCGAGCGGGCAGGAGGAGGGCGCTGATCGCGGACTGCCCGCACAGGGAAAGGCTGGCGGGACGAGGCGATCGGAGCGGCCCCGCCGTCCCCTCAGCGCCTCCCGCCGCCATTCGAACGGCGCGCGGCCGCCGCAGCCAATCAGCGCCCGCGCCACAGCCCCGGGCGCCCGCCGAGGGCTGAGGGCCGGCGGGGGGCCCCCCCTGCCCCGCCCGGGGCTCCACTCCCCGCGCCCGGAGCCCGCTCCCGGCGCTCCCTCCCGGCTCCCCCGCCCGCCTTACCACGTATCCTCCCCACACGTAGAGGAAGTTGCCGTCCACCACGGCGCAGTGGCCGCTGCGCTCCTCGGCCACGCAGAACTGATCCGCGGGGTCCGCCGCCATCTTGGGGGGGAGGAAGAGGAGGAGGAGGGAGGAGGAGGAAGCAGCTCGGCCGCCTCAGGGCTCGCGTCCCGCCACCGCCTCCTCCGGGTGAAGCTGCGGCTCCGCCGCCGGTCGCTCCCCTGGGGCGGACGGGAAGCGAGGAGGGTCCAAAGTGTGGGGCGGCACCCGGCGCGCGTCGGGATGGGAGCGGCCGGAGAGCACCGCGCTGGCCGCGGTCCCGGGCGGTAGTGCCGGGCTGAGGTGTGAGGCGGAATAAACCGTGCGGGAGGATGTGAATAATGCGGGAGGATGTGAATAATGGGCGCGAGAGGAGGAAAGAAGCACCGAGAATAGGAGAGCTAAACGCAAACCACAGGACAAGAAGGGAAGGAGGAGCTGGGTCCCAAAGCGGGACGGGGTTTAAGGCTTCGGGCAAGTGATGGACAAGGGGGAATGGCTTCAAACTGCCAGAGGGCAGGGATGAGTGGGATATTGGGAATTGGGAATTCCTGGCTGGGAGAGTGGGGAGGGCCTGGAATAGAATTCCCAGAGGAGCTGTGGCTGCCCCTGGATCACTGGAAGTGTCCAAGGCCAGGCTGGACAGGGCTTGGAGCAGCTTGGGACAGTGGAAGTGTCCCTGCTATGGCAGGGGTGGAATGGGCTGGGCTTTAACGTCCCTTCCAACCCAGACATTCCATGATCCTGTGGGTTCTGTGATAATACACACACAGCAGAACTCCCTGTCTCTCTGAAGGTGAGACAAGCCACGCTGCTGCCAGAAACAGAAGCTATAAAATAGTAGCTGAGATTAATGAAGCAGTTGGACAGTTCAGTTTTTACTGTTTTATCAACAACTGAGTCAGTTCCAGCTGAACTCCGTGTCTGGCTGGAATTAATGGAATTCAAAATAAAACAGGTACAGCTCTTCAGAAATAGTAGAGTAGAACTTGGGAGAAATGTGCACTTTAGGATCTTATAAAAGGGCACCAGAAAGTAATTGTAAAGATTTTCTTGTGACAGTAGGACATACACTTCCTCTGTTGGATCTAGGAGGGAAGATGTTAATTATTCACATTGATAAATTGGTAATATTAATCACAGTCTCTCCTGAACTGGAAGAGACCCACCGGGATCATCCAGGGCAGCTCCTGGCCCTGCCCATACGCCCAGCAATCCCACCCTGTCCATCCCTGGCAGCTCCTGGAGCTCTGGCAGCCTCGGAGCTGTGCCCATTCCCTGGGGAGCCTGGGCAGTGCCAGCACTCTCTGGGAGAAGAACTTTCCCTGATCTCCAACCCAAACGTCCCCTGGCACAGCTCCAGGTATTCCCTCAGTGGTGACACAGAGATCAGCACCTGTCCTGCACTCTTAAAATGAAGCATAGTACTGCTGGTGCATGGGGATGGTGGTTAAAATGCAGGAGTCAGCACTTGGAAGAGGTAAAAAAGCCATGGGAAGCAGACAAAGTCTATCTATAGATCTGTAGGTCAGTTAGAGCCGCATTGTGCTGTCTCAGGAGATGAGATTTTGCCAGTGGAGCAGTGACAGACATGAAAAAGAGCTGTTTGTCAGTGTAACAGAACAATTCCATGGATCCAGGTGGATCAACACTGGCTGATCCTGGAGCACTGGGCTCTCTCCAGGCACTCTCCAGCTGCTATGATGTCCAGCAAAGCCACTGAAGGTGACAGAGACAAAGATCTGGGCATGGCTTGCAGAGCTGCAGATGGCTCAGTGAAACACAAGGCTGCCGCTCATGCTGGAATACTTTTATATCTCTGGTGGGAGGCTCCAGGCAACCTAAGAGAGCCCCCAAATCCAGCAGGATGCTGTAGGAGTGTGCTTTACATTCCCTGCCTGGTCATAGCTTCAGAGAAAACTATTTTTGGACAAGGGGCACATCCCTTCTCCAGGTGCACTTTTCTTCATGTGGCAAGACAGGAGCTGAATGGCAAGATCAGGTTTTCTTAGAAGGAGAATAAGCAGTAATTTTAGCAAATGAAGGTACTTATGTAAGAATTGGGCTTATAATTTGCACCTAGCTGCATGCCTGCAACAAAAAATGAATCATATTTCCTGCCAAATTAGCTGAGACCTGTCAGATGGCAGTTCTTTGTCTGAAGAGAGTAGCAGCAGCTTCACCCATGAGCTCACTCCCCGATGAGGAGTGATTATAAATTATGCAGTTGAGAATGGGCTATAGAAAATAGCTGACATTTTCTGTCTGTCTTTAAATCCCTGCAGTCTTTCGATCAAACTCTTTCAAGAGTTGCTTTGTGAGCCTTCTGTGGAATCAAGCTGTACTTTGAGAGATGGGGATGAGTGTTTGAATGAGATATCAGGTATTTTCCATCTGGAGAGAGAAGGCAGCTACTCCACAATCCTGGAACCATGGCTGTCTCTGGATCCCTGGAAGCATCCAAGGCCAGGTTGGATGAGGCTTGGAGCAACCTGGGACAGTGGAAAGTGTCCCTGCCCATGGCAGGGGGTGGGATGAGATGGGATTTAAGATCTCTTCCTATCCAAACCATTCTGGGATGCTGTGATTATGTAAAAACAGTCCTGGAGAGCATCCTGTCCTCACAGGACCAATTCACAGATGTATTTGATGGAAGTTTTGTGGCAAGAAAATCTGAAGTGGGAGAGACTCTGGAGACTGGAGATGCAGAGGAACCTGTGCTGGGCCTACAGGGAAAGAGGAGGGAGAAATATTGTGAGCTACAACACCTGTAAAGCAACAGGAACAAAGTGATACCATGGATAATTGTATTGGGTAACTTGTGTCAGTCACAGCAAGTGTCTTCTGGAATCAGGGAATTGTTGAGGTTGGGAAAGCCCTCTATGAACGTGGAGTCTGCCGAGGCCACCACTGCCCCATGTCCCCATATGCCACATCCACACGGTGTTGAAATCTTTCCAAGGATGGCGACTCCACCACCGCCCTGGAAGCCTGTGCCAGGGCTGGACAAACCTTTCCATGGGGAAATTCCTGCTGGTGTGCACCCTGAGCCTCCCCTGGCCCTGCCTGAGGCCGTTCCCTCTCCTCCTGTCCCTGTTCCCTGGGAGCAGAGCCCGACCCCCCCGGCTGTCCCCTCCTGGCAGGAGTTGTGCAGAGCCACAGGGTCCCCCTGATCCTCCTTTTCTCCAGGCTGAGCCCTTTCCCAGCTCCCTCAGCCTCTTCTGGGGCTCCAGCCTCTTCCCAGCTCTGTTCCTTCCCTGGTCACACTCCAGCCCCTCCATGTCTCCTGTCACGAGGGGCTCCGAGCTGCCCTCAGCACTCGCGGTGCTCAGCAGTGCCAGGTCAGGGAACAATCCCTGCACCGCGGCTGCCCCAGGCCGGGTCCCGCACCGGCGCTGTCCCCGCACGGGCACAGCGGGGCCGGGCTCCTCCCGCGGCGGGGCCGGCCCGGTCTGAGGGGGCGGCCCGGCCGCGTTTGGCGCCATCGCCGCCATGGAGCCCGAGCGGCTGCGGCGCCGCCTCAGCTCCGCGTTCCGGCTGCGAGGGCTCGTCCTGCGCCCGTGAGTAGCGCCGGTCCCGACCTGCTCCGGTCCCGACCTGCTCCGGTCCCGACCCTGCTCCGGTCCCGGACCCTGCTCCGGTCCCGGGCCCTGCTCCGGAGCCGCTCAGCCCGCGGGGATCGGTCCCGGGCGGGCCTCGGGCCCGGGGTGCAGCGGTGCGGGACGGAGCCGGGGCCGCTACGCATCCCCCGCGGCGCCTCCTCGGGATGAGGGGCTGCCTTTCCCACCTCTTCCTCCTTCCTCCGCTTCCTCCTTTTGCCTTCCTGCTGCTGCGGGCCCCTTTTTTCCATCTGTCTGTCCATCCGTCCCTCTCATGACCCTGGATACCACCAGATGCTGCCCATGGTCTCCCCTCGGAGCCCTCCCTGATGCTGGTGCCGAGTGTTTGGTTGAGTTTTTTTGTCTGCCTCTGACCCTGACAACTCTGGGGTCTCTTTCTGAGTTCCACTTGCCAGTCTTGTGCTCAGCATACTTTGCTAGAGGAAGAAATGACGTTTCCAAAGACAGGAATGGTGTATTTCCAGTTATAGTAGGATGTGGTATTTAGAGATGCCAAGGTCAATGAAAAGGGATTCCTGCTTGCAGTGGAGGGTGTCATTATTTATAAGAGACTGGGTCTCCCATCGTGATCATTTTCCCTTTCTTTCTCATGTGTGTTAATATCAATGAAATTATCTTTCTGTCGTGCTTGGGATGTGCCCTGATATTTTCATTAGAGAGGAGCACAAGTCCAGAACTCCTGACTCTAGAGTTCCATAAGCTGAGACATTCTGAAGGTCAGGCTGATCACCAAAATGCCAATTTGGTTGGCCAACAGGTGACATTAATAAGAAAATTGTTATCTTTAATGTGAGACACTTGTCTAAGGTTGAGGGAAGAACCAGATTTCTAAATCTTGTGTTATTGAGAATTAAAATAACTCGAATTTCAAATATATTGGTAAACTGGAGCAGGTCCTGTGGGGGCTGTTGGGATGGTCTGGGCTGGAGGCCGTGGTGTGTGAGGGGAGCAAGAAGAGCTGGAAGCTCTGCTCTGGTGACATCCCAGCTTCAGGGCTGCTCCTGGATTTGGAGTCCAAAATGGGAGGGACATGGAGCTGCTGGAGAGAGTCCAGAGAGGCCATGGAGCTGCTCCAAGGGCTGGAGCCCCTCTGCTCTGAGGCCAAGCTGGGAGAGCTGGGGGTGCTCACCTGGAGAGGAGAAGGCTCCAGGGAGAGCTCAGAGCCCCTTGCAGGGCCTGAAGGGGCTCCAGGAGAGCTGGAGAGGGACTGGGGACAAGGCATGGAGGGACAGGACACAGGGAATGGCTTCCACTGCCAGAGGGCAGGGATGGATGGGATATTGGGAATTGGGAATTCCTGGCTGGGTTGGAATTCCCAGAGCAGCTGTGGCTGCCCCTGGATCCCTGGCCGTGCCCAAGGCCAGGTTGGACATTGGGGCTTGGAGCAGCCTGGGACAGTGGGAAGTGTCCCTGCCGTGGCAGGGAGTTGGGTTGGGATGAGCTTTAAGGTCTCTTCCAACCCAAACCATCCTGGGATTTTATGCTTAGAGGGTCAGAGAACCTGATATGGAGAGGATGTGAAGGATTTGGGTTTATTTACCCTCAGGAAGGGAAGATTCATGAGGACTTAATCCCAGTCTTCCTAAAACTGAGAGGTGTTCTCAAGGCTGCACAGTGACAGGGCGAGAGACATTTAATTCTGCATTGCAATAGTAATTAAACTTCAGAGTTGATGGAGTAGCGAAGTGCTGGAATCTCCCTCTCTGGAAATTCTCAAGGCTTGCCTCCACAGGCCCAGCATAATCCAAGCTCTGCTTTCAGGAGAAGGTTGGACCACAGGCTCTTAAGAATTCCCTTCCAACATGGAATTTTTTGTGTGAAGCTGAGGTTCTCCACGTCTTTTCCCTGATATTTTCAATCCCAATTATTTTTTTCTTTGACTTAAACCAACATGCTAATATCCAGGACTAATTATTTCTGCTTTTTAAACACAAGCCGTGTGGTGATGATATGCACACCTGCCAAAATCAGCACAGTTTGTGTCAACTATTGAATATTAATTGCTTTTTGTGCTTTCTCCCCTGGGATTAGGGATGCCCTGAAGTATCTCACTGAAGCTTTCCAGTCCACCAGTGAGGGAGAACTTGACGACATAATTGAAAATGTCATCGATGCAGTTGAAAAACAGCCTTGTAAGTAAACAATTTATTTTTTTTAAGCCAGTTTTCCTGGCATTTCTGATGTTATCAAGACAAAGACAGTTACTGGCTGCAGAGGCACTGAGGTGTCATTGTAGTGCAAAGGGTTGATTGAGATAAATGTATTTTTTGGCCTTTTGTTTTGGTTGAACACTGAAGTTTGCAATGTCAGCAGAAGACATTTGTGCCATGTAAAGAGTTGGCACTGCAGAATATGCTGACTTTTCCAAGAGTAGTAACAGTTTTCAGGGACAGTTACTGAAAGTTTGTCTGGGCATCTTTGTACCTGAAACTATAATTTTAAATATTAAAGGGGAGAGAGACTATTTATACATGGAGGGACAGGACACAGGGAATGGCTTCCCACTGCCAGAGGGCAGGGAGGGATGGAATATTTTGAAGGAATATTTTGATGGAATATTTTGAAGGAATTTTTACCTGTGAGGGTGGGGAGGCCTTCAAACTAATTTCAATTATCAGTTTAAATCCATGAAAACAGCAATGTGCCCATCTCCAGAATTGTGTTGGAATACTTGTGGCAGCAATCCATGTGATAATTAATGTTCTGGAACCAAATTAACCTCCAGAATGTGAAAGCTCAGCTCTAACACATTTGTGATATATTTAGCAGCTTTGCATGAACTATAATTGTCTTGTTCTCCGTGTTTGGGGAATTCAGGGTGGGCACAGGGTATTTTTTCCCTAGGAATATGTCCTTTTGGTGGCACTATTAAGTGATCCCTCTGTGTGTCAGTACAGAAAACATGTATTATTTGTGTGTATTCTTGTGAGGAGACTCAGCCATTTAACGTGAAATACTGGACACCCACTTCGTTCCTTGCTGCAGGTTTAATCCTTGGGATTTTTCTTTCCAGTGTCATCCAACATGATTGAGCAGCCCTTGGTGGAAGCAGCTGTCCAGGAATGCAGCCGGGCCCCGGATGAGGCCGTGTAGGGTGACATTATACATTTTATGGGAACTTCTGGGAGCTGCTGTCACTTCCTTGTTCCTCCTGGGGAGATGGATGCCAGGCATTGTCTGCAGTGCTCACATGCAGTCATTGCTCTGTGCTCTTGCCCTCCTGGTCCTGTATTTGCTCCTCAGGTTTTAGGGTTTATATTTTTCACATTCTGTGCTGCTTTAGTGTGTGGGTCTGAGCTTCATATCAGGGCATGGTGAGCTCTCTGCACAGAGCAGGGAGACAAAACAATTCCTGCTCCAGCTGGGGACCAAGGACAAATGATCCAAATCTCAGCCCAAGAGCACAAACAACGTGGGCTGGAGAGAGAAAAACAAGCAGGATGGGAGTGCATGGGCTAAAGCTGGAATGGGACAATGAACTCCAAGGTGCAAATGGAGCAGAACTGATCCCAGTGACAGAGCCCGTGCCCGGGCTGCATTTTGTGCCCATTTTGGTTCATCTTGGGTGCAGCCCTGGCTGGGCTCTTGTGCTGCCCAAGGTGGATCCATGGAGGAAATCCTTTTAATAAATCCCTGCTTTATTCTGTAACTCCATCTAGCCTCTGCTCTAGGTCAGCCATCTCAAGGCATCACCAGGTTGGCTCCTTGGAGCTTTTGTTCTTATGGCTGGGCCTCCAGGGGGCTCTGAACAGAATCTGGAATTCTGGAATTCAGCTGCTGGGGTTTTGTGTTGGGTGTGCTGCAGGTGGAATATTAACCAACACTTCTGGCCATGCTTTATTTGCTTTGCTCTACATGAAAGTTATCTCAAGTTGCTTTTGTTCCTTTCTTTTCTGAAAGCACTTTGGAAAAGTTTTCCTCTGGGATGCCTGCTCCTGCTTTTTTGTTTAGATTTTTGAAGCCCTGATTGATTTCCCTTCTGTGATAGCAAAGTGTGGAGCAATTACTGGAGTTTCTGAGAACTTTGTGATCCTGATGGATGTGTTTCCTTTCGTGTTCACATCGTGATGCAAAGCATGAAAAGAGATGGTTTGCTGGGCATGTCAATTAGATCCTGTCATCCCACAGCCTCTCAGGATGGAGAAAATTTTGGTTTCACTTTGCTCCTTACCCTTGGAATCTTTATGATGCAGATGGTTTGAGTGTGACTTTTCTTTGTGGTGCTTTTTTATACTCAGGGTAGTTTTTTTTTGCTCCAGAAGTGAAGAGAAATCCATATGTACATTCTCAGTGCAGAGTCCTGAAGGGAAAAGCTCTACACATCACAGGGACAAGTCTTTTAAATTATTTAACTAGAAGATGCAGGAGAAAATAGACTAGGAAATAGAATATAAAATAGAAAGAGAAGTGGTGATGATAGTGAACCAAGCAAATGTCATTTTAGCCAACATATTTATTAGTTTATTTCATCCACTTCATGGAATCACAGAATGGTTTTGGTTGGAAGGTAACATTCAGTTAATGCTGTAACTGTTCTTTTTTCAGAGAAAATGTTTTCAACATTATTGGAGCCTTTGACATTCCACGTTATATTTATAATTCAGAAAGAAAGAAGTTTCTGCCGTAAGTCCCCCATATTTTAAGTTTCAAGCACTTCCTGTTCTAAGAATAAAGCCTCTATTTCTATAGGATAAGTCTGGTTTTAATCTTTCCCTCTTGGGTCTGTTCAGCTGAAGCCTGAGTGAGAAAAGTAATGAATGTTTAAGACCATAAACCAAGTTTATGCCACCTAATGAATAAAAAAGACACTAAGGCTAAGGACATACATCACTAAAGGTAGTGTGGGGTTATTTTTTTCCTCACATTGGGCTGTTTAAATTTATTTTTTTAATAAATTTGATCTGTCTGTTGCCTGTATTTATTTCTTAGTCTGTATCTTGCAGCTCCCTGAAGCCCTGGGGGGGTTTCTAAGGAGAGCTCCAAACAGTAAAAAAGAAAAATTAGGAGCAGCTGGTGAGAAACTGGAGAAATAATGCTTTTGTTCACAACTGCTTAAAGGCATAACTGCTTTTTCTAAAATGGATTTCTGCAGAGGTCTCTTTGGGTGGAAGGATAAATCTCAGGGCCTGTGAGCTAGAGGGGAATGAAATGGGTGCAGAAATGCAGAAACACAGGATCCTGAGCAGGAATGTACCTAAATCATGGTGCAGCTTTTGCAGCCTCCCAGAACTTTTAGATCAATAAATCATCTTTATGTGGGGAATATCCCTTTTTTGAACTTGTGATTGTGTTAATTCCCTGCAGCCTGTCCATGACTGACCTGCCTAGGCCGAGTTTATTTGGGACTGCCAGGGACAAGGCAGAGCTGTTCCGGGAGCGCTACGCCATCCTCCAGCAGGTCGGGAGTGCACAGGAATGGATCCCACATCTCTTCCAGAAATCCATCATGCTTTCTGCCTCATAAACTCTCTGCCTTCTAGCTTGTCACAAATAACTTCGGTTAACAGCCTTACAGATGCTTTCATGACACTTTCTTTAGGCTTAGTTTTATTACCCAGTGCATTTTTTAGGCTTAGTTTTATTATCCGGTGTTATTGATCATCTCTTTCTTGGAAGTAAATTCTTGTCAAAAGGACTGAATTATTAAAAGTTGCTGGATGAAATAGAGTAAGAACTTTCTGAAGTGTTTTGCATAGTGCTTGTAGCAAACTGGCTTTTTGACAGTGCTCATGTATTTTTAAACTGAATCACTTCAATTTTGGTTTCTGCAGAGGACTCACAGACATGAGCTGTTCACTCCTTCACCAGTTGTTGCTCATCCTGATGAGAGCAAGAGCAAATTCCAGGTAAAAAAAAGGAGTTCTTTCCAGTTTTAATCCAAATAATCACAGCAGTTCTTTATGCTAGCAGCCATTATTGGGAATCTTCTCCTGAGCCTGTGTCCTCTGGCTCATCTGTGTGTTAATGAAAAGCCATGTCCTGTGTGGGGCTTTGTCTCGCTTGGGAAAAGGCACCTGGAGAGTTTGATTTGATTTTGATGGGATTCTTTGCCTTTGATACCAGCTGAAGACAGTAGAAACTCTCTTGGGCAATACAGCTAAAGTGGGAGAAGTGATTGTGCTTGGGATGATCACTCAGCTCAAGGAGGTGAGTTCCTTTTTATTGTGGAGTCTCTGATCACTGCTCATTCAGTGCTGTAATACATTGAAAAATGAGAAAACTTAAATATCTTACACTTGACTCATTCTAAGAGATTTTTCCACAAGCAGTTGGTGCCAGTGTGTGTGGAAAATGTCTTTCTTTGTCTTCCCACTATAAAATTTTTATGTCGGCAGCCAGAAGCGGTTAGGATTTTTTGGCATGTCCCTTCTTGAGAGGCTGGAGCTTCCAGTGGCTGAGATTGGACTTGCCAATGTCCTGGACTGTGATTTTAGGGAGGGGAGCACCTGCAGTCCCAACTGCAGCAGCCCCCAGGGAAGCTGCTGAGATATATTTGCTATAAATGACATTATTTTCAGTTCTTGCCAGCTTAAAACATCAAACCCAGCCAAATTATTTCTAAATGCTGACTGATAGATGCTTCTGATTGAAGCACTTGTGTGTTTGGTATATTTTGCTTTATTAATGAATCCTGTTTTTTAGGGGAAATTTTTCCTAGAAGACCCCACAGGAGTGGTGCAGCTAGACCTTAGTAAAGCAATATCCTTTTGCTGTGATGGAAGAGCTGGAGGAATTTCCTGTAGACCTGCAGGATTTTAAATTGAACAGTAAATCAATGCTGACCATTAAAAATTACATATTGAGAGCTGCAGCTCTGTCTCTCTTCTCCCCCTGTAATTCCTTGACTGCTGCAGCTCCTGCCTTTCCCTTGGGCATGGTCACTTTTCCTCCCCATAGAAGCAGAGCCTGTTCCAGTTCCTGGGCTCTCTCTGGACTTACCTGCTCAAGTATCAGGGAATTTCCAGGCTCTTCAGGCAGCCTGTGAACTTTCAGTGCTGTCCACATCTATTACACCAGCTGGAAAGCAAATTTTGGTTCAAAAACCTGCTTTAAATCTAAGAAAAGTACATTCCTTAACCTTCCTCACCAGTTCCACAGTGGGTTGTACACTGAATCCTCCTTTGTTCTGGCAGAAGGTAAAGCAGACTGGGTTTATTTTTTAGCTTGTAATAAATTTTTCTGTTAAAGCTGTGGCTGCCAGATGTGGCTGAGCAGAGAAGTCTCATTTTGGTGACCAGCAGTGAGTTTGGGACTGAGATTTTGGGCCTTCAGCTTTTGCTGTGACCTTGTGGACTCTGGAGGCAGTGAGCAGGAATTTGGGGGTGTTGGGGCATGTGAGGGTCTGGGGCAGCTTTGAGGACTGGCCCCAGCATGCTTGGAGAAGTTATGAGTGGATTAGGAAGAGAGCCTGGAATAACCAAAGGAATGATTTAACCATCTGAAAATGCTGCTCTGTGCTGGCAAAGCTTTGCTCCTTTAATGAGGCTTCTCATTAGGATGATGTAAGAGCTTGCAGTTTTGGAGCTTGTTTTAGCAAAAAAAAAGGCTATTTCTGTATGTGGAATGTTCCTCTGTGCAAGATCCATGATCTCAGTTGGTTTTCTAGTGTGCTTTATGTTTGTGAGAAGAAGCTGGGAGCAGAAATGAGAGTGGGGATAAATAAACATCACCAAGTTCCTTCTGTTCTCAACAGTGGGATTTGAGGCAAGGAACAGTTGGATGGGGACCCTTCCAGGACAGGGCCAGCAAAATCATTCCTGATGCCCTGCATTGCTCCTGGTGGGCTTGAGGGAGTTGTTCATGTGGCTGTGCAGCAAATCCATTCACAGAAGTGGCTGGGGTTTAACAAAAAGTTGATTTCTTGCTCGAGATCGTGTCGTGCTCTGGTTCTGTGCAGCTGCCACAAGAGAGGGATTGATGGAGGCTGGGACTGGCAGTGCAGCACGGCTGCCAGCTCTGACTAATGTCTAGGACATGATGCTGTTAGAAAAACTGAAGGGTTATTTTGCTCTTCCAAAACCTCCTAGGCTGGTATGAAGATGAAGTTTTTCATGTGAACGCTTTTGGATTTCCGCCCACTGAGCCTTCTGCTACCACTAGGTACAAAAGTGACTTTTGGCAGCCTCACTCCATGTTTTCCTATGGGTTTCTAAGTAAGATCATTGTTATTTTGTAATTTCTCTGACATTCGAGTATGTTATTCTTCCTCCTCCCCAAATGCTTTAAAATAAATACCATTTTAAGGAAGCAATTCTGGGACTTAAAGGCACTAAATCCTCTAGTGCTGGCAGAAAAACCCTTCCAAAGGCCTTTGGGTTCTGCATATTAATGGAAATTGAGATGTAAACCCTTCTCAATTGCAAAGCCATTCCATGGGAATAATAAATTCCTTGCTGCTGAGAGAATGGATCCCTGGGATAGTGGAAGGTGTCCCTGCCCATGGCAGAGGCTGGAATGGGATGGGATTTAAGGTCCCTTCCAACCCAAACCATGCTGGGATCCTAACTGGAGCATTTTAATGATGCAGAGCCTTCTATGGGAATATAAACTTCTTTGGAGGGCCTTCCTCATCGTCAGTAAAGGCTTCTGCAAAGCTGAAGCAGCTGGAGGAAGAGAATGAAGATGCCATGTTTGTGTTTGTGTCTGATGTGTGGCTGGACCAAGCAGAAGTGCTGGAAAAGCTGCACACCATGTTTTCAGGTAGGTGAGGATTGCTTTCACTCTAAACCTTGTTTGCGTGTTTCCATAAATCCTTGGTACAAATAGTGTTTTGGCCAGTAGCCATTTTCTGGGCTGTGATAAGAATGTTTCCCTTCTTCCTAAAGTTCTCCCTGGGCTTAGTTTAAAGACAACTCCTTAGCTCAGAGAGATGAACGTTGCTACCCACTGCCAGAGGACAAGGATGGATGGGAGACTGGGAATTGGGAATTCCTGGCTGGGAGGATGAGGAAGGGGCTGGGATGGAATTGCCAGAGCAGCTGTGGCTGTCCTTGCATCCCTGGGAGTGTCCACGGCCAGGCTGGACATTGGGGTTTGGAGCACCCTGGGATGGTGGAAGGTGTCCCTGCCATGGCAGGGATTTGGAATGGGATGGGATTTAATGTCCTTTCCAACCCAACTCATTCCAGGATTCTGGGATCAGCAATGTGGACAGCACTGGGAAAAACAAACATTTATAAATTGCTCCTTTGTATTGCAGCAGTTTGGGAACAGCTTGTCCCTCCTGCCTCGGGCACAATGGAAGTGTGAGAGAGTGACTGGTTTAAAAGCAACCCAGAATTCAGGGTGGGAAACTGCTCCTCACCAAAAGGGAGCTGGACACAAATGAGCACAGTCATGCAGAGGTTACAAAACCAGCTCGATCTGGATCAGAGCTGGCAAATCCTGTGGGCAGACTGGGCTTGACCCAGGATTGCAGCTGCTGAGGGCAGAAAGGGACTTTGAGTGAGATTGTGTGCTGAACTCACCTGGCAGAGATGCAGACCTTGCATTTGCTATTTTGAGATTTCAACAGGCAAGTGATAACCTTCTTAATTATAAACTAAACGAGCAGCTGTGGGGGAGAGCAAGGAAAAATATTGATGAGCCATTTCTCTGGGATAAGCAATTCTGTTCTATTTACCAGCCCCTTTGAAAACCAGTGAAGTAAATCCAAGTGTGATTCTGTGTGTCAGGAAAATGGAGAGTAACTGGGATGTGAGATGAATGCCTGAGTAGCTGTTTCTATTTTTATTTCAGGGATGGGAATCAGGTTTCTTTTTCCCCCCCTTTGCTTTGAAGCAGTCAATGGGTGAGGTTGTGAGCACTCATCAGATCCTCAAACTGCTCAGGCAATTCCAGTTACTGTTGCTTTATAATGCCAAAGAGGGAATTGGATGTTGGGAGAGCCCTTAAATTGCAATGATCAGGGAGGTTAATAGCAACCCAGTGCTGCCTGCTTGCTGTTTTCCTCTTGAGGCAATAATACATTTGAAAATGGCATTATTTATTATAATTGCACTTGGTATAATTCTCTTACTGGGTCAGGAGTTGGATACACACAAACACTGGAACTCAGCCTAGAAATGCCAGAGGGCTCCCTCGAAGTGACATTTGTACATTGCCATCACCTTTTGGAGCTAAAACCAGCCTAGATCAAGAAAATCACTCAGGTGTATTCATAGCAGCAGAGCTTGAAGTGCTGTTTCAGTTCCTGCTTTTCCTGGCATGGGCTGAGTGCTGGAAGATGCTGGAGTCAATGGAGGCACTCACAGATCCTCTCTTTTTCCAGGTTATTCCTCTGCACCTCCCACCTGCTTTTTCTTCTGTGGAAATTTTTCATCCGCACCATATGGCAAAAATCAAATCCAGTCCCTGAAAGGTAGGGAGGTCTTTGTAAACAGCCAGACATGTGCATTGAATTAAAATCATGATGGCAAACAAATGAAGAGAGCAGAAAATAAACCCTCATTTTTAATTGCACTGCAGCACTTAAAAAATTCAGGGGGATTGACCCAAGGTGTGTTTATTTCTAACCAGGTGTTGTGTCCTGTTTTTCCCTGGCTCCAGGTTCTTTGAAGGCTCTGGCAGATATTATATGTGAATATCCCAGCATCCATAAAAGGTACAGAGCAAGGCGAAATCTGTTGATTTTGTGAAGCCTTTAATTACTTGAAGAAGCTGAGAGTTACCCTATTTTCTCTGTCCTGTGAGCCAGCTGTGATCAGATAAAAAGCTGGTTTTGGAACAGGCCTGCAGGTTTGTTTGGGAGCAGGGTAAGTTTGATTTTATCTAAAATAGCTTGGGCATGGAAACTGCTAATGAGGGAGCCCAGGTCTCTCCCTGGGATACTTTCCTGGCTCCTCCTCTCTGAATTCAGAACATCAGACCTAGTTTTTAGGATCAGTTTATACAAAAGAGATTTGTTGAATTTTTTTTTTTTTT
>VWZV01004710.1:72123-87624 GCA_013397155.1 Irena cyanogastra
CGCCGCTGACCCACCCTGTGACCCCCACGCTGCCCCTGCCACTGAGCCAACCTCTGAACCCCCCGTGGACCCTGCCACTGATCCAATCTCTGAACTCCCTGCTGGTCCAACCACTGACCCCCCCTCTGAACCCGTCACCGAACCCACCACCTATCCCGCCGCTGATCCACCCGCAGAACCACCCACCGAGCCCCCGGACCCGCCACTGCCCTGCTCCGGTGCCGCTTCTCCCATCATCGGCCCCGAGCCAGCCATGCCCACCGGGGACACCGGTCTGCAGGCCTCCGAGGGCCACCCCGGCGAGATGGCCACGTGCCCTCCCTTCCGTGCCCGGCAGGACGAGGCGTCCCTCACCCTGCTGCTGCTCGTGCCCGGCATCCAGCCCCACAGCCTCCGCGGGGATGTGGGCACCAACCACTACAGTCTCCGCTTCTGCACCGATGCCGCTGCCTTCGCGCTGTTCCTGCGCTTCCCTCCCGCAGCCACGCTGCTGTCCCCCGAGAGCAGCGTCAGCGTCTCTGCCCACAACGCCGTGGTGGGGCTCGCCAAGGCCCCCGGCAGCACCGGGCTCTGGGACAAGTTCAGCTTCGGCCTCGACCCCTCCGCTCTGCAGGTAACGGTGGCACGTGTGGGGCGTCACCTGCCCGAGGTGCCGCTGCTGGATGTGGCTGCAGTTTGCTGAGTGGTGTCTCAGGGAGGTGTGAGGGGGAGTTGGAAGTTGCTGCTTCCTCCGAGAGCTGCTCCCGGATGTCAGTGCCGTGACCTGATTTGTGCGAGTCTTGTACGAGCAGCGCCAGGGTCACACCATGGAGCTGACATCTTCATCCTTGGAATTGGAATGACTTCTGCCTCCCATACAATTTTTTTTCTAAGGGAAATCCTGGTGATGAATGAAAACGGTGCCTGTGTCCTCTATGTCCTTAGTGTTCACTTTTAAAGCCCTGTAAATTGCTCGTGCAGTCGGTTCACACAAAGAAAGCTCTTTATGATACACCAGGCTTACACATGTGTGCATACAAAGTCATGAAATGTAGGGGGAGTGTCCCTGTGTCTGTGTTTTGGGACAGAATTCCCATTTAGAGCCACAGGAACCCCCATTAGTTCAACTGGAGCAGAACAGCAAGCAGCAGCTGTGAACTGTCTCAGTTTCCTGGGGTAAATCTTCACCTGCTCTGTCTGAATATGATTCTAATTTAGTATTTTCTAATTTTAGGATTGTTGGGCAGTGATGCTCCCTTGGTGGGAGAAAGTGGGGTGGCTGCATCCAGTGTCCCCAAAGGGATGCCCACCTTGTGACACTGTCCAGAACCACTCCCACAAATTCTGTGGAGAACCACATTCCTCTGTGGGCTCAGACTTGCAGACAGTTTCTCATGAGCAGAGATTAGAGCTGCACAGTTCTTGTGCAACCTTCTAGCCATGGGATTTGGAGTTTGGCTGGAGTTGAGAGCAATAAAATCCTCTGTACTTTGGATCACGTGCAGTGGGAGTGCAAGTCCAGGAAGCTGGCAGGCTTCAAGCATGTCCACTGGGATGGACTTGGCTTGGAGCAGCTTAATTGCTCCATCCCTCCAACTAGAAATGACTTGTGCATGGTTTTGAAAGATATTTATCCAATTAGTGTTTGTGCAGCTGAAACCACGTTGCATTTCCCATTTAGCAGCTGCACACCTTTAACAGCAGCAATTCCTGTGAAGGAAGAGCTGATCATTTCGGGGAAGTATCAAAGATGATGAATTTATGGAGAACCACCCACGCTGAGCTGTTTGCAGAGCGTTTCCTTTGCTTTTACCGGAGCAGGAGCCTGCAAGTCTGTGCAAGTGGGGCCACAGAACACTCGGTGCTGCTGTTCTGTGATCTGGCACTGCCTGCTGCTGCCACGTCAAAAAAGCCACTATGTAAACTCCTGCCTGTTTTCTGTGCAGGTACAGAGGCTGCCCAGGGCACTGGTGGAGTCCCCATCCCTGGAAATGCTCAAAAAACCTGTGGATATGGCACTTGAGAACGTGGTTTAGTGGTGAGCATTGTGGTGGCTGTACTAATGGTTGGAAGTTTGGTCTATGGATTTGTTATTGCAACTGGAGGAACATTTTGTGATTGAAAGTTGTTAAAAGGCCACCCAGTAATGAGATTTTTGCCTTTGTGAGTTACAAAAACCCCTCGAATGGGCTGATTTTATTATATATTGCAAAATGTTTTGGGTGGAGTAGGAGAAAGAGATTGGGCATTAGTCATCAGCTTCCTGGCCATTCATTCACAGCAGACTCCAAGAGATTCTCCTGGCCTCCAGTCCTTTTGGACACTGGGCCTGCAAATTGAAGCAAGAGAGATAAACTGAAGTAATTTGTCCTGTGTACTTTTTTTTTAATCTGTGCTATTTCCCCAAAGTGCCTGAGAGCTGCACTTGCTCACAGTGAAGGGAGAAAAATGAATATTTAATTAGAGCCACTATTACTTGCTGCCTTCTGGCCATTAACCATTTGTTCCTGGTCGCTTTTCTTCTACTTATGTTGATTCTTTCAATTTTTCTGATGCCACCTTGGGGGTTTTTCTGCCTTGAGTCTCATTCTATAAATCAGAGCTGTGGTTCTTGCACTGAGACCCGTAAGGAGTCGCATCAGTCATTGCAGAGTGCAGAGCAGTGTTAATGCCTAGAGGGAGCTTTTGGGGCTGAGGAGAGCAGCAGTTTTATCCTGGAGCAGGAGTTTTTTCCTGGAGCAGGAATTTTATCCTGCACCTCTCCAATTTGGTCATCTCCTCTTGCAGAGCAGCATTGCCAGAGGATGGTGCCTGGCAAAAGTGAATCATGGAATGGTTTGGTTGGAAGGGATCTTACAGCTCAACCAATTCCACAGACAGGGACATCATCCCCTATCCCAGGTTGCTCCAAGCCCTGTCCAATGTTTTTAACAGCTCTGGAATTCCTGCTCTGCTCCATTCTGGGAAGGCTGAGGGTTGCTGTGGTGTTTCATGAACAGATTCCTCCCTGGGTTGGTTCAGAGTCTGCCCCTCCTTGGCGCCCTGTGCCACGGTGGCTGCTCAGTGCCCTCTGAGGCTGCCTGCTCACATCATTCCCATTAACTCAATCAATTCCAGTTCCTTCTTGGAAGCTGGTCTGATCCACATGCTGGTAGAAGAATGAGTTGAGCTTGTCATTAGAACACCATGCTTGAAACAGAACTTCAAGAGCTGCTTTTCCTTTTGTAGTCAGCAGTGGCTGAATCCCTGTGCTGGAGATGATCTATTTAGAGCTCAGTTTCCATAGATGCCGAGCAGTTGGAATTCCCACCCCAGCAAGTGCCTCTTTTCAGGAAATCTTTACAGTGCCCTGCTCCTCCCTGGACTTTAATTGTGAGGAGTTTCACTCCTTGGCCAAACCAGAATGTCCACACTGCAGTTGGACTTGATGATCTTGGAGGCCTTTTCCATCCTATTGATTCTATGACTTGTTATGGTGACCAGAAATCCTATAAAAATAAAGATTCCATAAATTTAAATGTTGTGGGCTTAGGATCACATATTTCAGGGGTTTAAAAGCCACCTTTCGTCACTGCTCTGGTGCTCAGAGACCACAGTGCTGATCCTTCTGCAGGACTTGCTCCAGGCCCTGTTTTTCCAGGGAATAATCTCGTGATCTGAGGAAGCTGCCTGATTTTCTCACTGCCAAAATCTCTGCTCCTTGCCTCGAAATACCAGCCATGGGCTGTGCTCTCTCCATTGCTCTTCATTGCAGTTCACCCTCTGTAACCTTCTCCACCTTCTGCTTAAATCCTGGGAATTCAGACCTGGGAACTCCTGCATCAGAGAGCTCTCCTTCATTTCCAGACAACACAGCCTGGGGAGTAAATGACGAAGGAAGAACGGTTGGGAGTTAAATAACCATTAATAAAATTTGTAAGCCTGCCAGGCAGGGTTTCTGAGAACATGTCCCAGTGTGTCCTGGTTTATGGTAGTGCTGGAGCTGGGCAATTATGGAAATTGTGCCTTTGGAAAGCACTTGGGATGTCTTGGAATGTTTGGCCTCCTGGGGTTAAATGCTCGATTCCTAACAGAAATACAAAGCAATTTTCTGGGGGTGTATTGAGCTGCTGAGACTTGGGGGCTCAGTACACAGAGCATGTGAAGTGCATTTGGCAGGAAATTAATTCTGCCTGAAGTTTTGGGGTCGTGTCTGCTCATTTTCATGGGAGTAGAAAAAGACTGGTTCATGCAGGAATTCCCTTTGAGGCTGATCCACACCCTTCCTGCCCTTCTTGAGGCATGCAGTGGGTTTGTTCAGAGGATGTGTGCTCAGTCCTCTGGGCAGTTCCCCCTGGGTACCCCTCACTGGGCAGGGAATTAAAGCCAGCCCATCCCTTTCCTAAAAGAGCCCCTAAGATCTCCTCAGATCTCAGGGAGAATATTAGGATTTAACTCACGTAAACCCCCATGGGGCTCCAGAGAACAGCAGGGAGCAGAGGAAAACAGAGGAAATATTTCCTCTGCTTTCCTATGCATTGCTTTTTTTTTTTTTCTTCACATTTACAGGCTGAAAAAGATTATACTGAACATTCCTGAGGAGTTCATGGTTGGAGCTGGGTCTGAGTTACTCTGTGTGAGGGATCCAAATGGGAATTGCTCAGAGATAGGGAAGTTTTGTTTAACTTTTCTGCAATTGTTGAGGCCTCCATGCAGGATGTTGTACATGGGTGTGATTTTTCTGCTTGGCTCAGCCACCAGTGCCTTGTGAAGGAGACCTTTTGGAAGCTCCTGGTGCTTTTTCCTTCAGAAAGCAGCTGATAAAAAAAATGTAGAGCTGTTGGAGCAAGTCCAGAGAGGCCACAGAGCTGCTCCAAGGGCTGGAGCTGCTCTGGAGCCAGGCTGGGAGAGCTGGGAATGTTCCCCTGGAGAGGAGAAGGCTCCAGGGAGAGCTCAGAGCCCCTTGCAGGGCCTGAAGGGGCTCCAGGAGAGCTGGAGAGGGACTGGGGACAAGGCATGGAGGGACAGGACACAGGGAATGGCTCCCACTGCCAGAGGGCAGGGATGGATGGGAGATTGGGAATTGGGAATTCCTGACTGGGAGGGTGGGGAGGGGCTGCCACAGGGTGCCCAGAGCAGCTGTGGCTGCCCCTGTATCCCTGGCCGTGCCCAAGGCCAGGCTGGACACTGGGGCTTGGAGCAGCCTGGGACAGTGGAAGGTGTCCCTTGCCATGGCAGGGGTGGCACTGGATGGGATTTAAGGTCCCTTCCAACCCAAACCACTCTGGGATTCTGGGATGATTAAGTGCCCCCTAGAAGAGGCTGGGATAAGCTGATCTGGGCTGATCCAACCTGGTCTTGGACACTTCCAGGGATCCAGGGGCAGCCACAGCTCCTCTGGGCACCCTGTGCCAGGGCCTGCCCACACTCCCAGCCAGGAATTCCCAATTCCCAATCTCCCATCTAAATTTCCATCCATCCCTTGTGTGGAGCTGGAGGTGGCAGAGTTCTGTTGCTCCTGGCACTGGGACCATGTGGAAAAGGCCAAGGGCTGGAAGTGCCCTCATGGGCCATGCTGGGCTGTTCTTGTCCTCACTAAACTCAGAATTAGGGCTCTTGTGGATAAAAGTTTTCCTTGGTTGGAGCGTCAACCAAGCATGAAGCCTTGAGGGCTGTGTTGGGAAGTGTAAGACGTGGATGTTTTAAACCTTTGCACCTTTCATGGAGAAATCCATCCTGGAGAGCTGCTGTGCTCTCATTTCCAAGCTGTTTGGAGTTGTTACACAATTTCTGGTGTTGGGGCTGGGTTGGACTTTATGATCTTGAAGGTCTTTTCCAACCCAGTCATTCTGTGAATTCTTTGAAAGTCAGGGTTATAATTTTCAATTTCCATGCTACTATAAAGACTTATTGTAATAGTCAGGGGTTACTTCTAAGAAGATGCTGCTGGAAACTGGGGCTGTTGAATGTAATCCTCCAGCAGTTTATTTTTGGTTCAGTTAATTCTGTGCTTAGCATTTCAAGACTCTTGGCAAGTTTTTTGGGAGGTCAGAGAAGGACAAAGAAGGAGAACACAACAAACTTATTATTTCACATTTTTCAAAGTAATCTCTTTCCCAAGCTGCATTAAGGACCATAATTAGTTTGCTTCTGCTATAAAACAAACTAATTTCTGAATAGTCTTTAATTGGTAGCTGCATTTTGGGAATAACGAGACTACACAAAACAGTTATGTCAGGAAACATTATTAACCTACTGATGGAGCTTATCAAAACTTCTTTGGAGCTGTTTGCAGTCATGAGCTGTTTGCAGTCATGAGCACCTCGGAAAAGTTTTCATTTCACTACAGGTACCAAAACTTTGAGCTTCAAATTCTCAGGTCTCAGAGCTGGTTTGCGCTGGGATCCCACAAATGCAGAGGTCAGGAAATCCAGGTCCTTTTCCATATTGGCCTGAATTGTTGGGTTTTGAGGAGAGAGGTTGTGGCTGCCCCATCCCTGGAAGTGTCCAAGGCCAGTTTGGATGGGGTTTGGAGCAGCCTGGGATAGGGGAAGGTGCCCCTGCCCATGGGATGGGATTTAAATCCCCTCCCAACTCAAACCATTCTGAGATTCCCTGATCCTCTCATTACAGGAGCCACCAAAATAATTTAAGCCTGAAATCTGTCCTGCTTTTCAAACTTGCAGCCTGCGTGGGAGGTAACTCTGGATGGAAACTGTCTTCAATGTGGATAAATTAAGGCAGAATAAAGCCCTTGGAGTGCTGAGGGCAGCCGGGAGGGGAGCGGCTCTGCGCTGTCGGCGCTCCGAGGCGCAAGGACGGGCTTGAATGATGAAGTGTTCCAGAAACCAAAGTCATCCCTGCTAACGTTTATGTTAATTTGGTCTCAGTTTAGTCACAGGGAAAAATGAATGTGTACCAAACAGCAGATGACAGTGTGTGCAGGGAAAAACAAATTAAATTCAAAGTTGCTAAGAGAGCATCATAAATACCAGAAAATAAACGGCTTAAACTGAAGAATTATTTTACAGGGTCATTGAAATCAGCTGCAGATGGTTGTCCTCTGTTTGCTCTGGCTGGGAAGGCAGATCAGGCTTTAGAATAAATTCCTGAATCATTTTTTTCCAAGGTCTGTGCTCTGATAACATCTGCAGTAATATAAATGCCTCGGTGTGTGCTCTCCGTGAATGCAAAGTCTGAGTTACAGTGCCTGGTGGAACAGGGTAATGATAATCACCTTATTGACAACAAACACACCCCAGGTCCATGATTTATGGCAGGCCACGGGGTAGGGATGGGATAAAATGGTAAATACTTCTGGGAGTTCAGTGTTGGGCTGGGATGAAACTTGGTAAAATTGGTTTCTGCAGTGAGTCAGAATTAACGGAGCAACAGCACAAGGGTTACTTTTTATCCTCATTTAAAGTACTGATTAATCATAGAATTATGGAATATTCTGAGCTGGAAGGGACCCACAGAGATCATCCAGGGCAGCTCCTGGCCCTGCTCAGATCCCCCAAAAACCCCACCCTGTCCATCCCTGGCAGCTCCTGGAGCTCTGGCAGCCTCGGGGCCATGCCCATTCCCTGGGGAGCACGGGCAGTGCCAGCACCCTCTGGGGAAAGAACCTTTCCCTGGAAATAGACCTTCCACTCAGTTTGTCTTTTTTAACAGTATTTTCTGTGAAGAAAACAAATTATTTTGCTTTTAATCAGGAAGAAATTCTCCAGAAAGATTCAGTGCTTTTGTTGCCAAATTGCAAAGTCCTGATTGCGCTGAGGAGGAGAGGGTGTCCCTCACACAGCCACGGGTGCTAGAGGCAGATTCAGAGGGAAAAGAGATTATTTTCCTCATTTTATGGAGGAAAAGTAGGATGAGACTTGCTGCAGCCTGGTCTAGTGGAAAGTAATTAAAGGTCCCGAAATAAATCCCATGGTAGGGGCCTGGGATGAGATGAGCTGTAAGGTCCCCTCCAACCAAACCATGCCGTGATTCCCTGACTTTGATTTTTCACCTGGGTGAGGAGGGTTGTGCTTTGCTCTCCTTGGAAGTGCAGGCAGGGTACCAAAATGCCAAATCCCCTGCAGGGGAGGCTGAGCTGTCTGTCTGTGCTCTGGGCCAAGCAATCTGGGGCAGAGCTGGGAATTCTTCTCCGGAGCCGCCCGAGGATCGAGTTCAGGAGCTCATGGGAGTTGTGGTGCTGCACAGATCTTGTGTCTGCAGCTCCTGCCTTGTTCTGTGCTCTGACACCTTCCCCTGAACTCTGCAGAGTATTTCCACAGCCTAAAGCTCTGGCAGATCCCTCTCTGGCAGGCAGGAGAGGATGCAGCACCAGGGAATAAGAACTGTAGGCTTTGCATGCAGAAATGCAAGAAGTAGGGATGTTCTCAGAGGGTTTTCAGTCAGGGCAGCTCTGCTGCACTTTAATCTCTCCCCAAACCATCCCAGCATCCAGAGCTGGCTCTTTGCCTGGATTGTAATCTTTCTGGATAGAAAATGAATCCAATCCTCTGCCTTGGAAAACCAACAGTATGTATGTTATGACTTTCCATATTGTGATTTCTAATTTAACTAGTGGAAAAAATAGGACTCTGGCTTGTTTTTCCAATCCTGGTTTGTTGTTTTTTTTTTTTTCAAGATGACAGTTAAATTTTGTACCTCAGACACAATGTGACATCTGGCTGTGCATAAGGCTCCATCCACAGGGGGCCAAAAATGTGCAGAATTGCCTTTTTGCTTCTTGGCCTGCAAGATGTCAGTGATAATTGAATTTAACTTTCATTGGATTGACAAGAGACTTGAACTGGACCGAGAGATTTAAAAGTGTGACTTAATGTGGAAGGTTTGCAACTTGTCCCTGTTATTTCCAATTAAATAAGGAAGGAAATTCCCAGAACTTAAACTACTCCTCTAGGTCAGACCATTTTTATTGTGTCTGTCCTTCCCCTCAGCCTACCCAGATGATGTGTGAATAACACAAGGACAGGGAAAGCTCTGCAGTTCCTATGAAACAGCCCCTCCAGGATATATTTTAGGACCTTTAATTATCTGTAACTGATTTAAATCTCTGAACCCGTAGCAACACGTTTTAGGTTGTTTATGAAGAGCCTGGAAACACACCCCAGGCTGTGTCTCTGCCTGTGGATACCGCTCCTTTTTTTTTTGTTTTTGTTTTTGTTTTTGTTTTTGTTTTTCCAACTGGCTTGTCTGCATGGAGATCAGAGCAGCCTCAGTGGCTGGGTGTGAAATGGATCCAGCCCTGAATGCTCCAGATCTGATCTCGGAGTAGAGATCCTGCAGTGCCTCTCCAAGGAGGTGTTTGTGTTTTCCTAAAGACAGCCAGGAGACAAACCCACAACAGTCTGACACCTTCCTGGTGTTAAGACAGGTGAGGATAGTGGGACGAGGTTGGTACAAATCATTTTTCAGAGGGAGTCTAAATCTATGTATTAGTCACCCATCCAAAGAGAGGAATAATATTTCTTTTATATTTGACACGATGCAGATTTGTACTTTCAAGCAAAATTAGCTAAGCAGTGCTCTTAATTAATTTCACCTCATTCTTTTAATATCTGGTTTAGAATTTCTCTGTCAAGACTTGAGTGTGCTGTGAAACTTGGGAATTGCTGTCCTGGCTTTCTCTGCAGTGAGTTTTTAGCCCAAATAACCCTGAAGTTTAGCACAAAAAGAACATAACCTGCTGTTTTCTCTCTTTTTCTTTAGGAAAGATTGTTTGTCACCGAGGAGAACGTTGATGGATTTCTAGGCTCTGCTTTCTGCCCTTCCCCTTGCTCCCAATCAGCACTGGAAAGCCAGCCATTAATTGAAGTGCTTGATGTTACTGAGGACAGAATTCAAATCAGGGTGGAGGTAAGGATCCAGGAGCAGCACAGGCTGATTTATGTTCTTCAGCAAGATCCTATCAAACCCCACTGAAACAGCTTTGTTCCTGTTTTGTTCTGAGGAAGCAGGGAAAACCCAGGATGGGGGTTATTTGCAAGTATAAGTGTCAGTTTTCAGAAGTAAATCTTGTGTTTGTGCCATTTCATGTGACCAAAGGATTGAAACCTCCTCTGTCTCATTTGGGAGGTGCAGAACTGTGATCCAGTCATTTAAAAAGTGTTTTTTCCTTGCAGGAATAGCTCACTCACTCAGCCTTGTACAGGTAGAGAAATCCTAGAGGGTTTTGTCTGGGAAGAATCCTGCCTCATCTTTATTCAATCCATGTATTGGATACTTGGTGGGTTCCTGTTGTGTAGATAATTAAACATGAGGCTATTAATCTTAAACGCTGGTCTCAAATTCAATCCTTGTAGTTTCAGGCCTCATTCAGGCTCTTCTTCCTCTGTCTAGAACAAGCCAGGCTGTTTCTGGGATCTGCCACGGGATTAAACTGTCCTCCCTTGGCAAAGTAGATGGACAGATGAAGAAATCAAAATGTTCATTTTTAAGGAGTAAAATGTCAGGTAAACCCCCCACATTCACTGGGATTTCTGGGTAGGCACTGCATCCAAAATTCAGATGAAACTTTTCTTACAGAAAGCAAAGAGCAGCAACAAGCAGGTCCCTGCTGTGGCCATGAACTGGGGACTGCAGCTGGGGTTAATGTGTAGCTGGTTCATTGGGAGGCAAGTTCAGACACAGCACATGACCTCTGGAACTGGGCTGGAGGCCCGAGGAGTTTCCCAAAGATAGTGGATCCAGCTTAGCTTTCACAGCTGCTCTGGGCTGGACATTAAAAAATGAAATTCTAAGTGTTGGAGAGCAGATGAGTCTGTTTTGGGACCTAAGGGTAGCTGAGATACCTTAAATCATCCCATTCCTGCTCCTGTGTGGGGCCAGGAGTTGGTGTTTGTGGGAAATATAGTAAAAGTAAGATTTTTAGAAAGTTGTGAAAGTAGATTGTAAAAATAGAAAAGTAGAGAATTTAGAGTTAGTTGTAGTTGTAAAGTTTGAAAGTAGAAAAGTTATAATAGTATAGTAAGTAAGGACATGAAATAATAGAGTTTGAGATTTGGTTACGATAGATTTTAAGATTGTAGAAAAATATGTTTAGTATGCTATTGGCTAGAAGGTTTTTAAAATGCTCTGTAACACAAAATCTTTACTACTAACAGGATATAAACTATTACCATCTTTCAATTATCTCAACCATACAATAAGACTAATACCACAAAAAAACTCAAAAAAACATATTCCAGCAGTCCCATCCCATTTATACCAACCTCCAGCACAGAGCTGATGCTTCTTGAGGGTCCCTTCCAACTCATGGCATTCCATGATCGTGTTCATGTGGGAGAATTGTCCAGTTTGGAAAGGTCTGACTGGTGTTCTCATGTTTCTCATGGTTTGGGGGTATGAGAGAGACTCTGGCTCTGAATCCATGAATGCAGCTGCTCTTGGATAGATCTTACCTGATCCTGACTCTCCTCTGACAGGGACCTATGCATTACCAGCAGTTTTCTGCCAAAACTCCCAGTGATGGTGAAACTGGGCCAGTGCTGTTTGGACAGCACTTCTCTCAGTTCCTCCTCTCCCGAGGCAAACTGCAATTCCTGGATCAGCCCCGCAGGGCAGGAATTTCTCTAATTGCAAGGATCCAACCTTGCAACAAGAGTTGAGATCTCCTGGCTGATTCTGTGGTCGCTGGGATTTGGGGATTTAGGGATCAGGCTGGGTGTGGTGAGTGGCTGCTGCTGGGAAGGAAAGCAGGAAACCTTGGGGAAGCAGAGGGACCTCCCTGCCCCTCATTCCACACAGGAGCAGGAAAACTTCAGCACCCACTCACTCCTAGATTCTAGAAGGAGAATCATGGAATCACAACCTGATTTGGAACTTAAGGATCATCTGCTTCTAGCCCTCTGCCACGGGCAGGGACACTTTCCACTATCCCAGTGGAGCTGAGCTGTTGGAGAAACAAATCTCTCCTGTCTTTGTGTGCACAATTTGTTCCAGCTATAAAATAATTCATTTATTTCCTTGACAGCCACAGGAAGGTGATGGACAAGGCACACTTGGCAGCTCAGGGGGAGCCCTTGCTGGAAAGGCCGACGGCAACGACCGCGAAACAAAGGCAGAAACAAAGTGTCCTGCAGTCGAGGGAGGTGCTGCAGGATCCAGCCCAGCTCCCACAGCTGGAACAATAGCAAAAGCAGGCTGTGCTTCACACCATTGTTTGCAGCACAAACCTCCTGCCACCAGCGCAGCGATTCCGGGCGGATCTGGGAGAAAGGAGCCCGATTTAGAAAGTGCTGCTGCAGCAGGAGACACGGCCCCGGCACAGCCAGGCTCTGGGAAAGCAGGAAACCTGCCGGGGGGTGAGGGCGAGCAGGAGGCAGGGCCGGGCAGCAGGGCAGGCTCCCCCGTCCTGCGGGAGGTGAACCCCGAGGACGGCAGCGTGCGCATCCTCCGCGATCACCGAACGCGCTGCCCCGTGGCGTTCCACAACTCCCTGCTCTACGAGCTGGATTAGTTTCGTTGCTTTAGATTCCCTTCTATGTGTGATGCTTGCTCTGACTTCCATGTGCTGGTGGATGACATGGAGGCCATGGGTTCCCACTGAAACTGGTGCAACACCAAAACCTTTTGTTGTTAACAGTTTGACAATTTCCTAATCACATCTATGGCAATAATTTTACTTACGAGAAAAGTTGCAGTTGGAGGTGACTGAGCTCCTGGAAAAAATGTATCTTTATTGTTTACATAAATTTTTTATTCTCTTCCCACGTTTCAGGGATTATTTGTATATATCCTCGGTCTAATGGCTCCCTCGGGAATTGAGCAGTAGTCATCCTTTTCCAAACCTTTCATTTTGTGATAACTGCAGGATTAGACTCACAGTGATTCTTAGCAATCAAATGAAATTTCTAATTACCCGGAGAAGTTCTAATTAGTCTCCTAGAAATAATCAACATTTGTACCCTGTATTCCATCCTAGTGCTGTGCTTCAGATCTGCAGCACCCAGATATCCCCCAGCTGAACAAATTCCATTGCACAAGAACATCCTCTGGGTGCACGTCTGTGCTGAAGTATTTACAATTGGTGAAATGGATTCTCTTTATCCACATTAGATTTATTTTTCTCAGTTTCCCTCGAGTTTCAGCGTTTCTCACCTCCCTAAAGCACAATTACCAAGAGAACACATCTAATAATAGATTATTAGATGTTCCCCTTTCTCACTGCTGCTGAACCAACTTCTGCTTTCGTGTGAGAGGTGCTTTAGAGGAGACTTCATTTTGCCTCATTTCAGGGCTGCTCTGGCATTGCTGTCACATTTCTCTGTGAAACACCACTTTGGGGGTGTGGTTTCAGAGTTCAGCAGGAGCCACAGCTGCCCAAAACACCTGCCCTACCCTCCCTGGTGCCACATCCTGCTGGAGCTTTGCTGGGCTCAGCTTAACCCCGTCAGCTTTTTGGAAGAGGTCTCCGAGGGTGAGGCACCAGCACAACTTCAGCACCAGCCCTGATCCAGTGGAAAAGAACACGGAGCAATAACCTTGCAAAACTATGGTTAGATAACCCCTGGAAAAAGAAAAAAGCAGCATTTTCTTTCTCTGACATATTTCTGTGTTCTGCAAAAGCTGCTGAGGTGCTTCTGCCACAGCTGAGTTCACAGAGGAGTGGCATTAAAACTACTGGAGCATTCACAGACGGCCTCAGCTCAGCCCCTTCCCACCACAGCAGCAGTTTTTACACAGCTGATTTGAAACAACTTTTTTTTAAAAAAAATCCAAACAAAAGAGGTGTTGTGCCACCAATTTGTTACTCTTTTTTTGCCTCAATTAATGAGTATCATTAAAAATTTAATGAAGTTAAATGCACAGTGCTAGAAGGAGTGATGGCACGTGTCCAGCCCTCGAGATTAAAGATGAGAAACTCCCCCCTCCCTTCCCATCCTGACTTTTTAGGAACATGAGGTGACATCATCTTTTTGCTGACGATCAAGAACTTCTCTAGGCTTACAAAACAACGGAATTTTTATTTTGGCAGAACTAAAAAAATCATATATTTATCTACATTGTAGTAAAAACAATGGAATTTATTTTCTTTATCCTTCATATATTCATCGACACAGCGCAACCGAACCGGGACTCGGGCATGAGATGACCCTGGGTGGGACCCCAGGCACCACCAGAGCTTTGAAGCACCAAAAAAGATGCACTTAAAAGTGTCCTCCTCCTCCTCCTCCTCCTCCCAGCAAACACAGCAGCAGGTCACTTTTTGCGTAGGGGCTGCAGCACGTCACCCGTTTCCAAAACGTGGTTGCCAAACATGAGAGATTACTATTTTGGGACACCTTTAACAAGAATGTTTATTCATATTAAAGCAGAAACCAACTCATAAATGCTGTTTATACACGTGTGTGCCTGGAAAAGACACAATGGAACAACTCAAGGAGAAAAGGCGCCGCGAGGAGGAATCCTCACTGGAGTCTGCGGTAGCTCTTACAGAGTTCGTGGTCCCTGATGTCTCCCCAACCTCCGTTCTTGACATGAGGGGACAGGGGAGCCATGGAGTACCTTTTACTGACACTCATCGCCTCGGGAAACAGGTACTGTCGGTTGCTGTTCAAGAGAGAATCGATTTTGGCACTCTGGGTGGATGGTCTGCAGGATTTCTTGTGGTGCATGCCACAGTCCCCCGTGTGAAAAATCCTGGGGATTTCGGGAACCAGCACTTTCCAGAACTTTGGAAGACAAGAGACAGTCAAGTGCTGCAGAGTCCAGTCCCAGTTGTAGTCATCGTAGGTGCAGAAGGCATCCGTGCACTCGATGAGCTTCTGGTAGGTGTCTCTGCCGAAGGCCATGCCCATGTTGTGCTCCGTGGACTTCCACGTCTTCATCTCCACCTTGTCGGCGCGGCCGGCGAAGCCGCCCCGCACGGGGCTGTAGGTGCCCAGCGACACGAGCTGGCACTCGGGGCACTCTCGCTGGCGCAGCGCCCAGAGCTGCTTGAGGACGTGGTAGAAGTCGGGCGCCAGGTAATGATCCTCCTCCAGGAAGAGCACGGGCCCCGCGTGCTCCCGCAGCGCCCGCACGCGCTCCCACACGAAGTGCAGCTTCCACCACCAGTGGTGCTTGGTCTGCGCGAAGCGCGCCTCGCGGTAGTGCCCGAACGAGTCGGGGAACTCGGCGTTGATGCAGCCCAGCCGCAGCGCCGCCGCCTTGCCCACGTCGCGGGGGCAGTCGCGGGGGTCGTGGCCCGGGAACTCGCGCGGGTACAGCTGGATGCTGAACGGGAAGAACACCTGCAGCACCGGGCAGAAGTCCACGCGGGCCGCCAGCCGGTTCAGCTCCTCGGCCCACAGGTCGTGGCTCAGCACCAGCAGCACGTTCTCCACGCCCGCCGCCCGCCGCAGCGACTCGAGCAGCAGCCGCAGGTGCTCGGCGCGGTCGTGCACCTGCACCACGAGCACCACGTCGGGCCGCGCCGGGAAGCGCCCGGCGTTCCGCACCGGCTGGTCGAAGTTCAGGCGGTACACGAGCGAGCGGTAACTCAGCGTCGCGTTCTCGGACAGCTCCTCCGCCGCCACGGCGGCCGAC
>VWZV01004710.1:87803-99549 GCA_013397155.1 Irena cyanogastra
CCCGCTCCCAGCGCGCGCGCGCCGCCGCCGCCCCGCGCGCACACGTCGCCGCTCCCCATTGGCCGCCGCCGCTGCAACCGCGGCCTCGCCATTGGTCGGGGGAGCCGTCAATCAACCCCTTGGCGCTTCCGCCGCGCAGGGGGGGCCGCGCAGCCGCCGCCGCCGCACCGCGCTCTGATTGGGCGGTGCCGAGAGAGGGCGGGGCCAAAGCGTGAGCGGGAGGGCGGGAAGGGGCAGCGGAATCCTTCGGGATTAGGAAAAAAAGGAGAATAGCTCTGGAAATGGAAGGAAAACACACGGAATCCATCCAGGATTCTCGGGAGTAACACAGAGGATAAGTGAATACTAGGTTTGCAAAATAGCGCGTTAAAAATCATTGTGCAGTGACAAGAATAAGGTGAGAAATCATTCTAGAAATGCAGGAATAAGGTAAAATCACTATAGGACTGAAAGAATAAGATAAAATAATTCTAAGATTGAAAGAAAAAATTAAGATTGACAGAATAAAATAAAACAATTCTATATTTGAAAGATTAGGATTATAAATCCATTCTTGAATGGTAAGAATTAAAAAATTCAGATTAATTCAAGGATCGCAAGTATAAAATGACTCCAAAGTTTTCAACATTAATATAAGAGTAAAATAATTCCAGAATTGCAAGAACAAGATAAGCAAACCATCCTAAATTGGCAATTTTAATATATAGAAAGATAAAATAATCCAGAATTTAAAGGACAAGGTAAGAAAACCATCCTGGGTTGGCAAAAAAAAAAAAAAATATATATATATAAAATAAAACTACTCTGTGATTGCAAGAATGATGCAATAAAATCGTTCTAGAATGGCAGGAATAAGAGAAACTTATTCCAGAGAAATAGTAAGAGAAACTGTTCCAGAACGGTACGAAGAAGAGAAAATATGTATAGATTTGAAAGAATAAGATAAAATCTAGCATGGTAACAATAAGAAGTTCGTTCTAGGATTGCAAGAATAATTTATTTTAGATTTGGAGGAATATGTGAATAAAATATTTCCAAAAAGGCAAGAATACAAGAGGGGGAAAAAAGAAATCTAGACCTGCAAGAATGATGCATTTAAAATCCCTGGAATGTAAGAATGTGAGGAAATAATTTGGGAATTGTGAGCATAAGGTAAGAAAAATTCCAGAACTGCAGGAGTAAGATAAGAACATAATTCTAAAAATGGAAGAATAATAAATAATCAAATAATTCTGTGATTACAGGGATAACACCTCATAAATCTGTGGGCAGTGGAGGTGTCCCTGCCATGGCAGGGCTGGGATGGGATTTCAGTCCTTCCATCCCAAACCATTCCAGGATTTTATTCCAAATTCCTGTTAAACAGCTGCATAAAGACCTGTGGGACTCAGTGCTTGTGAAAGCAAAGATTTCTACACTGAAGTTGTTTTTTGTTTTTTTTCTGTGCCAAAATAAATTTAGGGAAGGTTAAAAACCTACTGAGGGTTTTGGTGAGAATAAGGAATATAAGGACTATCAGGACTACAAGGAATATAAAAGGATATTCAAAGCATTTTGCTGCTTGGAGGGGAATTAAGGTTAAACAAAGTAATTTTCTTTTAGTGCATTTAAAGATCTTTAAAATGTGTCAAATTTAGACAAATGTAAAATGTTGGGGTTCCTGGGATGCTCTGACCCACATGGGCTGCCCAGATTTAGGACTGGGTCAGCACCAGGGGGACCCAAAACCTTGGCCCGGGGTGCCCAGAGCAGCTGTGGAATCCCAAACCCAAATTGGGAAAAACTCTTAAAATTCAGTCCAACCATTCCCCAGCACTGCCAAGGCCACCACTGCCCCATGTCCCCAAGTGCCACATCCATGTGGATTTAAATCCCTGCAGGGATGGGGACTCCACCACTGCCCTATGCCAGTCTCCCCCTTTCCATGAAGAAATTTTCCCAAATGCAAACTAAACCTCCCCCAGCTGGCACTCAGTGCCACTTCAGTGTGCTGCCTCCAAGCCATCACATGTTTCAGGGAATGGGATTCCTAAAAACTTCCCAAAATAAAATAATTCTAGATTTGAAAGATCAGGATTATGAACCCATTCTTGAATGGTAAGAATTAAAAAACTCAGATGAATTAATTCTAGAATCTCAAGTATTTGTTCCTTGCTGTTCCCATCTCCCAGTCATGCAGCAGCTGACAAGACAGGAAATAAAAGAATTTGTGGATAAGGTCAACATTTTGGTGTCTTCCCCTGAAAAACAGCAGCAGTTAATTCCTGGAATACACTGGATGGAAAACTCCCCAGACAAAACACAATCCACACATCCATAGAAGGGTTTCAAAATTTAATAAGTCAACACAGTGAAACAAATTCAAGAATCATTAAAACAGGAGGATTAAGAAACAAAGTTTCAGGCACGTATTTAGAAAAAAGACATTTGTGGTATAACAAAGAGAGAAGCCCCAAAACCAAACATTTGCTCTGGTAAAAACCCAGCAATGCTGGTCCCTGCTCCAAGTGGGAATGTTGTAACAGAACCTTTACAAAAAGCAGCACCTGGGATTCCATAACGGTGTGGATGTGGTTTCTCCTCCACTGGGAGGAGTGGAGTGCAGTCCTGGCCCTGGGCAGAGCTCAGAGCCCCACATGGGTTAAGCCTGGCCTAAACTCACTTAGTCCTTCCAAGAAGGAACAACCCCTCCCCCCACCAAACACAGAGAGCCCCGAGCAAGCCCTGGCAGCAGGAAAAGGGAAATACATTCTAAGGAAGGTTCTCTCCAGCTCAACATCGCTTTGTGTTCCAACCAGAGGAGATTCCAGAGGGGGAGAAGAGCCAGGCCAGGCCAGGCCAGGCCGTGTCCCCTCGCTGCCAGAGGGATTTGTCTCCGCGGGGAAGGCCGGCGACACCGCGGGTGACGAGCAGCAAACCCCTGCAGGCTCCTGCACCCCAGGCAGGCAGAGCCTGGCTCCTGTCACCCGCTGCTCTGCAGGTGCCTGTCCAGGAATTGGGAGTAGCAGTGCAGGGAGCAGAAGTAGCAGAGCACGGGAGCCTCCGTGCCCCCCATGTTGTCCACAAGCACCACGGTGTGGGCCACGTGGTGCAGGTTCATGGTCACCGTGATCTGGATGAAGCTGCTCAGGCAGGCGCTCCCGCAGCGGCACGTCTTGGCCACCTCCAGATCCTTACACAGGTGGGAGGGGAGGAGGTGACAGCCAAAAGGGATTCTGTGGGATGAGAGGAGACAGGGTGAGTTCAGCACAGTTTCTGTGTCACTCAGAGGCAGGGACAGGACACGGGCACTGGCTGGGAGATGCCATTCCCAGGGCACATGATGCCTGCAGTTTGAGCTTTCATATTTCCAGATTCCGTACTGCATTAATGTAGAACTCTGAACTCCATATAAAGTGTCAGCAGGTCTCCTCACAGCTCAGTCACACAAAACAATCCTTTCCCAGTCCCAGAACCAAGGGTTGCAGCTTTGGGTCCAGACAACAGGGAACTGAGGAGGATGGGACTGCATAACCTGAAGCTGTAAATGGACAATTAACCCCAATATGGAAATGGACCAAAACTTATAAAAGTGTGAAAACTTGTGACCCAGGGTCCATCTTGGGTGTAGCCTCAGCCAGGCTCCTGTACTGCCCAAGGTGCATCCTGGGAAGGGCTTTTAATAAATCCCTATTTTATTCTTTAACACTGTGCAGCCTCTGTTCTAGGCAGCCTCTCCAGGCATCACACAGACATGGAAAACCAGAGACTTGGGACTGAAATGCCATTTCCTGAGATTTGGGACTTAAATGCCAATTCTTGAGATTTGGGACTGAAATGCCACTTCCTGAGATTTGGGACTGAAATGCCAATTCCTGAGATTTGGGACTGAAATGCCACTTCCCAAGGCAGTCCCTAAGGACATGAACTCTGGGAGACACCCCAACAGGGAGCTCACAGCAATCCTGGCAGCCTGGGCCACAGCCAGTTAGGGAATTAAAAAGATTAAGAGGAATGAGAATTAGAGAATTAAAGGAAGATTAAGAATAATGAGACAACTGGGCACGTTCTGTTCTTCCCTCCCATTCTGTGTCACCTGGCCTGACACAGCACCCAGGATTTACTCCTCCCTCTCTTACACGAGGAGTAGCAGTGTTAAAAAACAACTCAGAGAAAGCAGGAGATAAATTGAGCCTTTTGCAGCAGCACTGCCCTGCAGGCATGAAATGAAAAGTTCTGCTGCTCCACAGCTCTCTCCATCCATCGTGTCAGCAATGACATCCAGAGTTGGGAAGGGGAATTGCTCCTTTTGGAATTTACAGCGGAGCAGAGTCGAATCTGGGGTACAAAATAAAGATTCCCCTGGGGAATTCTGTGGGGGTAGCTAAGGGTGGGTCCCAGCAGTGCCCAGCTGGCACTCCAACCCAGCACAGATCCCACTGACTCACATCCTGCCTCCACCTACACGTTCCCAAGTCTTTCCACACACCATCACTCACACAGACTCCTCTGGGTTTTTTTTTCTCACCACCTTAATTTCAGAACACCCTTTTTTTCTGGGAAAAGCATAATCAAGAACTCTAGTGCTTTCCCAGAATGAAGACTGATTTCCAAACATTATTTTTGCACCTTCTCCTTCTGTTTTGTCCCTTTTTCAAGGTTTTTACAGTAACTGAAATCTGACCAGCGCTGAGGGATTAAATCCTCTAGAAAAAAGCCTTAATATTTACATCAAACCCACTGCAATTTATATAGAGCTTGGAAAGGAGACATGTGGAGTTTAATTATAAAACCAGCAAGGTCAGCAGTGGGTGATTTGGCCCAGAACATGTGGAGGCCCAGCTCCCTTCAGGGTGTGCCCCTGGATGCCTTTGGTGCAAATTTCTGCAGAATCACCCTGGGTTTATGGGGCACTGCCCACCCTCGAGGCAGGAACGGGCACAGGATGCAGATTAGGGACACTTCCAGCCTCTCTCTCTCTCCTTTCAGTGCCAAATTTCTGTCTTTGTGCTCCCTTCCCACGCAGAGCAGGGTGGGAGCAGGAGCTGCTGGTCCCTGGAGGCTCCTGGTACACCAAGGATCAGGGGTGGAAGTGGTGTGGGGGAAGAGGAGGGAGCTGATAACAAACAACAGCCTGGGAGGATGGTATTTACTTGGTGAAACCGTATCTTTAAAATTACCTCAGAGCTGGGCTTCTCTGAACAAACCCTCACTCCAACACCAAGGGAAATGAGAAGCTTAAGGAAAACCTATGGCAGGGGAAAGTCTGCAGAAGAAGTGGCTCAAGGTTGTAGAATTGATTCTCTTTTCCCAAAGTTAGCCAAAAATATTCTGTACATCCCATTTTGGTGGATGAAAACACTTCAATCTCTGCCTTTCCTTCAATGCTTCCAAAGGCACCAATTCCCTGCCTTATCCTGATGACTTGACAAGGGGAATTCAAAGGAATTTTAATCTTGCGGAGTTAATAGGTGAGAAAACAGTTGCTGAGGGGGCAGAAAAGAACCAGGCGAGGGAGGACAGGAAAGAACCAGGTGAGGGAGGACAGGAAAGAAGCAGGCGAGGGAGGACAGGTGTGAAGGAGCAGTGAGAACCACACCCTCACCGCCCTTACCTGTGATTGACGGTGGCCCTGGCAGCACACTCCAGCAGAGTCAACGGGATCTTCAGCTGGATGTTGGGAACCAGCGGGTTGGGCTGCTCAAAAGGATTCCCGAAGAGATCCAGGTTCTCCAGGGAGAGTCTCCTGAAGTCGGAGGGCAGGAAGGGCAGCTTGTTGCGCGCGGCCGACAGGAAGCGCAGGCGGCTCAGCTGCCCGATCCGGCAGGGCAGGCGCAGCAGGGCGTTGTCGTCCAGCCGCAGCTGCACCAGGCCCCGCAGCTGGCAGAACTCGATGGGCAGCGCCTGGATCTGGTTCTGGCTCAGGTCCAGCAGCTGCAGGGATTTCTGCAGGCCGGAGCTGCACAGGGCCCCGCTGAAGGCCTCCAGGTGGTTGTCGTGCAGGTCGAGCTCCTGCAGGCACACCAGGTCCCCCAGCGTGGCCGGCAGCTGCTTGATGTGGTTGTGGCTCAGGTCCAGCTTGCGCAGCTTCTTTAGGCACAGCACCCGGCTGTCGATCCTGGCCAGTTTGCAGTACGAGGTCTGCAGGTGCTCCAGGGAGAAAGGGAAGCTCTTGGTGAGGGGATAATCCCTCCTGGAAGTGATGATCATTTTGGTTTTGGGTTTCTCCACGTCGGAGTTCTTTGCTGGGACCAGAGGTGAGAGAGGGAGGACTCCGGTGTCGTTGCCTTGGTGAGCCAGTCTCACGGCTGAAAGGAAAGTCTTTAAATTGGTCACATTTGCCTGCAGGGGAACATAAGGCTGGAGTTAAAAGTTCATTATCCTGAGCTGTTTTGTGTGTGTCACTCAGCAGGGCAATGGGATGGGAGAGGGAACAGCTCTGTTAGGAATAATCCCGGTCAAACTGTGCTGCAGCACCCAGGGAAGGAACAAAGCACCGAACACACAGCTGGAAATGAAACACAGAAAAAAAACCCCAGTGCACTGGGAGCTCCCTAAAATCCACCAGGATAAAGGACTGTTACAAACACACATGGGGAAATCAGAGGTCTAAAACCTGAGGCAATAGTTCTTGGAAGTTTCTAGGAAAGAAAAGGACGGAAGTTGGGGTTGAATTCAGCAAAAGGAAGGTGGAAGCTTCAAGGCAGGTGAAGTCAGTGCTTGTGGCCACACACAGCTCTGGCTGTGCCAGCAGCAGGCAAGAGGCAAATTCTTTGCAAAGACCAAATAATGCTCGAGGTGGGGTACAATATTTTGGCAGTAAATCCCAGGATGGTTTGGGTTGGAAGAGATCCTAAATCCCATCCAGTGCTACCCCTGCCATGGCAGGGACACTTCCACTGTCCCAGGCTGCTCCAAGCCCCAGTGTCCAACCTGGCCTGGGGCACTGCCACGATCCAGGTGCAGCCACAGCTGCTCTGGGAATTCCAGCCCAGCCAGGAATTCCCAATTCCCAATCTCCCATCCATCCCTGCCTTTTGGCAGTGGGAAGCCATTAAAGGCTCCCACTGACTCTCAATACCAGAGTATCAAGTGATCTGTATTTTAAATAAAGATCCAGGAAGCTCTGATGCATCTGTTGCACTGATTTGATTCACTTCTGTGAACATTTGTGACCAAATACGTCTCTTCTAGATTTTCCAGCAAGTCTCTGCTCAAGCTGACGTGCAGCTGACAGGCACTGAGCTAAAAAGTGAATTCTAAAATAAAAACCACATTACAACCACAGAAGGAAAAGACAAGAACTAACTTGGAGCTCTGAGAGCCCAGAGGTTGTCCTTGTGTTCCCAGCTGTCACCTGCCCAAGCCCAGTGACACGTTTTACACCTCAAAGACAATTTTGCTCCTAAATGTGTTTGTTTAGACCAAATTCAAGAGGGTTCAGAACTAGAGCACATAATGTGAAAAAGAAAACAAAGAAAACAAAGATATTGGAGATAATCCTGGATGGAAATGTGAGAGAAATTAAAGGTTAAACTTAACTGACCGCATGTGTAAACTAAAATTATCATTTTCCTTAAGCATTCCAGGCACAGCTCCTGCTGTGACACCTTTCAGAGGTGGGGAAGGTGCACAACAAACACCTTTGTACACAAAGTTATCCAGAGAAGCTGTGGCTGCCCCTGCATCCCTGGAAGTGTCCCAAGCCAGGCTGGATGGGGCTTGGAGCAGTCTGGGATAGTGGAAGGGGTGGCTGGGATGGGATTTAAGGTCCCTTCCATCCCAAACCACTCTGGGATTCTCAGACCACCAACCCTCATTATCCCAGCCAGTCTAACACACACATTTAGCTACAGAATCTCCCCTAATTCCAGACAGATTTATGGCATTTCCAAGATAACTAAAACGGGAATTAAGTCCAAAAAGTCCTCCAGATCTGTAAGGACCAACTGAAACCAGAATGAAGTTACAGGCAGGATTTCTTTGCTCTCAAGCACAAAGCACAATTCCCTCCACAAGACCTCCCTAGGGGCCATGTAAGATCTCCAAACCTCTTGTTGAGAAACCCTGGAAAAAAAATAAGAAAAGCCAATAATTACTTGGAAGAACTCAGGATCCAATTTCCTGCCCCAAGCCCGAAGTCTCAGCCACAGAGATGATGTTGGGAAAGGAGTTTAAATCGTGTTGGTGCCTCCCAAGTCTCAGAGCTCCGAGGAAATCAGAGCTGAGGTGGATCCAGGGAAGTACCAGGACCTGCTGAAGGGAAATAAACCCCACAAAACCCCCAGGATTTGTTATTTCTGCTCCGAGGGTGAATGCTGTGCACTGATGTTTCCATCCCTGAGCTGGCTGAGTGCAGAGCACAAGCAGGGGCATTTCACATAACCAATGTTCCCATCTCTAGGATTTGGAAATCTCTTTTCCACAAAGGTTTTGTTCATCTTTGAGAGTTAAGAAGCTTTGCTGTACTGAAGCAATAAAAACTTGGCAGAAAACTACAGAAAAGGGATGAAACATCTTAAATTTGGGTTCTGAACTTCAAGAGAAACCTGCAATACTTTGAGATAAACTCTCTGATTTCTCACTCTTCAGCAGAAAAATTCAGAGTAAAGGAAGCAGAAGTTATTCTGAATCTAATACAAAAGCCTTAATTTTTCCAAACTACAGAGCACATTGGCTTCTAACAAGAAAAAAATAACTTGGTTTGGTGTTCTCCCTTCCTATTTAACCCTTTAACAGGTTGATAAAATTAAGGCTGCTTTCCTCAGATTCAGGTAACAGAAAAGGAAAAGGATTTTCTAAACCAGCAATCAACATAATTTGCTTTTATTTACACAGCCTGACTCGAAAGTTTTTGTAAGAACTCAGAGGTTTTAGAAAACCTATCCTACTTTTCTCTCCTGTGGGGCTACAAAAGATTCCTGAGAAGAAAAGGACACAAGAATTTAGTGATAATACATGGTTTTTTGGGTGAGTTTAGTGCTGTTAAAAACACTTTAAAAATCCTCTGGGAACTGTGAATAAATACAGAGGTGTTTGAATAAGGTGAGATGGTGCCTGTGCCCTGCTCTATGTGCTTTGAAAGCCATGGTGAGCACAGTGATGGTTTTGTCCGCCAAAACAAGAGGGTTCTCCTTTTTTTTTTTCCATGGGAAAGACTGTAAGGAACAACAATTTCATGGAGTTAAAGGCCAAAGACCAACACTGCATCAGAGAGTTGAAAAAAGTTTTTTCTAAAAAAGCTGTGAAGCAAAGCATGAAAATGGATTTCTGAAGCAGGAGAGGAAGAACACAGCCAAGAAAACGGGGAAGGGCTCCCACTGCCAGAGGGCCGGGAGAGAAGGGATATTGGGAATTCCTGGCTGGGAGGGTGGGCAGGGGCTGGGCTGGAATTCCCAGAGCAGCTGTGGCTGCCCCTGGATCCCTGACAGTGCCCAGGCCAGGCTGGACACTGGGGCTTGGAGCAGCCTGGGACAGTGAAAGTGTCTCTGCCATGGCAGGGGTGGAATGTTATAGGATTTAATGCCCCTTCCGCCCTTGCCGCGGCGGTGAGAGCCTGGTGAGCCGCGGCTCTGCCGCTGTTCCCGGTGCCGTTCCCGGCGCCGGTCCCACCTTGCTGAGGCACAGATCCACCGCGGGCTCCCGCAGCCGCACCGTGGCCTTTCCCTCCTCCACGAAGCGCGTGAAGAGCCGCTCCACGTTCTGCTGCACCTGCGGGCACAGCGGGCTCAGAGGCCGCCCCGGGGCACCCCCGCCGCGCCCCGGCCCCCGCCGCCGTCCCCACCTTGTACCGAGCCCCGCCGCGGTCCCGCGCTGTGCACACCATGAGGTAAATCCCGGCACCAGCACCGCCGGGCGGGCGCCCGAGAGACAGCAGCGCCCGCGCCGCGCGGCCGCGGCCCCGCAGCCCGCAGGTGGGCAGGAGCCGGCTGAGCACCTCCACCTCGCACTGCAGCCGCATCCCGGTCCCGATGCCGGTCCTGATCCCGGCACCGGCCCCGGCCCCGATCCCGGCACCGGCCCCGGCCCGCGCACGGCGGGCGGCGCCGCCGGGGGCCTCCCGCTCTGTGCGCGCACAGNGGCTGGGATGGGATTTAAGGTCCCTTCCATCCCAAACCACTCTGGGATTCTCAGACCACCAACCCTCATTATCCCAGCCAGTCTAACACACACATTTAGCTACAGAATCTCCCCTAATTCCAGACAGATTTATGGCATTTCCAAGATAACTAAAACGGGAATTAAGTCCAAAAAGTCCTCCAGATCTGTAAGGACCAACTGAAACCAGAATGAAGTTACAGGCAGGATTTCTTTGCTCTCAAGCACAAAGCACAATTCCCTCCACAAGACCTCCCTAGGGGCCATGTAAGATCTCCAAACCTCTTGTTGAGAAACCCTGGAAAAAAAATAAGAAAAGCCAATAATTACTTGGAAGAACTCAGGATCCAATTTCCTGCCCCAAGCCCGAAGTCTCAGCCACAGAGATGATGTTGGGAAAGGAGTTTAAATCGTGTTGGTGCCTCCCAAGTCTCAGAGCTCCGAGGAAATCAGAGCTGAGGTGGATCCAGGGAAGTACCAGGACCTGCTGAAGGGAAATAAACCCCACAAAACCCCCAGGATTTGTTATTTCTGCTCCGAGGGTGAATGCTGTGCACTGATGTTTCCATCCCTGAGCTGGCTGAGTGCAGAGCACAAGCAGGGGCATTTCACATAACCAATGTTCCCATCTCTAGGATTTGGAAATCTCTTTTCCACAAAGGTTTTGTTCATCTTTGAGAGTTAAGAAGCTTTGCTGTACTGAAGCAATAAAAACTTGGCAGAAAACTACAGAAAAGGGATGAAACATCTTAAATTTGGGTTCTGAACTTCAAGAGAAACCTGCAATACTTTGAGATAAACTCTCTGATTTCTCACTCTTCAGCAGAAAAATTCAGAGTAAAGGAAGCAGAAGTTATTCTGAATCTAATACAAAAGCCTTAATTTTTCCAAACTACAGAGCACATTGGCTTCTAACAAGAAAAAAATAACTTGGTTTGGTGTTCTCCCTTCCTATTTAACCCTTTAACAGGTTGATAAAATTAAGGCTGCTTTCCTCAGATTCAGGTAACAGAAAAGGAAAAGGATTTTCTAAACCAGCAATCAACATAATTTGCTTTTATTTACACAGCCTGACTCGAAAGTTTTTGTAAGAACTCAGAGGTTTTAGAAAACCTATCCTACTTTTCTCTCCTGTGGGGCTACAAAAGATTCCTGAGAAGAAAAGGACACAAGAATTTAGTGATAATACATGGTTTTTTGGGTGAGTTTAGTGCTGTTAAAAACACTTTAAAAATCCTCTGGGAACTGTGAATAAATACAGAGGTGTTTGAATAAGGTGAGATGGTGCCTGTGCCCTGCTCTATGTGCTTTGAAAGCCATGGTGAGCACAGTGATGGTTTTGTCCGCCAAAACAAGAGGGTTCTCCTTTTTTTTTTTCCATGGGAAAGACTGTAAGGAACAACAATTTCATGGAGTTAAAGGCCAAAGACCAACACTGCATCAGAGAGTTGAAAAAAGTTTTTTCTAAAAAAGCTGTGAAGCAAAGCATGAAAATGGATTTCTGAAGCAGGAGAGGAAGAACACAGCCAAGAAAACGGGGAAGGGCTCCCACTGCCAGAGGGCCGGGAGAGAAGGGATATTGGGAATTCCTGGCTGGGAGGGTGGGCAGGGGCTGGGCTGGAATTCCCAGAGCAGCTGGGGCTGCCCCTGGATCCCTGGCAGTGCCCAC
>VWZV01004710.1:99831-119519 GCA_013397155.1 Irena cyanogastra
CGAGAGAAGCGGCGGGAGCGACGGGCGTGAGGGGACACGGAGCGTGAGGGGACACGGAGTGTGAGGGGACACGGGGGATGAGGGGACATGGAGTGTGAGGGGACACGGAGCGTGAGGAGACACGGGCTGTGAGGGGACACGGGCTGTGAGGGGACACGGAAAGTTGAGGGAGGACCCAGAGGAGTTGAGGGTGTTGCTGAATCTTAGGGACTAAACACGAACGAGTCAGTTTTAGAAAGGAGACATTGTTTATTCTGCGCAGGGCGCAAGGTGGAAATTGTCTACAAATCAAGCACGCCAGGGAATAAAAAGCAAAATGATTTATACACTAAAGTTTACATAAATCTGTCCATCCAATCCCTAGTTCCTGCCTACCTAATGCACAGTCATGGCCAAGCACGACATAAAATATAAAGTTTTCCATGAACATCAAGTAAAGCATAAGACACCTGGTGACGTGTTGGCATTGAAAAAAGGGGTTAAAGGAGAGAATGGTGGCAGCAACAAGAGGGAGCAAAGGAAGGGCGAGAGACTTCTGTTTAAGGACGTGGAGGGGACAGCAGGTGTGAGGGAGGGGACATGGAGGAGTTGAAGGGATGATGGGTGTGAGGGAACACGGGAGGTGAGGGGACACAGGAGCTGAGGGGACACAAAGGAGCTGAGGGCAGGTGGGTGTGGTAGCAGCAGCTGAGACTTGGTAAGCGACAGGAAGCCTTAGGTCAGGCTTGGTATGGGTGCAGCGGTGAGCGATGTGAATCGGCTTTGAGCACATGAAGCGGCATTGGGAGAAAGAAAAAACAAACTCGGGGAGTCGTTTGCTGAGTGTTTGTGCAGATGTGTTATTTGAAGGTGGGATTAGTGTTTGAGATTTGCTTGGCTCGGTGAATTGTGCAATTGAGCGGTGTGGGTGTTGTTGTGGTGTTTGGCCAGTAGGAGGCGGTGTTTGTGTGTGTATTTCGGGGGTAAAAGGGGTGCTGGGGGCGCGTTTGGAGTGCACTGGGTGCGGTGTGGGGTAAAAGGGGAGCCCGCGTGTCTCTGTATTGCCCAGGCTACGCTGGCGTGGCTATTCACAGGCGCGATCCCGCTACTGACCGCCACGGGAGCTTTGACCTGCTCCGTCTCCGACCTGGGCCGGTTCACCCCTCCTTAGTCAACCTGGTGTCCCGCAGCTCCCCGCGGGTCACCATATTGATGGCGGCCTTAGCTTGGACGCCCGCTCGGCACAGCGCACGGCAGCCCAGAACTCCTGGGCTCAAGCGATCCGTCGGGCTCAGCCTCCCCGGTAGCTGGGACTACAGGCGCGCGCCACCGCGCCCGGCGTTCGCAACCCGCTCCGCCGGCCAGACGAGCTTCGGCAGCGCTGACGTCACGGGGCGGGCGGAGAGGCCCCGCCCAGCGCGTGACGTCACGGAGGGGAGCGGGCCCGCCCACAGTTCTCGCGGCAGCGACGGCGCAGGGCGGGAAGCGGGACTCGCGCGGTGCACGCCGGGAGGCGCCGTGAGGGGTATAAGGGCGGGCGGCCGGCGCCATCTTTCTCTCAGCGCCGCGCAGCCATGGGCCACCAGCAGCTCTACTGGAGCCACCCTAGGAAGTTCGGACAGGGCTCTCGCTCTTGGTCAGTGCTGCTCTTTGCGCTCCCCGGGTCTTGGCTGCCGTCTCACCGCCCTGCTTCTCTCCCTTTTCCTCTCACATTTCCGCCCTCCTTTCCGGGGCCGTTCCCCGCCCTCACGCGCCTCTCTCTGTTCCCCTCACAGCCGCGTGTGCTCCAACCGCCACGGCCTCATCCGCAAGTATGGGCTCAACATGTGCCGTCAGTGCTTCCGCCAGTACGCCAAGGACATCGGGTTCATCAAGGTGAGCCCCGGGGCGGCGGGAAGGGGCTCGGGGGTGCCGGTTCCCGCTGACTCCCCTCGTGTCTCTCGCTCTCTTGCAGCTGGACTGAGAGCCGGAAGGGTGAGGCGACAGCCAGGAGCTCCCAGGGCGTCCCAGGGCCTCTCTGACACATCTGCAGCGTCTCGGCTCAGCCGCACCTAATAAATGTTCTCCTAACCCAGCTGGTCCGTGCGTGTTTCCCTTCTGTGCAGGTTTTAGCGGCTCTGGGGGTTCTCTATGTGGGGCTGCTCCTGGAGCGTGAGGGCTGCCCTGCCGTGCTCGGCTTCCCAGCCTTCCGTTGCTCCGAGCCCCAGAGTCCCAATGGCTTAGGACTTCCAGGGATCCAGGGGCAGCCACAGCTGCTCTGAAACGAGTGAGTTAAGGACACTTAAGTGTGCCAGATGTCTGGAGTTATGGTTCCCAAGCCCTTTAGATGGGATTCCAAGTGCCTGAGTGATTTTCTGCTGTTCAGTGCCTTGGCTGTGAGGGGACTGAGCAGGTAAATGCTCTGCTCACACCGGGGATCCCAAATGCTGCTCCCTCCCAGCTGGGTGCTCTGCAGATCCCTTGGGAATCCCCAGCAGCCTTTGTTTTGTCCCCCTGGTTATGGCACGAATGAGGTGAGGTGGTGAGGAGGCAATGGGAGCAAACCCAGGTGTGCCTGTAGCAAGAGCTGAAGGGCTGTGGGAAGGTGACAGAATTTGGGATGGTTTGGGCTGGGAGGGCCCTTAAAGCCCCTCCAGGTCCAGTCCCCTGCCTTGGCAGGGACCCAGGGCACTGGATGGTGAGGCAGCAGCTCCTTCCACCTGCTAAATCCTGCCATGCGTGGCACAGGGATGGGGATTTGGCATCATCTGGGAGCCCTGGGGAAGGGTTGGCTTTCCTCACCAGGAGGTGATTAAATCCTGGTTCTTACCACAAAACTCTTTAGTGTGAAGGTTCTACACTAAAAACTAAAATTAAATTGCTCTGGTGGTGGTTTTGGGCTTTTTCCCCCCAGTTGCTGTTGGTGTCTGCAGGGAGGGGAATCCTGTGGGATGTGTTTGTTCGGCTTCAGTGTGGTTCTGAAAAAAACACAGAACCCTCATGGCCTTTTTAATGAACATACTGAATTTCTAGGGGGTTTTTAACTGAATTTCAGAGGAACGCAAAATCAGTGAGGATGCAAAATGTGATCTGAGGCTCTGTGCAGCTCCCACTGCTGTGTCCAGCTTTCCTGCTGCTTCTCAGAGGTGCTCGAGGCACTTCCCAGTGGCAAAATCCATGTTTTTCTCACTGTGTTGGACCCAGGAGGATGCTCCCATGCTGGGTACCTCTGAGAGCCTGGCATCAGGATTGGAATTTTTTGGATTCTTGGAGCTGCAAGAGCTGTTCAAGCTGGGCAGGAAGTTGTGGATATTTGTCCCTCTTTCCTGAGCAAAGCTCCTTCCTGATGGTAGAAGGAATTTGGGGTAATTTTCCCTGTGCTGCCCTGAGGATCTGGGCCCAAAATCTCTGCCAGAACATTTTTTTTCCGGATAATGGAAAACAAAAATCAAGCAAATAGCTGGGGATGGCAATTGCAAAGCAAATCCCTATTGAAACCAAAGCTAAAATACATTTTTTCAATTACCTTGTAAACATCCGAATACCTCTGCTGGCACCTAATTTTGTAAAATTACAAAATTTCAATTGCCTTTTCTTTGTTCTGTTGCTCCCATCCTTTAAGCCTGGGGAGAAAGTGGTGTAGGACAAACTGTAATTCCTTTTTACCTCATTGCTGCCTCAGCCAAGTATTTATTGCCCAATATACAATGCTGATGAGGTGCCAAAATCTTGAATTTCCTGAGCTCAGAGTGAAAATTGCATTTTGTTTCCGGTGGCTCCAGCCTCTGGAGGTTCATGGATGTGAAGCTGGAACTTACTTGGATGCAAAGTGATTTATAAAGAGCTGCTGATTCCCCTGAAGAACAGGTGAAATCAAAATCCTCTTCTAGGACTTTGCATTAATGATGAACAACTAATAAATGGTTTCCTGTAGGGAAATAAAGTGTCCTGCTTGGAGCCAAGAAACAGATAGTGATGCCTTGGCTTTGGGAGAGAGGAGCTTCCAGCTGCTGGAATTGAGTTTGTAGGGGATTTGCACTGCTGAAACCCCACTACATTGCATTGGATTATGCACCAGGTAAAATCTCTGCCGGGAGGAATTCCAGAGGCTTTGGGGAAAACTTTGGCTTCCCAGCTCATCCCGAGGTGAAGAAGCTGAGGATGCTGTGTAGGAAAGCAGCCCCACTCCTGCTGGGAACCCTGCTGGGTTTATGGGACCAGCCTGGGGGTGAGCTTGGGGCTCTTTTCCCTCTCCCAATATCCTGGATCAGGAGTTCCCTTCCCCAGCTGTGAGACCGGGATGAGCTCTCAGCTCGATCCTCCAAGTCTGACATTCCCCAGTTCCTGGAGGGATCAAGCTCCACCTGGGGCAGTTCGGAGGCTGCAGGTGATGCTTGGAGTGACTCTGATTTTAGGGCTGTCCAGGATTCCAGAGCCATGCTGAGGGAAAGGGACAAACCCGAACATGGGAAGGAAGGAAATCTGCAGAGGGTGGGAGCAGGGCCAGGCAGCTGAGAGGACACAGGGATTGGGAAGGATAAAGCCCTGAGGGAATTAAATGTGGCCGGGGTCGTCAAGGGTGGCAAAAATGCTTCTGAAGTACCTCAGTGATAAAAGGAAGAGCAGGGAAAATTCACAGAATCACTGGGCTGGAAGAGACCTTCAAGATCATCCAGTCCAGCCCAGCCCCAACACCTCAACTAAACCCTGGCACCCAGTGCCACATCCAGGCTTTGTTAAACCCATCCAGGGATGGTGACTCCACCACCTCCCCAGGCAGCCATTCCAGAACTTTCCCACTCTTTCTGTGAAAAACTTTTTCCCGATATCCAGCCTGTATTTCCTTTGGTGCAGCTTGAGGCTGTGACCTCTGGTTCTGTCAGTGCTGCCTGGAGAAAGAGCCCAAGCCCAGCTGGGCACAGGCACCTTTCAGGAGCTGTGCAGTGTGCTGAGGTCACCCCTGAGTCTCCTTTTCTCCAGGCTGAGCAGCCCCAGCTCCCTCAGAGGTTCCTCACAGGTTTGTGCTCCCAGCCCCTCTCCAACCCCTCAAGGTCCTTCCCAAACTGAGGGGCCAGGACTGGACACAGCACTCGAGGTGTGACCTCAGCAGTGAGTCCTCTCCTGAAGGAAACAGGATAGCGAGGGCTGGAGCCAGGCTGGGAGAGCTGGGAATGTTCCCCTGGAGAGGAGATGGCTCCAAGGAGAGCTCAGAGCCCCTTGCAGGGCCTGAAGGGGCTCCAGGAGAGCTGGAGAGGGACTGGGGACAAGGGATGGAGGGACAGGACACAGGGAGTGACTTCCCGGGCAGCGCAGCATTCCCGCTCCAGGAGCAGCACTAGGTGGCACCGTCAGCCTGCAATTCCTTCTCCCTGCTGTGTCCGTGAATCCCAGCTGCCCTCCAGCAGCTGCACCGTGCAGGAATTTCTCCTGCGGATTCCCTGTCCTTGCGTTCGGTCGAAAAATCCCAATATTTTGTATCCTTGCTGCTAGACAGCAGGATTGGGGCAGAGCCGAGCTCTCCTTGCTTCCACTTGAGTCTGTGTGACACTGGAAGCAAAATCCTTTTCCCTTTTTTCCCCTTTCCCTTTTTCCCCCTTTCCTTTTTTTTTTCCCCTTTCCCTTTTTATCCCCCCTTTCCCCTCCTCCTGCACGTGCTGTCATTTTGGGGAAAAAGTTTAAAATCCCACCCAAACCAGGCAGGTGCTCGTTATCCCTGCTCAGGTTATCTCTGATTTTCTCCTGCTTCTTCACCAGCCCTTGCTGAGCTCTCCTCATCCTCACTAGGACCACAAACATTCCTGACCTGAGGGCTTTAATCCAGAAATTCATTTTAGGAGAGTCAAACTCAGTCGGGGACATTTGGGTGTCACTTTGTGGGGCCAAAAGCTGTGCTGAGCTTGAGGGAAGCATTGCTCTTGCATCCAGCACCAGAGATTTGGGGAAATCCCCTGGATTTCTCCCTGCTGATTCCCTGCACCAGGCTGGAACTGCAGTGAAGCTCACAAATCCCAAGTTTCCACTTTAAAATTTGATTTATTCCTTTGCTAAACTTTCCCCATCCCAGTGCTGGGATGAACACAGGGTGTGGCTCCCGCTGAGCAGGAGAATTTTTCAGGAAAAATTTCCCCATGGAAAGGGTGCTCAGGCCTTGGAACTGCCCAGGGAGGTTTGGAATCCCCATCCCTGGAGGTGCCCGAGGAATTCCTGGATGTGGCACTCAGAACTCTGGGCTGGGGACAAGGTGGGGATCAGGCACAGGCAGGACTCGATGATCCCAAAGATTTTTTTCCAACTCAAGATTCCATGATTCTGCTCCAAGTTTTTGACGATCTGGTGGGATAAACCCCCAGGAAAATCCAGGCAGATGGGATCAGGCTGTGTGGTGAGCTGAAGTGCTTCTAAATAAAACATTCCCAAGGGCTGCCATGAGCACCAGTGGCTCTGATTCACGCCTCTTGTTGGGAGTGTGTTCCTTGCAGACAATGTTTATTTATGGCATGGAAAAATCTATTTCCATCCAATCATTTCCATAACTGAATATTTATGCCAACAGCCACTGAATGCTCCTTGACGAAAGTGAAAAAGTATTTATTCAGTTACAAATGTTTACTTGTTTAGTGGTAAAACTGCTTTAAACAAACTTAAAAATCAATTTGGTGTCTTCCCCTTGCACAGGATTTCCGTGGTTTCCCAGGCATCAGCAATGGATAATGTTGGAATTCTCATTCCAGCTCGAGCAGCCTCTGTGTATTTATAGCTTTAATCCCAAAGAGAGTTGGTTTAGGTGGGAGATTGGGAATTGGGAATTGCTGGCTGGGCTGGAATTCCCAGAGCAGCTGTGGCTGCCCCTGGCAGTGCCCAAGGCCAGGTTGGACACTGGGCCTGGGAGCAGCCTGGGACAGTGGGAGGTGTCCCTGCCATGGCAGAGGTGGCACTGGCTGGGATTTATGATTCTTTCCATCCCAAACCATTCTGAGATGACCAGACAGTGTTGGAGTTCCCATTCCTGGTGGGATTTAAATCCCTGTGCGTGTGGCACTTGGGGACACAGAGCAGGGGTGGCCTTGGCACTGCCGGAGATGGTTGGACTCCACCTTAGCTGGGGACTCTCCCCTGCCCTGGGCAGCTGTGCCAGGGCTGGACAAACCTTTCCATGGATAAATATCCCCAAAATCCCCCCTGAGCCTGCCGTGGGCCAGCCTGAGGCCGTTCCCTCTCCTCCTGTCCCTGTCCCTGGCAGCAGAGCCCCAGTTGTCCTGGCTGTCCCCTCCTGCTGGGATGTGGCACCTCTGGAGAGGCCGGAGCTGCCCCTCCTCTCCCTCTGAGCAGCTCCAGCTCCATCCCACAGCCCTGGGGAGCTGCTCCCTCTGGATTTCTCCAGCACTGGGATGGGGAAGGTTTAGCAAAGGACTGTGCTAAAGGAATAAATCCAATTACAAAGTGGGAGTTTGGGATATGTCATTTTCTTCCTGCATGAGATTGGAAGAGGCTTAAAGTTAAAATTTCTGGGAATGAGAGGCCCTTGCTGCTCTCCTGGCAGCTCCTGCTTGTGCTGGTGAATAAATCCAGCCCCAGCTCCACTGGTGGGATGCTTCCCTTGGCACAGAGGGGTTTGTAGGTGAGCTCTGGGAGGGCAAATCCATCCCCAAACTTGGCATTTCTTGGATTTCATCCCATAAAAAGCTGGAATCCTGCCTCTGGTTAAAGCTTTGCAGAGGAGATTTTGCTTTTCCAGCAGCATCTCCTTGCTCCTCTCCATCCTCCTCCTCCTGCTGTGCCTGTGGTGGCTCTGCAGAGCTGGGATTTCACTGGGAAATGGGAGCATTTCAGCTGGGATCTCACCTGACCAAGCACCTGGGATCCTCCCACGCCTGCAGAGCCTCCTGATGCATTCATTACTTCTTTCTTCTCCTTAACTTGCATGAAAAAATGGGAAAAACAGGCATGGAAAACTGGGAAAAACAGGTAAAACCCCAGAGCCAGCCTGCCTGGGGCTTAGCTTTGCTCAGGACTTTTTTTTTTTTTAATTTTTAAAATTAATTTTACATTTTAAAATTTTTTTAAAATTAATTTAAAAATTTTAATTTTTTGTGCCTTTTTTTAAACTGATTTTTTTTGAGCTCTGAGAACACAGAGAATATTTTTGTGATTGTGTGCAGGCATCATTCATCACAGCTTTGAGAGTGATAAACGCCAAAAAAAGAAATCCAAACCCCAGAAAAGAAATGCTCTGTGGCTTGGGAGAGCAGAAATCCCTCTGGAATTCTGTCCTGAGTTTATGGCTCCTTGTCTGGAGCACCAGAGGGCTCCCAGGAGGTGTGAAATTCGCTGGGATTCTGGGGTTTGGCACAAAATCCCTGCCCAGCTCTGTTATCCCCTGCTGGAACTGGGCTCGTGGAATTCTGGGCTTATCCCTCAAAAGATTCGTTTAACAAATGTATTTATTTAACAAATAAAAAGTGGGTTAAAGTGGGGCCCCCAGCTCTGGGAAATATTACCAGGTCTGGCTGTGCATCACTCCCAGAGCTCGTGGTGGATTTTGGGGGGATGTGGGGGATTCCTGCATTTTTGGGGTTGTTTGGGTTGGATTTGAGGGGTTGGGATGGGGAGGCGCTGGCACAGCTGCTCCTGTCCCATCCCTGGAAGTGTCCAAGGCCAGCCTGGAGCAGCCTGGGACAGTGGGAGGTGGCCTTGCCATGGCAGGGGTGGGACAAAATGGAATTGAAATGGGATTGAAAATCCCTCCCAGCCCAGAGCAGTCTGGAATTCTGGGGATTCCATTCTGTCCCAGAGCTTGGCCACGCTCCCTGCTGCCCCCAGGCCAGCCCTGCTGTGCCTTTGGAATGGAACATTTCTAAATTTCCATTTTATCTCTTTGCAGCCGAGGGGGAAAAACATTTTAAGGGATCAGTTTTGTTTGCAGAGGTGTTGTTCCAAAAATATTGGGACAAAAATAGTGGAAGGGTGGTGAAAAGGAGGGAGTGATGCCTCCCTTCCCTAAGGGCCTGCTCAGAGTGTGGATGTCCACACAAAAGACACAAAAAATTTCTTTTTTCTGGCTGAGAACTGACCAAAGTCTGGCTGAAAACTCAGGTTTTGGGGTAAGGAGGAAGAACTGACAAGCAACCTTTGGGTCTCAGATTACAGAGCAGCAGTTTTAGCTCATCCCTGCCAGAGCCAGGTTTCCAAACAGACTCCAGAGAGATGGTGGGACTCCCCAGCCTGGAGATTTCTGCCCTCAAAGGGTGTCCCCCTCTCTTCTGGGGGGACTGCAGGTCCCAAACTGGGATTCCCCCTTTCCCCAGCCCCCAGCCTGGGTTCTGCTGTGAGGTCCAAACCCCAAACCTGTTCCTTGAGTGCCAGAAAAGGGAATAAAAGACCAACTAAATGAAAAGAATTATAATTTCCTCGGTGTTTTTCTCCCCCAGGGCTGAGAGGACGGGCTGGGATTGGGATGGGAAGGGCTCTGAGCACCAGGAAGGGATAAAAGGAGCTGGGTTGGGGCTCTGAAATGGGATTTTGAGGACCTGAAGTGGCTGGTGATTAAAGCTGAGGGAACTTTTATCAGATAAATAAATGAGCACTTGTCCAGGTGTGTGTTTTTCCTCCCAGGCACATTCCAAGGATGGGCAAAATCCCAGGAAATGAGCCCTGGGGTGACTTTGCTCCCAGCCTGGATAGAGCTGTCGAAAGTGTCCTGCCCTCACCAGGTAACTTGAATTCCTTTAAAATTAATCCAGATTCCAGGCTTTTTTTGGCTTTGATGAGTGGGTTTTCCTCTCTGCAGAGGCAGAGCAAAGCCAGTAAATAAAATGTGGCAGCAGGAGCTGGATGGCTGCAACTGGAAAGGTCTTGGAGCGTCTGGAGGGAAGGGAATGGATTGATTTATGATTTTAACAAGCCTGGCTGGGCAGGGAGTCGTGCCTAGATGGTTTTAAAGGCAGGAGGAGATATTAATCAAAATTAAAGCTACTCTAAGCCACTCTCTGAGCCACTGGGCTGGGTCCTGCCTAATTGATTCCAGGCCTAAAGCAGGGACAGGGAAAGGAGAGCCTGGAATGAGGGGCTGGGATGAGGGAGCAGAGGCTGGGACAAGGGGGGTAATGAGGAATAACTGGGGTCACCTGGAGGGGCTGTGCTCCTGTGTCCCCTGGGATCAGCGGGAATGACGGATGGGGACACGGCACGAGGAGCAGCAGTGACATTTCTGCAGCTGCAGCTGGAACCATCCCTGCCAAAGCTGGGCTTGGATTGGGAGCTGCAGCTCTGGAAAAGGATATTTTGGGGCACATGATGCCTTGTGCAGGCTGACCTGGAGCAGAGGCTGGATGGAGTTACAGAATAAAGCAGGGATTTATTAAAAGGATTTCCTCCATGGATCCACCTTGGGCAGCACAAGAGCCCAGCCAGGGCTGCACCCAAGATGAACCAAAATGGGCACAAAATGCAGCCCGGGCACGGGCTCTGTCACTGGGATCAGTTCTGCTCCATTTGCACCTTGGAGTTCATTGTCCCATTCCAGCTTTAGGTTCTGCACTCCCATCCTGCTTGTTTTTCTCTCTCCAGCCCACGTTGTTTGTGCTCTTGGGCTGAGATCTGGATCATTTGTCCTTGGTCCCCAGCTGGAGCAGGAATTGTTTTGTCTCCCTGCTCTGTGCAGAGAGCTCACCATGCCCTGATATGAAGCCCAGACCCACACACTAAAGCAGCACAGTGTGAAAAATATAAACCCTAAAACCTGAGGCATCACCCAAAGTGTATCCATTGAGGCCTTTTAATAAATCTCTATTTTATTCTTTAACTCCATCTAGCCTCTGTTCTAGGGCAGCCTTCTCAAGGCATCACTCTCTGCTCCTAAATCATTCCTTATCTCCTTCTTGTTCCTCTGCTCTGAGAAGTTATGGATGCTTTAAAAGCAGTTTTGTTCCCAGCCTGTATTTCTGCTGCTCTGCTGAGAACTTCACCCAGAACCAACAGCCCATAAAGCTCTGATGGTGCAGTTTAGCCCTGGATGAGCTGGATATTCCTGCAGGGATCCCAGAGGGAGAGACAGCTCCAGGCCTGGGAGAAGCCACTGTCCTACCTTGGAAATGTGGGTGTGTATTCTATCCCCACCTGTCAGAGCTGGGGCAGTTATTTCTGTTCACTGGGCAGTTTTTTCTTTATCTCTCCCACAGCCAAGCCTCCCTCCAGGAGATCTCTGCTGTCCATGGCCACTGAGTGTCCCTGCATGGCTGAGAAAATTCCATCATCCCATCGGGAGAGGCTCCGCCCAGGGGAGGAGCCAAGCATTCCTACCTGGATAGAATCTGCCACGGGAACCCCCCAGCAGCCTTTTCCCACTGCATTCCCAGAGTTTCAGCTTTCTTCTGCCCTGCATTCCCAGAGGGAGCCCAGGCCCATCTCCAGCAGCACTGGAGCTCCAGAGGAAAACTCCGCCCTTGGACAGGATCCCTGCTCCAGCAGAGCCACCCCTGGCACTGCAGGAGGGCTGAGCCACCATGGAATGGCACTGCCACCAACACCCTGACACACAGGGGGCAGCTCCTGCTCTCACTCTGGCAGTGGTTTGGTTTCCTTTTTTTATACTATTGCATTTGTAGTTTTAATTTTCCCAGTGAAGAACTGTTATTCCTACTTCCATATCTTGTCCCATATTGAGACAAAATTCTAAATTGTTTTTGATAATACAGTTTATTTTTCTTACCTTTTTCATAAACAAAAATGTGAATTCAGCTCACACCTTCACAGCATAGTTAGAAAGTTGCAAGATTTCTAGTCACAAGACCTTTTAAAAATTTATTCAGTGAAGAACTGTTATTCCTACTTCCATATCTTGTCCCATATTGAGACAAAATTCTAAATTGTTTTTGATAATACAGTTTATTTTTCTTACCTTTTTCATAAACAAAAATGTGAATTCAGCTCACACCTTCACAGCATAGTTAGAAAGTTGCAAGATTTCTAGTCACAAGACCTTTTAAAAATTTATTAACTAATAAAACACTAATAACAAAAATATTTATATTTTTAACTCAATCTTTAAATATTTCAACTCATAGACTCATGCTACAGTGTAAGTTTTCTTAACTAATCATGTTATAACACACAAACCTACAGTGCTGCATTCTAAACTTCTTATTTACCTTTATAACTGCTTTTATTTTTCTATATCTTAAACTCTAAACCTCTAAATTTCCTTTATTTAACTTAACGTGTCTCTATTTTAAACTATAAATCCACGCTCTCACTTCTAACACCTAAGTTTAGAAGCCTTTTCTAAAGTCTCAAATTAAATCTTATATTTAATTCTAAGCTTTGTCTTACAAACCCAAAGTTCTAAGAATTCCCTATGTTTCAAATTCCAACAGGTGAGCAAAGCCTTTTTTGGGCTGGGTTTTCCCAGAACCTCCAAGGCCACCAGGAAGGCAGAAAATCCCAGATTTTTTAAGGTTTTGCAGCTCCAGGCTGGGAGAGGGATGAGCTCAACCATGGAAATGCAGAAAATGGGGAATGCTCCTTTTTGAGGATTCTTTGCTGTTATTGTGGTTGTTAGTAATGAAGAGATGGGATTATTTTTAAATTAAAAAATTATTTATTACTTAGCTAAACATTAATCTCAGAGATTTTAGAGGAGCAAGTATTTGGTTATAGTTTAAGAGTAGTTGCAAGTTTCCTTGTTACAAGGTAATATATAACTTCATAAATGAAGAGATAATTGTTACAGAATTTGTTTTTCTGACTGATCACTTTTTTATTTATTTCTACTGCACTGTGGATGCTTTTGTCTTATGGTTTTTGTCTCACCTGTGCACCTGCTTTTGTTACAACTTCTAAACCCTTAGCTGCTCTCTACAAGCACACTCCTACATTATAAACTCTTCATTATCTTTAAGATAAGTTCTTATTAAGATAAGATAAATTTTCCACTTATTTAAAGTGTATTCTTACTTACAGCTAGAAAAACATGATTTTTCTGTAGTTAAAAACATGATTTTTCTGCCTAATGTTTGTGTATTGTATTTTTACATCAATCCAAGCTCCTTCTGAGGTTACAGATCAAATTCTTCGGTGTTTGGGGGAGTTTCTGTTTTCCTGATTCCCACACTTTGGGAATGGACAGCTCCAGCAGGGACCTGGAGCTCTCCCACCTCAGCTCTGGGATTGGGGGATTGTCCTCAGGAGTTTTTGAGGATAAATGGCCAGGATCTCCTCCATGCAGGGATTTTGGGGATAAATGGCCAGGATCTCCTCCATGCAGGGATTTTGGGGATAAATGGCCAGGATCTCCTCCATGCAGGGATTTTGGGGGTAAATCCCCCTCCATGCAGGGATTTTGGGGATAAATCCCCCTCCATGCAGGGGTTTTGCATCACTCCAGGTCGTGCTCTCCACAGAGCTTCATTCCCTCAAAATCATGGAATGTTTTGGCTTGGAAGGGACCTCAAATCCCACCTCGTCCCACCCCTACCCTGGACAGGGACACCTCCCAGGTGCCTCCAAGCCCCATTTCCTGCTCTCCTGTGTGTAAAATCCCAGCTTTTCCTGCCTGTGAGCTTTCTCCATCCCCCTCCAGCTGCTCCAGAGAACTGCAGGAACATCTGGATGAACCCAGCCCACATCCCTGCCATGGGAAGGTTTAAATCCCAATTTCCCTTCTTGTGGAAGCAGCTGCATTTCTCTCTGTATTTCAGCATTTCCTTGGATTGCAGCCATTTCATCCAAACTCCCTCTTGCTGCTGCTGCTGCTGGAGCAGGAATATCCTGGAACAATTTGCTGGGAAATAGCTCTGCCTTGAAAAGTTCCAGCTCAGCAGCCAGGTGGGGAATTGTTGTGATTGTTCAGGGCTGGTTTGGTTGCTTTGGCAGCTTTGGAGGGATTTAATTCACCCACCACAGCAGAAAAAGCTTTTCTTTATTTATTTCTCTCTTTTAAAATGCAATATTTAAATGCCCCTTCTCCCCCAGACGTGAATTTACTCACAAAATGCTTTTTCTGCTTCCAGAATTTAAAACATTTTATTGAGATGATCCACAGAGTGAGGGGATGATGTGTGTACTACGTCCAAGGGTGGGAAGGGGGTTGGGATAAATCAGGATGTCTTGGATAGGGTGGGACCTGAGCTTGGCATAAATAATGTGGAGCAAAGGGTGGAGAAAGTGTGGCTTGGGCTGGGATAAAGTCAATTTTCTGCCCAAAGCTGGTGTGGGGATTTCAGTTTGTGGGAAAGGGGGAATGCCAGGTGTCCTCACCTGTGGGCACCACTGTGTTGAGTTTTATCTTCTTTTTGCTGGGGTCAGGATTAAATGATGAGATGGAATTTCTTGTTGGGACTCAGATGTTTGTTAGTTCTTATCTGTGTTACAGTCTCACAAACCCTGAGTTCTATAGCACTTCATTTTGATAAACTAAAAAATGGATGTATTTCTTTCTACAAGGCTTTTTAAGGATAAATGGTCCAATTAAGAAATGACAACTAAATTATTTTTACTTTTAACCCAATAACCAACCACCTGTGCCCACAATGGGGACTTTTTGATCCAATTACACAAAACCACCCAAACCCATGGAGAAGAAGGTGAAGAAGGAGCAGCCTCCACCCTAAAACCTCCATCTTGCTCTATATCTATTACTATATTCTAAAACCCCAAACTCCAAGTTTCCCACCCTGTGATATCACACACTTCTACTCAAACCCCACACCCACAATCCCAGTTCTGTCATTCCATTTTGGAAGCCTCTCCATGGCCTCAGGTCAGTGCAGTGTTCTCCTGGGGGTCAGTGCCTGGCAGCACAGAAAGTCTGAAATTCTCACAGCCAGGGTTCCACCGTTGTTTGCCTTTTCCTTTCCCTATTTCCCTATTTCTTTTCCTTTACCTCCCGCTTTTCCCCCTCCCCATTTTCTCCCCCATCTCCTGGGATTGCGAGGGGCTGTGCCTGGGATGAAAACCCCTCCGGACGCCGCGGTTGGGATTTGGGAGGCAGCAATCAGTAGATGGAGCTGTTTGTTAACGCTTCCAGGGATTCCCAGCCTTTTTTTCCCGGCCTTTGGGAAGACCCCGTGTCCTGGGAGCGTTTCGTTCCCGAAGGATTCCTTCTTAGAACGGCATTTCAGGAATAATGCGGACCGGAGGGGGTTTTCTTCCAGCTGGAGGAAGTTCCAGAACGGATCCCAAGAAAGGCTGCAGAGGATTTTTCCGAGCTGAACAAACTTTTCAGGAGATGCTGAACCCTCCCTGCTATTGGATCCGTGGGGTTTGGAGCTGCACCCGAATTTTCCAGGGATGAGGGAGGGGCTGGAGCTTCCCATGGAAAGGTTTTCTGTGGGGATTCGAGGTTTTTCCTGCTTCCAGCACAGAGAGGACGTGGAGCTGCTGGAGCAGCAGGATCCGAGGGAAGGAGCAGCTCTGCTGGGAAAGTTGGGAATGTTCACCTGGAGAGAAGCTTTGGAACGGCCTGAAGGAGCTCCAGGAAAGATGGGGAGAGAGGATTTGCAGGGATGGAGGGACAGGACAAGGAGGAATGGATTCAAACTGACAGAGAACAGGTTTAGGTGGGATATTGGGAAGGAATTCCTCCCTGTCAGGGTGGGGAGACCCTGGGATGGAATTCCCAGAGCAGCTGGGGCTGCCCCTGGATCCCTGGCCATGCCCAAGGCCAGGCTGGACAGGGCTTGGAGCAGCCTGGGACAGTGGGAGGTGGAACTGGCTGAGCTTTAAAGTCCCTTCCAACCCAGCCCAGTCTGGAATTCCATGATTTTCCAAGCTGTTTTTTTACTCCACACTGGCAATTCTGGAAAACACCAAAAATCCATTTCCCACCTCTGTTCCACCAACTTTTCCTCCTCTTTCTCAGCTCACTCCCAAACCATATCACCCCACTGAAGCTGTCTGGGGTTTTGCTCTGGGCCACAGCCACAGATGTTTGCCTGATCCATATTTCACCAGCCCTTGGAACAAGCTGGATGCTGCTAATTCCATATTATGGGATTGTGATGAACTCCCCTGAATTAATGGTGCTTAGAAACACGGTCCCACTGAAATCCCTTACCCTGAGTGTAAATTTGGGAGCTGAGCCATAAAATCCACTCCACATTAAAAATCACTGATCTGTGCTCTCAAAAAGCCACTTTTGGTGTGACAAATAGGGTGGAAAAGGCTTCCAAAAATCCTACAGGAGCACTTTTACCGTGTGGGAAATGCTTTCATAGGACAAGGCTTTAGGGTTGGGTGAATTTAAAAGGTGCTGCTCTTTAGTTCCAGGCTTTGCACGTATTTCAGAGAAACTGGAATATTTTGGTTGATTTTCAGAGTGGTTCCCCAGGTTTGGCAGATTCTGCACCTGTTTGTCTATTTTAGGCTTGGAATTTTTTCTCCAGCAAATAATCTGGGCGTGGCCATTGATCCTCGGGATCAAGCTCCAACCTGGTTTTCTGTGGTCCTAATTCAGTGCCTTGAATATTTTTTAAGGCTTTTACAGGTTAAGTTTGTCCCCACATCAAGAATGAACAGGAGAAACGGAAAACCCCTCATCCCATGGGAATTGTCCTATCCCTGGCTGTAGGATTGGAATAAATCCCTTTAGAGTCCCTCCCAACCCAAACTGTTTTTCCATTACAACATCCTGAAAAATTGGGAGCCCTTTGTAGCAGAACTGGACTCCCTGTTCTGCCCATTGGGAAGATCCCAGTGAGTTCAGGGACGCTGGCAGTGTTTGAGGCTGGCTGTGTGGGGGATTTCTGGCTATCCCTGTGGATTTACCTATGGATATACTGGGGATGTCCTTTTTTTGTACTGCACAAAATGCCTTCCCAAGAGATTATTTCCTCCTGCTTCCCCTTTTCTGCTACAAGATCCCATAAACTCCAACCCATTCCCTGTTTTTACAATGTCCTGAACCTCCTTGAATTCTAGGATTGGGTTTTTTTCTCTTGTTTAAAAAACTGTGTTAATTCTCTGCTTTTTCCCTCCTCAAATCCCTTTCCTAGGGTTGTTTCCCTTGAGCCAGGGATCTGGTGGTGCTTTGCCCACTCCTGGTTAAATTACTGAATGACATCTACCTCATTTGCATCCTTAATTATTACCCTTTATGCTAATTAGGCTTCTTCTTGCTGTCACTCGTCAGAGCTCCAGCCAGAGCTGGAGCAAAATGTCTGTTACAAAGATAGATGGGATGCACCCGAAATATTCCAATGAATATTCATCCTTTCCCATTTTGGAACCGTTCCTTGCTGGTTCCATTTGCACTTTTGGGTTTGGACAGCGCCGTTTGTGGGCAGGGCTGTCAGGCAAAACAGAACCTTTGCAGAAAGGGATTTTTTTTTTTTTATTGGAGGGTTGTTCTCACAGCTAGGAGAAAAAAAAAATTAATGGAATTTGGTCCAAGAGGCATCAGTGGAGATGGGGATGGGATGGGTGAGTGGGGATGGGATGTGCTCCTGGAAATGTGCATGGATGGAAACGTTCTTGGAGGAATAAAGGGGTTTTACTGCAGCTCTGAGGCCGAGCCCTTTGTTTTCTTAATCCAGGATGTTCCCATATCCCAAATGTGGCTTTGGGATAATTGCTTCGTGCCTGGGCACCTGGGATAGTGGGAGGTGTCCCTGCCCATGGAGGGCTTGGCATGAGATGGGTTTTAAGGTCCCTTCCAGCCCAAACCATGGAGGTGGGATTTACTTTGCTTCATTGCTGGGCACAGAGATCCCTTGAGGGCCTGGGGTTAATTCCTGTAAATGTTGCAGGAGTGGCTCCCAAACCTGTCCCTGGTTTTTCTGGGAGGAAATGGTCTCAGGAATACATTCTGGGGTGGATGAATGATTAATTCATCTGTGTTCATGCTGGTATTCCAAGCCTGGCTCTGTTCTGGGTCCGGGATGTGCTCCAGGGTCGCCTCCTGAACAGTTACTAAAACCAGAATTGGGCATTTTATAAAAAAGTTTAATTATTAAATATTTCCTTATTTTAATGAGAATTAAAGCTGTTATTAAATACTGGTGATGCCTTGTGCAGGCTGCCCTGGAACAGAGGCTGAATGGAGTTACAGAATAAAGCAGGGATTTATTAAAAGGATTTCCTCCATGGATCCACCTTGGGCAGCACAAGAGCCCAGCCAGGGCTGCACCCAAGATGAACCAAAATGGGCACAAAATGCACGCCCGGGCACGGGCTCTGTCACTGTCATCAGTTCTGCTCCATTTGCACCTTGGAGTTCATTGTCCCATTCCAGCTTTAGCCCATGCACTCCCATCCTGCTTGTTTTTCTCTCTCCAGCCCACGTTGTTTGTGCTCTTGGGCTGAGATCTGGATCATTTGTCCTTGGTCCCCAGCTGGAGCAGGAATTGTTTTGTCTCCCTGCTCTGTGCAGAGAGCTCACCATGCCCTGATGTGAAGCCCAGACCCACACACTAAAGCAGCACAGAGTCTGAAAAATATAAAAGCTCAAACCTGAGGCATCACTGATGTTTTTATTCCCTCATTTCCGACTCCTGGGTCCCCTAACCCAGGACTGCAGGAGGAACCTTTCACCCTCCCTAAATTCCCAGCTCCTCCTGCTATTTCCCACCGAGCTTCCCATCTTTTCCGTGGCACACAGGGACAAAACCCGAACTGGGACAAACCCTGACACCGTGGAACTGGCACAGGGGCAAGGGCTCCTCTTTTGGGATGGGGATGGAGCTGAGACGTGATGAAGGAATTTGGGAGGCAGGTGGGACCCGCTGCTGGTTCTGAACCAGGCTGATCCCGCCTGGAAAACTGGGATGGGTGGATGCAGCTGCGTGCCCACACTTGGATTTTCGGTCACTCCACGCCTTCCATTTCTCATTTTCCTTCTTTTTTTCCCACTCCCCTCTCGCCTTCAAAGCCGGTATTTATTTTACCCGAAGCGAGCTCCTCATCAAACAAATCCAAGCCGCGGATGCTATAATTAGCATTAGGATATACTAATTTTTCTTCGGGCATAATTGGAAGGTTTCTCCCGTTTCGGGATAATCCTAAAACTATCTTATTTTATGGCTCATTTGCCAGAGGATGCCTGGGAAGCTCTCGCAGCTTTATCACCACTTATCAACGGGTAAAGAGTGTCAGAGCGGGGCCGGGGGTGGGAAATCCCAATTTTCCCAACTTCTGCTAATTGAGCAGCCTTCCCTGAGCGTTTGGTGGTAACGAGCTGTTAAAAGGGCTCTGAAAACCGCCCCAAAACCTCCCTGCAGGGCCGCAGGGTTCCAGCTCTTCTTGCGGGGGCTGATTTTGAGCTGCCCCTTTGGGGCAGGTTTGGGTGGATGCTGTGGAGACTCGGCTGCTTCAACAGCAATTCCCAGCTCCGGGAGGGGCTTCAGCCCTTCCCGCAGCTGCTCTAATCCCATTAAATGCCCGCGGTGCCTTATCCTGATGAGCTGCTAAATGGCCGGGCTCGTTTTCCCTTCCGAATGAGCCCAAATTAATCACGCTCGATGGGTTCTTGTTGAAGGGCGCCTTCATCGCTCTTCTTCCTCCTCACTGACCTCCAAGGCAGGATAGGAGGGGCGGTTGGCAGCCAAAATCCAGAAATGCTGGCCCAGTAAGGTTTGGGAAGGGCAGGAACTCACAAAATCCCAGAATCTCTGGGTTGAGAGAGACCTTCAAGATCATCGAGTCCAACCCAGCCCCAACACCTCAACTCAACCCTGGCACCCAGTGCCACATCCAGGCTTTGTTAAACACACCCAGGGATGGTGACTCCACCACCTCCC
>VWZV01004710.1:119537-174808 GCA_013397155.1 Irena cyanogastra
CTCAGGCCAAGAGCACAAACACCGTGGGCTGGAGAGAGAAAAACAAGCAGGGTGGGAGTGCAGAAGCTAAAGCTGGAATTGGACAATTCACTCCAAGGTGCAAATGGAGCAGAACTGATGACAGTGACAGAGCCCGTGCCCGGGCATGCATTTTGTGCCCATTTTGGTTCATCTTGGGTGCAGCCCTGGCTGGGCTCTTGTGCTGCCCAAGGTGGATCCATGGAGGAAATCCTTTTAATAAATCCCTGCTTTATTCTTTATTTCTCTTCAGCCTCTGTTCCAGGGCAGCCTGCATAAGGAATCAGAATCCCCATCCCTGCAGGGATTTAAAATCTGTGTGGATGTGGCACTTGGGGACATGGGGCAGGGGTGGCCTTGGGGAATGGTTGGATTCGGTCCTGGAGGGTTTTCCAACCTCAAGGGCTCTGATTCCCTTTGCTGGGATGGAGCAGCTGCTGGGGCTCAGTCCTGTGGGATCAGGTCTGGATCCTGTGGGGCAGAAGCTGCTCCTGGGCTCGGTTTGCTCGTGGAGCTCTTCCCTGGGGGTTTCTGCAGAGGTTTGAGCTGCTGACTTCATCTAAAGTGTTTTGCAGCCCTTTTAATGTTACTGCATCACCGTGGGTGCGTCCTGGTGTTGCATCCTGGCAATCCATCCCTGGACTTGCACCAAGGAATTTGCTCCTGGACCATCTCGAGGTCCCGGGTGGCTCTGCTGTGTCCCAGCACGGCCAGGAGGCTCCTGCAGGGGCTCTTTGCTGAAAACACATCTGGCCTTGGAAATTTTTCTGGGAAAGAGATCTGAGTTGTATAAACTTCTAATCCTTTTTTTTTTTTCCTTGATGCTTTTCTGACTTCAGCAGAGATTTAGGAAGTGCTGTGGCCTTGGCAAAGATCAATAGAGACCCTGTTAAAGAAAGACTCTAAATTTAGTGTTTGGATGATTTCAGGGGGAAGAGCTTGAAATATTTAATTTAGTATTGAGCTAAGATTCATCATAAGGAGGGAGAAACCCTCTTCTCAAATGAGAGAAGAACCTTTTGGTTTTTTTCCTGAAGTCTTTAATTAAAACCCTGAATAATTACATTTGTCATGCTTAGTGGACAAATTCTCCTATTCTTCCTTTCAAAGCTCCTCTAGACTTTTTCCTCATTTTTCAGCCTGGCTGTGTTTGGGACCAGCTTACCCTGATATTTCTTCCTTGCTAACATTGTTTTTGAGCACAAAGTGTTGTTTTTCATCTCCCTCTTGGCTGCCTTTGCCAGGCACAGGGAGAGGAGCTGCTGGAGCAATCCTGCTTTACCTCTCTGGAAATAACAAAGCCAGAAACATTTTCTCCTCCTCGCTGGTTTAAATTTACAGAAGTGAACAATCATTTTTGCAGCCTCTGAGAGTGAAATGTGGGGGAAACAAACTGATCTTATCGACTTTTCCAGCTGGAGCAGTGCAGGGAACATTACTTAGAGCTCCACCACGCTCAGCTCTAATCCCATGAGATGTCTTTGTTGATGCATAAGCTGTGACCTAAAATATTGACTTTATAAAGTAATTGAATCCCCGAATCATGTTTCAGATGAAAAGCATTTGACAAACGGCTCCAGGAAGGAGCTGAGCCCAGAGCCTTGAGTGTGGCTGCAATGGGATTTACTCCACTTGACTCCCCTCAGCCTCTCTGGAGCAGAGGCCGGAGCAGGCAGCCCTGCCCCAGGTTTGGGGGAACTGCAGAGCGAGAAGAGCTTCTCTCATTTATTTTTTTTTCATTTTTCCTCACAGGAAGAAGGATAATAAACCCTTCAGGCCCTACAGAAGAGGATAATAAACCCTTCAGGCCCTACAGAAGAGGTGGGAACAGGGCACTTGTTGAGGGAGAACATTTTGGCACAAGGTGACGTGGTGGAGCTTTGTGGGTGCTGAACTTGCTCTCCTGGTTTGCTTTTTGTCCAAGGGGAGATAATCTCCAGTTCCTGCAGCAAATTTGAGTTTCAGAGGCTCCAAATCCCTGCCTGGCCTTTCTGTATGACCCAGCTAATCCCAAATCATCCCAGTGCTCCAAGCAGAGCTGCTGCTGGAAGGAAAAGTGGGGATAGAGATGGGGAAATGATGCAAAGCCAAAGGACCATGGTGAGACCAGATCTCATCCCTGAGCCATTTCCCTGGATCCTGGGGACAGCTGGGGCTGAGGGATGAAGATGAGGTGCTGGGGGAGGACTCTTGGTGAGAAATGATTTCACCCCAACCCTGCGGCCCGGCGACCGCTCCCTCCTTCCTCTGCTCCTCATAACGAATGTCCCCAATAATTTAAGAGGGCACAATTACCTCATTATTCCAAATGGCTCCATTTAACCAAACCTTATTTCTGACTCCTAAATTGTTACCTGGCTTGTCCCACAATGACTGTTTTCCTTCTGAGCGCGTTAACTCCGCCGCTTGCTTTCCTCCGCTCTTTTGCATAATGTTATAACAAGGATTTAAATAACTGTAAAGGTTCCATCAGCTCTTGCTTTCATATCTTGCTGTCTCCATGGCAACTGGCTACACTTCCTTGTCTACTTTCCCCTTTTTTTTTTGGGTTTGAGTCCCTCAGTCCAGTGGCTGGAAGATGGAGTCGGGTTCTCCGCTCGTTTTAGGTTCTCCCCTTGTTTGCCCTCAATGTTGAAGTGTTGCCAAAATTTTGGTTTTGCTGCCATGCTGTGATCATTATTTTCCCTCTTGGCCATAAGTGAGGACACTTGGAGCTGGGAGCTGGAGATTTATTTTTCCATTTGTACAATGTGCTGGAGGATGGGGAGGTAGGCAGCAGTAATTACTGGGATTTGGAATTTCAGGCTGAAATTGGGATGAGTTGAGTTCAACTAAACTTTTATTTGCAGAGCGTTCTCATCCTATGCCCCTCATTTGGGGCATGAAATCTCTTGCAGAAAATGTGATGATCTTTTTGTCAAAGCACTTGTTTAAATTGAACCTTAATATCTCATATCCCCATTAAAACCATAAATAACAATCCAGCGTCCTGCTGCAGGCTGGTTTGTACAGATCTGACAGACGCAGAGCACCGGGGAAACAAACTGCAAATCTTCCTGCAAATTGCTGGGATGAACCTGGGAAGGCCTAATCCAATGGGACGGTCTGCCACTGGCACGAATTCCAGCCTGTCTGGGGACGGGATCCATTCTGGCAAAGCGGGAGGGAACAGAAGGCAGCGGTGGCAGCTCGCAGCTCCTGCCAGTCTGAGTCCCCATCTGCAAGGAAGGGCTCTCGATGAGACTGAAGTGGCAAAGGGGAGAATTCCAGCCAGGCTGCTCATTTCCCTTCCCCCAAACACACGAGACTGAAGTGGCAAAGGGAAGAATTCCAGCCAGGCTGCTCATTTCCCTTTCCCCAAACACACGAGACTGAAGTGGCAAAGGGAAGGATTCCAGCCAGGCTGCTCATTTCCCTTCCCCCAAACACCACGTGCTGACCCCGCAGTCGGCGATGCAGATGGAGCTCAAACCCCTGAACAAACGGGACGACTAAAGCTGTTGGCATTTTATTGCTATTTATTGCTAGAAAATGAACCATTGTAGGCTTCTGGTCACTCACAGGATCGGGAGGTCATGGAATGGTTTGGGTTGGAAGGAACCTTGAAGACCTTCCACAGTCCCAGGTAGCTCCAAGCCCCATCCAGCTTGGCCTTGGGCACTTCCAGGCTGCACTATGGGTATCCCACACTGTAGGATGCAGCAAACTTTGGGATTTCCTTATTTATTAGACCTCAGTAATATTGGCATTATTGGATCAAGGAAGAGAAACAATACCACCAGAGGAAGAAATCACCAGTAGAAGCAAAGAAGAAGGAAATCATGAAGGCAGCAAAAGCTGAGCGAGTCCATTCAGGCCTCAGAGCCTTTTCTACTGACTCCAGGAAACTCCTGATGGTGTTTTCCTTCTCTGACTGGTGCCCTTGGGGCATCCTCCTCGCTCATGGTGTCAGGGGCTGTTTTGGACACAGTTGTGCTATTTGGGAAACGCATTTTTCTGTTGAAGGGAGATTTAGGAGAATCCTCATGGTGCCAAGCCCCGAGTCACCCCTGGCTGGGGCTGTCACCACCTCATGGAGAAAGAAGCTGAAGCAAACAGAATTGTGAAGAAAAATCCTTCTCCTCAAGGAACACCAAGGAGGAAAATGCCAGGATCAGCCAGCCTTCATCACTCTGTTTCTCTGCTGGAATCTGATTCATCGATTTGGCTGAATGTGGAACCTGACAAATGCTTCTCAAAGCAAATTTAGGAGGATCTTTGCAGCTGCTTTTCTCCTGAGGAGGAATGGGAACGCTCTGAGTGTGCAGCTCGCAGCTGACCCTGGAGCACTTCTCTGCAGAGTGTGCGGCAGCTCTGTCAGGGGAAAGACTGATCTGGGGCTGAGAGCAGCAGCCCAAAAATCTGTCAGAGATTTAACCCATTTTGACTGCTGGGCAAGCAGAGGAGCTGGAGAGAGACTGGGGACAAAGGATGGAGGGACAGGACACAGGGAATGGCTCCCAGTGCCAGAGGGCAGGGATGGATGGGAGATTGGGAATTGGGAATTCCTGGCGGGGAGGGTGGGCAGGGGCTGGGCTGGAATTCCCAGAGCAGCTGTGGCTGTCCCTGGATCCCTGATAGTGCCCAAGTCCAGGTTGGACACTGGGGCTTGGAGCAGCCTGGGACAGTGGAAGGTGTCCCTGCCATGACAGGGGTGGCACTGGATGAGCTTTAAGGTACCTTCCAACCCAAACCATTCTGGAATTCCCTCCCCAACAGCACAAACATAACAAAAGGACGATACAAAATTACAGTAAAAGCTTTTCCCCATCTCTTCTCACCCTGCAGGATACTGGGGCATTAACCCACAGCACTTCGTGCTCTGTGTCCATTTCATGCCTCCCTGCAAAGTTGAAGACACCTGAAGAACTGCTCCTGCTCACATCTGAGCTGCTCTTGGGGCAAAGCCCAGCCAGCCTGTCTGCAGCTGCTCTCCCCTGCATTCCTCCCTGCCCAAGTGCCACCTCTGGCGTGTCCCAGCTCGGAGCAGTGAGGGAAGCGCTGCCAGGAGCTTTGCCACGCTCCCCGTCCGTGTTCCAGGGCCATCCCTCGTGTGAGGCTCACATAATCTGCTCATCCCTCCTCTCGCAGGGCTCCCAGTTCCTGGCAGGAAGGTGGGGATGAAAGCCAGGCTGGATTAATGGATGTGGACACTCCTGCTCTCTCCATCTGCTGTTCCCCGTGGGAATGCTGGCAGTGCCGGGCTGGCTCAGCCAGCTTGGCAGAGCTGCTCCCCTGACCACGCTGCTGCTCTCTGCACAGGGCAGGCATGTTTAATGTGGATAATTGGAATTGCATCATTTATTACATCAAATGCCTTCCCGCCTTTCCCCAGCGGTGACAGCGCTGAGCTCGGCTTAAAACGGGAGCAAAGGATGTGCTGGTGGTTTGAGCCAGGCCTAAAGCATGTGGGTGTTCTGCATGTGGTGATCCTTTTCCCAGGGGAACCTGTTCCTAAAATCCAGCCTGACCCTCCCTGGCACAGCTCCACCTGTTCCCTGTCATACCTTAGGATTTAAACTTTTATATTTTTCACATATTTGTAATCCTGTAATTCTTTAGTGTGTAACTCTAAACTCCATGTACAGTGTCAGCTGCTTTTTTTTTTTTTTTGGGCAGACACAACAATTCCTCTCCAGGCCTGGGAATCAAGGACACCTCACTGCCTCAGGCCCCAGAAATGTAAACAAAAGTGAGCTGGAGGAAGCAAACTTGGAGTCAATGACTTCATTACCCAAAGCTGTAATTGGAGGATTAACCCCCAATATGCAAATGGCCCAAACTTATAAAAGTGTGAAAACCAGTGAGCCACGGTCCATTTTTGGGTGTAACCCCTGGGGCAAAGACTAGTTCAATTGCATTTTCCTGGGATTTATCCCTCTGCTTTGTCTAGATTTCAGCCAAATGGAGGAATTGGGAATCAAATCTTGGCCCCTCAACATCTCCTGTGAGGCACTTCCCAAACCCCTCAGTGCTGGGCAGGCACATCCCTGCCCTTCTTCCCTCCCTGGTGGCCACGGATCAGGGCTGGTATTTCTGGGAGTGCCCAAAATGCAATTTTCTCTTGGTGTGTGACTGTAACCTTGGCTCTGCAGCAGCATTCTCCTGGAATGATTATGGAAAAAAAACCAGCAGGAGGTGTTTGGGCAAAAGAAACAGATCCTGGGATTCAGATCAAGGCTGAAGGCAGGAGGAGGCTGAGGGAGAAGGGACAGCGGTGCCCAGGTGGGAGCTGACTGTGAGTGATGGTTTGGAGGTGACAGCCAGAGCCCCTGGGGGGTTCAGGCCAGGCACTGCAATTCCTGCCTGGATTGAGGCAGGGATTTGTCCTTCCAGCAGCAGCAGCAGGAGGAGGAGGATGCGGGGGAAATTGTGGGGTTCAGCTGGAGGGAGAAGCGTTGGGATGGAGGTGGAGAAGATGGAAGATGCTGGATCCTGTGGGATCTCCAGCGGCCTGGAGAGCTCCTGCTGGGATTGTGGTTCTGGCATGGGTGGAGCAGCCTCAGTTTGAGCTGAAAAACTGGATTTTCCAAAGGGAACTCTGATGGAGGAGTCCAGGAACCTTCGTGCTGAGCACATGAAGTTGTTTTGGGCAGTGAGCTCCCTTGGCTATTTTTATTCCCATTGGCTGAAAAGCGAAGTTTTCCAAGGAAAGCTTTGGATGTGAGAAACATCTTTTGCTTGATAAAAACTTCTGACTTTTTTTGGGAGGGAGGAAATAAATCTGGAGGAAGGAGTGACACAAATCAAAGAGGAAAAAAATATAGCCACAGTTTAAAGAAAACATCTTCCCATTTGTTAGCATTCTCTTCAGTGTCTGCATTTTAATATTTTTTTGGTTTTCTCTTTTTTTTTTCTTTTCCTGACAGCTGCTGCAAGTGGCACCACTTTTCTCCTCACGCAATCTGCCTGTTTGGGAAGCTGGAGCTTTCCCTTGTGGAGCTTTTTATCCTTTTTATCCTATTTTCCTTTTCCTGTGATCCTGTCAGAGCTCTGCCGGGCTCTGGGTCCCCCCACACCCCTCACACAATGGAAATGATAAATACATGAGGGGAAAAAGTTGAGATTTCAACTGAAGCAGTGTATTTGAAGGAGCTGCCCACTCCAAATATCCAAATTTAGAGATTTGATGGAGAGAATAAGCTTGGGAAGAGGTTTGAGCAAGGAATTGGGAATAAGAAGCTGTGGATGAGCTGGGAGAGGCATCTCTGGAAGGAGGAGCTGCATTCTCCTTGGCAGATGGTGGAGGTCAGCTGGGTCTGTGTTTTACAGCTTCTGGCTGGGTGCAGGTGCTCCAGGGATTAATTCTTCCCTAAAATTTGAAATCTTCATCCCACAGCTCCCTGCTGGCAGTGTTTTCTGCTCCTGAATTCCCTCTCCCGTTGCTTCTGCAGGGGAGTGAGGAGTTGGCTAAAAACGCTGATGGGAAAATCCTTAAAATTTATTTTTTCTCGAAACAAATTAGAGCCATGGAGTAATTTAAATAACTTCCAAATCTGCTGATCAGCAAATCCAGCTCGTTAGTGCTCCTGCCTGTACGTTCAAGCTGCACACACACACACACACACACACACACACACACACACTCTAACAAGGTTCGTTTGCTGCTCCGCAGATCCGCGGTGCACTGCAGAAATTAAGGGGATGGGATCATTAAAATCAACTTGTCATTCTTCTGCTGGTGCTTTCATTAATAAAATAAACCCTGGGATGGAGGAACGGTGAGCTGGCTTCTCTCTGTGGGCTTGCAAAGCGGGGAAGATGCAAATAATGAGTCCAAGCAGAACCTGGCTCTGGGCGAGCCTTTGCTGGGCAGAATTTTCCATCTTGGATCACCTAGGGGGAAAGAAATCCGCTTTTCCCTGGGATTTCAGGGCGTTTCATTCGTGACCTCTGCCTCGTGGAGAAGAGGCTGAGTTGGTTCATTAATCACCGGCAGCATCGTTTGGGTGAGCAAAGCTCCGTGCTCGGCTGGAGCATCCCAGCCTCTCCCAAAGCCCTTTGATATTCAAAACATCTCCCGCTGTCCTCGGAGCTCAGGGAACGGTGGAAAATCCCGGTGCAGGATTCGCTCGCCGTGCCCAGCGCTGTGGGAAGGTGTTTTGGGTGGAAATTCTGGGATAAATTGCAGTCCAGGTTCGCAGCTCCCCGCAGAGCAGCCTGGTGAGGATCTCTGGGAGTTTCTGGGGTTTCAGAACTCCCCAGCCAAAGTCCCGGCACGTTCAGCTCCTTGACCTCATCTTTCCAGCAGACCCCATGAGCCCAGGACTCAATTTTTGGGAGAAAAGTGGTTTTTAATGACTAATCCTCAGGGAATTTCCTTCCAGTCCACTTTGGCTCAAAAGCTGGACTCAGGTAGAGGAAGGATTTTCCCTCTAGTTTTCCTGAGTCCGGTGAAAATGCCCCTTTGGCAGTGGCAATCCTCTCTCATTAATATCTTAATTTCTGCTGGCATTAGTTAAAACCTGCATGAAATTCAGTCTAGAAATGAACTTTGGAGGTGAAGTCCAGGACAAGGATTCTCTGGGAGAAGTTGGGAAGTTACTGCAGTTCTTAAAAACTGCTTGACTTCTGGAGTTGTTATCCAGGGGACTGAGATGTGCCTTGGGAGGGGCTGGGGAGCCTCTCCTGGAAATTTGTGCTGAATCCAGCAATTGGATTAACTCGTTCTTTCCTTAAATCAATTCTATTTGATCTATTCCTAAACCTTTTATTTTGCATGAGGAAGAAACCTCCCAGTTTTGGATGAAGTTGAACGTGATTTTCTGTGCTTTGGAGTCAGAAAGTTTCTGGGTAGGTTTAACTTCGTATTTTTTGAAGGATTCTGAAGTAATTTGCTCAATTTGGCCTCAGGAAATGGTTAATTAATGATCTTCAGGTAATGCCATCACCCAGCTCTCAGGACTCTCGGTGGTTTTTCCCTGGAGGGTGATGCTAAGCTAAAGGATAATTGCCTTTTTTTTGGTGTAGCAAGCCATATCAACCCTTTGCAGTGCTGATATGCTTGACAGGGAATATTCCAGCAGGGAATTTTGGGGTTGTGCACCTGGGATTGGAATGGTTGATTAGAAGGATGCTCCTGTCCCTCACCTCTGCTCAATGATTTTCTTTTTAAGCTTGCAGGCATTACCCCGAGCCCGGTCACTGCTGAGCCTTCATGGAGCATTTTTCCCAGGATGAAATGACTCTTCTACAGTGATTCCTGGGAGTTCACCCCTTCTTGGATATCAGGAAAAAGTTTTTTACTTTTTTCAGAAAAGTATCACCCAGAAAGGGTGATAAATTTCTGGAATGGCTGCCTGGGGAGGTGGTGGAGTCACCATCCCTGGGTGTGTTTAACAAAGCCTGGATGTGGCACTGGGTGCCATGGTTGAGTTGAGGTGTTGGGGCTGGGTTGGACTCAGTGTTCCTGAAGGTCTCTCCCAACCCAGAGATTCTGTAATTCTGTGATTCTTGGGATGTTGATGGAGATGTGAAGCCACAGGGTTTTTGTGGGATCTCTGGCAGTGCCATTCCCACCTCACTGCTCCGTGGTGGGAGATTCCTGCAGATTCCCGCCCCATCTTGTGTTCCAGGTGGGACCTTGTGGAAGATGAGGGAAATGAGGGAGAAGGACTTTTGTGAGTGAGGTTTTTTTTTAGGGAAGGCTGTTCCCATCCCCACCTCGCTGCATTCCCACGAGCTGCCACTTTTCAAGGTCTGGCCTCCGATCCCGCTGGCACCAAAATGAACATTTAATTATCTGCAGGCAGATCCCTCTCGTTGCTCCCATTCCTGCAGCTGCATTTCCCTCAGACCTTCAGGGATTTAATTGCATCCATCTCTGATTTTTCTGCTGAGTAGAACATGGCATTTCTTCAGTGCCTCCTTCTGCTAAAAAGGTCTCCTAAAAAGAAGCAATTTGTCACTCTTTGGCCCAGGTACACTTTTTTTTGCCCATCCGAGCATATTTTCCCTCAGCATTTGCTTTTCCTCCTAATTTCCAATGGAACATTGCTCTGCTTTTCTCTTGCCTTGCCACTATAAATCCTCCTGAACACGGGGAGACGAGTGCTGAGGGTTATTAAGCACATTGGAAGGAGCACCAGAGCGGGGCCTGACTTGCATTTTCAGCCGTGCTCCGATCAGGGAATGTCTTCTGGGATAAAAGTTCTGTTTACAGTCAGCTGCTAATTAGTGCTAGCAGAGTAATTATGTAACTGATGAAACAAGACTGCAATTTTGGATTTGAAGGCTTTTTGCATCGTAAGCAGGGAGCTAAAAAAAAAAACCCATGGGGAGTGTTGTTTAATTCCACTTAAGTTCATGGAATTGCAGAATCCCAGACTGGGCTGGAAGGGACCTTAAAGCCAATCTCATCCCACTCCTGCCATGGGCAGGGACACCTCTCATCATCCCAGGATGCTCCAAGCCCATCCAAGCTGGCCCTGGTTGTTTTGATGGGTATTTTTTATGTCTGAGGGGGTTGCAGGGGGTGTGGGATGCTGGTGGGGTTAGGAGAGGGTCTGAGCAGTTGTGGGGAGAGTGGGAGGCACTGGGAGCAGGGGAGCAGCTCCACCTGCCTCTGCAGCAGCCGGGCTCTGCTGCTTTCTCCAGAAGATGGATGTCCCCATGGAATTATCTCCATTCCAGGCTTCCACCTCCCTCCTGAGCTCTTCCTCCCTGCAGGGCTGGAGGAGTTCCCTGCTGAATCCAAATGAGCTCTGCTGGGTCTGGGGACATCGCTGTGCTCAGAGGGTTTGGGCATGGATACCCTTCAGCCAGGGCCCTGCACCTGGATCTGGGCAAAGCAGGATAGAGAGGAAGGTTCTGGGATGGATTTTCTGTGTCTGTGTGAGGGAGAAGTTCAGCTTCCTCCTTCAAATTCTGCAGGCAGCACATCTTCCTCCAGCAGTTCCTTTCTCCTGGTGCCTGCAGGGAGCTGGGGAGCCACATCAGCCCTCCTGCCTTTGTGTTTTAATCCATTTTGTGTTTATTCCAGGGCTCTGTGGAGCTCAGGGAATTGATGCGTCATTGAGATGTGACACAGCTTGGATAACTGGGAACACTGGGATAACTGGGATGAGGGTGCCCTGTGTGCCTGTGGAATTCCCAACGAATGGAAATCCAGTCTGGCATGTGTGCTGCTGTTCCTGGTGTGGTTTGTGCTCCACAAATCCAACCCCCAGGATGTGTCCCCTGGAGCAGCTCAGCCAGGAATCCTCCAGCTGGGACAGCCTTGTCTCCTTTAGCAGCTTTTTGGTTTTCTCACTTGGAATGGGCACCATTAAATCATTTTTCGGTCAGATCCAGACATTGGTACTTGAGAAACCAGGGTTATTTCCTACCCTAAATACAGGGAATATCTCTGGCTACATCTGCTGGGTTCTGTTGGTAAATATTTACCAATATTTACCTCATAAACTTTTAAATGGGGAGGTTAAGACACGTCAGAGCACGATGTCATGAATGCCTAAATTGTGGAATGGCTGCTGTGGCTCTGGAGCGATGCAGGGAGGAGCTGGCAGAGACAACAGCTCAGGCTGTGCACACCTGAGGAAAAAGTATATAAATACTCAAATAATCAGCAAAATCAGTAGTGGGAACTGGAGGTTGATCCCTTTGCAGATGGCCGTGTGAGCCTGACTCTCTTGGGGTGAAGATCAGGAGAGGGAGCGATGCTGCAGAGCTCCGCTGCTGACAGGGATTTCCTCCAGCCCTGGGAGTCTGTAAACGTTGGGTTCTGGGGGTGAAACTGGTGGATCCTGGTGCAGAAGTTGTGGGGTTGACAGCATAGGGTTAAAAATGTTTCTAAAATCGTGGGAATAGATTCAGAGGAGTGAAAAGAAAGGTTGGACCTGGGTAGGTTTGGGAAAGGGAACCAGGACTATGTAGGCCCTGGGAATGAAGGTTGAGCTTTGTTTTACTAGATCATGTGAAACTACACCTGCATAATCATCATGATAAATGTAATGATTGTTTGGTAATTGAATTATTGTTTAATCCTAATAAGAATCATGAGAAACTACGTAATCACAAGAACCATGAGAAGTGATGTTTGGGGGACCTGATTATAAGGATTCATACTTGGGGAAAATGAATGTATACAACAGAACAATATGAGTTCAATGATTAACATATAGTTATATAAGGAAAGAGTATAAAAACATGTATAAAAGAGTATAAAAACATGTATAAAAACATCTCAAATCCATGTCGGAATCAGATTTGGGTCTGTACCCCTGATTCCCAGAGCTCTTCAATAAAAGCACCTGCATATCATCATCCTGTGATTCTGTGTTTCAATGCTAACAGGGTGAGTTCCTGCAAGAAAGAAGCAGCTTTTGACAGCCTGGTAGTGCCCAAGGCACGGGGGGCAGCTCCTGGATCCCTGGAAGTGTCCAAGGCCAGGCTGGACGGGGCTTGGAGCAGCCTGGGATAGTGGAAAATTAGAAATTATCCCTGGCCATGGCAGGGGTGCAATGGGACTGGCTTGAAAGCATTTCCTACCCCAAACCATTGTGGATTCTGTGATGGTGGAGGTGGGAAGGCTGAATGAATCTTCCTTGTGTAGAAATCCTGAGCAGAGCACAAACTCTGCTTCCTGAGGGCATCTTGGGCTCATCTGCCAGGATTTTGAGTGCTGGGCCCTGAGGCCTTCTGGAAGGAATTCAGGGATACTGGCTGAACTATTCTGGTTTTTCTGAATGTCTCTTTGTGGTGGAAACATGAAAATCCCCCAAATCTCTGCAGCCACATGTCCAGGAGAAGTTTGTGGGCAAGGTGTCTCTCTCTTGTGTAGAAATCTGCTTCCTCAGGGCATTTTGGGCTTATCTCCCTGAATTTTGGATGCTGGGCCCTGGGGGCTTCTGAAAGGAATTAACGGTTGGTGGCTGGAATATTCTGGTTTTTTTCTGAATGTCCTTTGTGGTGGAAACATGAAAATCCCCCAAATCTCTGCAGCCACATGTCCAGGAGAAGTTTGTGGGCAAGGCCTCTCTGTCTCTTGTGTAGAAATCCTGAGGAGAGCACAAACTCTGCTTCCTGAGGGCATCTTGGGCTCATCTGCCAGGATTTTGAGTGCTGGGCCCTGAGGGCTTCTTGAAGGAATTCAGGGATAGTGGCTGGAGTATTTTGTTTTTTTCTGAATGCCTCTTTGTGGTGGAAACATGAAAATCCTCCAAATCTCTGCAGCCTCATGTCCAGGAGAAGTTTGTGGGCAAGGTCCCTCTCTCTTGTGTAGAAATCTGCTTCCTGAGGGCATTTTGGACTCATCTCCCTGAATTTTGGATGCTGGGCCCTGAGGGCTTCTGGAAGGAATTTAGGGGTGGTAGCTGGAGTATTTTGGTTTTTTTCTGAATGTCTCTTTGTAGTGGAAACACGAAAATCCCCCAAATCTCGGCTGTCCAGGAGAAGTTTGTGGGCGAGGCCCCTCTCGGGTGATGTAACAGCTGCAGTCTGCTCCCAACATTAAATGTTATAAATGGGGCTGATGTAATTCCATTTCCCAAAGCCTGGGAGGCTGGCAATAATAAACAGAGCCTTTTAGGACCAGGTTATTGATGCAAAACAGTTGAGCTAAACTGGGTCGCTGAAGTGCAAATGTTTTATTCATGACTCCTTTCTCCCCACAAATTACCGCTCTCCATGGCACAAACGTTCCCCATTCCCGGTGGCTCCGCTCCTTGGGAAGTGCTTTGGCAGGAGCCAAAAATGGGATTGCAGACTCATCCATCAGGGCAGGCAGTTGGTGATGTTGTTGTCTTCCAAATGGAGTTCATAATGGGCAAAGAGATTTAATTAATGCTGCAGAGCAATGGCTCTGTTTATAAAGAAATAATGTCCTATAAAATTAGGCACTGCCTGGTGAAATGTGCCTCCTAATGGCCGGGCTGGCATTCAAAGTGAGCAGTAAATCACTTAAATATTAAGACCTTCTTGAGCAAGGATAATAAAGCAAGAGATTTGGAAATGGGAGATACCAGTGCTTACAATTATCCCTTAAATAAAACATTTTTATAGTGATCATAGAGTTAATCACCTCCTGGAGCAGGCAGGTGAGAGGGGCAGTGGAAGATGTGTGGTGTTATCTCCTGCAGATAAAGGAATTTCAATGGAGTTCTTGGAGTCCAGAGTCACCAGGGAGAAAATATCAACTTTTCCTGAGCTCTTTTTTTGATTCTTTTGATGAATAAATGCAAGCAGCTGTTGTTACACAGAAAAGCTCCTGATCAAAAATCCGATAGATCAGGACTATTCCCCAGGCAGTGCTCCCGGAGCTGCATGGCAGAACACAGGGATGATCTATGAATATTGTTTTCAAACCCCTGCTCCGAATATTTGAAAATATTCTCAATTGCCTCCATATTTTTAGCTGCAACTCAGGAAAAAAAAAAAAAAAAAAGCTGTATTACTGCTTTACAACTTGAATAGGATCAGGTTTTGCAGCCTTGCTGCAGTTCTGTTCACGGATGGGAAGGAGACAGGAGGATCCAGGTCTCCTCTGCGAGAAGTTTGGGCAGTTTTGAAGGAAAAATGAGATTTTAATGAGCTGAATGAGATCCAAATGATGAGGATGCTTTTCAAATTAAAAAACCAGAAATTAATGGTCTACAGGGGACGCAAAGCATTTGCAGAAGGACTCACACAGATTTTTGTCCCAGGATGGGGAATTATCACCAGGATTTTAAAAGGATTGTGGGAAGGAGCATTCCCGGGGGGTTTGGGGCTCTTTGGAGGTGAAATCCAAACAGGTGAGAAGTGAGATGTGGCTTTGAGTGTCTGTGTTATCGTGGGTGAATCTCCCCTTTATCAGCACGAGTCCAAAAAAAGCCCACAACGATCTGCAGTTCATGAAAGAAATTTTTCCTTAGGGATGTCGGGAGTTTTCTTATTTAAAAGAAAAGCATCAGCAAACACTTCAAAGATTTTTTTAATAATTCACCAACAGAAAATAAGGAATTATGCCTGTGTCAGAGATTTTGCATCACCTGCTGAATTTGATGAATGAAGAATTGCTCTTGGTTAAGGATTCAGGGAGGTGAAGTGGCTCTGAAGGCAACAAATAGATCCCCCAATGATTTTATTTATTTTATTTTCATCATTTCTCTCAAAAAGATAAGCAGAAAATCAAAGCAACTTGGCAGAAAGAGGATGGAGAAGTGATGGGGTGGATCCCATCCTGGGGGGTTGGGCTGGGGATTTCCAGATTTTCCTAAATTTTGGCTGTCAGAGGTTCAAAAAAACTCAACTAACCAACCAAAAACACCAAAAAACCCACCAAAAAACCAAAAAACCCAAACAAAAACCAAAACCCCAAAACCCCATCCCCTCATTCCTCCCCCCCACCAAAAAAAACCCCAAACCAAAACCCAAAAAAAGGAAAGAAAAAAGGAAAAATAAAAGTAAAAATGGGGTGGTAAATTCCAACCAGTCATTTCTCTTCTGGAATATCTTCCTTATTTTGTATGAAAATATTTCCTGTTGGGAATGGCACAGGGTGGGATGGTTGGGGTGTCCTGTGTGGGGCCAGGAGTTGCATTTGATGTTCCCTGTGAGTCCCTTCCAGCTCAGGAGATTCCCTGATCCCATAAATCCACACAAGGACATTTTAGGACCAGCTGTGTTTGACTGCAGAGTCTTAATCTGAGCTACATTTTTGGACCAAAAATTAATTTGAAAATAACTTCCTCCACTAGTTCCCACTTGGAAATGCTTCTAAAATGAAGGAAAATGAGGCTTCCAAAGCGCTGTTGTAAAGGAGTATTCCTGAAAGTTGACAATTTCACAAGAAACAGCTTTTTTTCCTAAAAAAAGAGGTTCCAAAAAATGATTTTGGACTTCTTGGGATTGAGCCTTGTGCCTGTCGCATGGAACCCCTGAGTTTTGGGATGGGAGCTGGCTCATATCTCCCCTCAATTCTGTTTCTGGAATTAAAATCCAAGTTTAAATAGAAACTGACCCTCAGCAAAGCAGAAAAATCCCTTGATACGAGAGGAAAGAATTTATTCTGACACAGCCAAACTATTCCCATCTCCTACCCTACAAGATCAAAGATTTTGACTTTGACTCCTCCAGGATTCTCCCAAAATCCCCAGGAATGAGCTTTTTGTAGGAACAGGGACTCGAGGAAGGTCTGTTTTGTGGTCTCCTCGGTAATTTGCAGCTGGATTTCCCTTTTGACCTCTCTGCCCCCATTATTAATAGCAAGAAAATTCCCTTGGGATCATTTTATCCCGGAGAAGCTGCCAGGTGATGTTGGAAACACCTTGGGATGTGTTTTCTCTGCAAATAAATTCGATTTGGGATGGATATTCCACAACTTTGACCTTTTCTCCTCAACAATCAGAGGGCAGGGGAGCTGTGCCCTGAAATTGCAGGGAAAATCCCTCTGGGATTGGCATTTTCCCACCATGGTAGTGCCTCCTGAGACTTTGCTGAGGAATATTTTTAAGAACAATTTTTTTCTCCCTTCAGGGCAGGAACACCAGGATGGAGAAGCTGCCAGAGCTGGGAAAAATCCCCCAAAGTCCCAGCAGCATCCAGAGAGTTAAAAAAGGCAAAATCCTGGGGAGTTTAAGCAAGGGAAAGCAATATATTAACATTTTTATCAAAGCTGGGGTTTTGCTCTGCCCTGAAAGCAGGAATTTGTCCCTCTCTGCCCTCTCCTGCAGCCAGGAAAGGAAACCTGAGTGAGAATTCCTCACGGGACAGAGCTCAGGTGTGTCAGTGGAATGGGATCAGCTGGAATTTAATTCACACTTGGATGGTGAGCAGAGAACTCAATTCCAGGAAGTTTTGCTCCAACATTTCCTTTCTGAAACAAAAAAAGCAATTAAAGCTTCATTTCCTAATAATTCCAAATCCCAGAAAACCCCTTTGCTTTAGGAGGACCAGACAACTTCATGTAAAATTCATTTTTTTTCCCTCAGGAAGCGCATTTAATTCTTAAAAAATTGTAGGACAAACCAAATAATTTCAGAAATTGAACGGGGCAAAGTTATTGAAGAGCTTTTGCCTAAATAAAATATTCCTGGTATGAAATGGGGTTTGGAAAGCGTTCGGAGTTGGGTGGAAATGCTCACTGTCCAACACCAGCTCTTTGGAAATTTTCCAGGCAGAGAAAATTTGAGTGGAAATCCCCCAAAATCCCACAAAACTTTCCAACAGCAAATGTTTTTCTGGGAAAATGGTTGGAAATAAGGAAATTTTTGGTGGGAATATTTAGGGCAGGCTCAGCTGCACGAGCTGTGGCCACCACCATCCATCAAATATTGGATTTTGGAGAAAATGGGTGGTGGAGGCTCCTTTAAACCTGCCAGGAGAAAATTATTTATGGGACAATTATTTATGGGATGCTGCTCTCTGGGGGCTTTGGAACAAGGGACAGGCCAGGGCCACTTTGGGCTAGAAAAATTGGTCTGAATCTCATCTTGAGCAGATGTTTTTGCAGCTGAGATGGGAGAAAATGTGTCCAAAAGGAGATTTATTTCAATACCTTTTTACACTCATTTCATAATAGCAGCATTTTATCTTTTTTACATTGATTTATGGGCACCGAGGCAGAACAGAGGAGTCAGAAAAACGGCAATTAATGAATCAAGAAAAAACCCCCCTGCATGAATGCTTCAAGATAAAATAAAAATGGGAAAAAAAAAAGAGAGAGAAAGCTGAAGAAAGAGGGGGGATAATTGATGGTTCCATTTTAACATAATGTTATTTCTGTTTTTTTTTCTTTTTTTTCCCCCCGTTTTTTATTCTCTAATGTGTTATTTACTGCCTGCTTTGGAGCTGACAGCAAATAAACAGCATTTGCAATGTAACATCGTTAGCACCCTGATGCACTTGCTCATCCCACTCTGCTGTCAAATTCCAACTGCATCCAACATCCGTCTCCGTCGGCGCCGGCGGAGCCGGGCTTTAATCAGAGCCCGGCTTTAATTACCTGATGGCAAAGTTAAACCCGAGCGACAGCTCCTGGGGAAATGGCAAAGCCACCAAAGCCTTTGGGCACTGACTGCCAGGATTTGGGTTTGGGTTTGAAGGATTTGGGTTTGGTTTTGAGGGATTTGGGTTTGGTTTTGAAGTATTTGGGTTTGGTTTTGAAGGATTTGGGTTTGGTTTTGAGGGGTTTGGTTTTGAGGGGTTTGGTTTTGAAGGGTTTGGGTTTGGTTTTGAGGGATTTGGGTTTGAAGGGTTTGGGTTTGGTTTTGAAGGGCTTGGGCTTGGTTTTGGAGGATTTGGGCTTGGTTTTGAAGGATTTGGGGTTTGGTTTTGGAGGATTTGGGTTTGGTTTTGAGGGATTTGGATTTGGTTTTGGAGGATTTGAGTTTTTAGTGCTCACTTTGAGCTTGGAATGTTTGGCAGGATTGAGGGAAGAGGGAAAGGAAGATCTGGAGGAAAGAGGGAAAGCTGGAAGTAGTCGATGGCTGCTGGAGGGGAAGATGGGAGACTATTTTAGAGGACTTAAGCTGCACCAAGGGAAATTTAGGTTGGATATTAGGAAAAANATTGGTCTGAATCTCATCTTGAGCAGATGTTTTTGCAGCTGAGATGGGAGAAAATGTGTCCAAAAGGAGATTTATTTCAATACCTTTTTACACTCATTTCATAATAGCAGCATTTTATCTTTTTTACATTGATTTATGGGCACCGAGGCAGAACAGAGGAGTCAGAAAAACGGCAATTAATGAATCAAGAAAAAACCCCCCTGCATGAATGCTTCAAGATAAAATAAAAATGGGAAAAAAAAAAAGAGAGAGAAAGCTGAAGAAAGAGGGGGGATAATTGATGGTTCCATTTTAACATAATGTTATTTCTGTTTTTTTTTCTTTTTTTTCCCCCCGTTTTTTATTCTCTAATGTGTTATTTACTGCCTGCTTTGGAGCTGACAGCAAATAAACAGCATTTGCAATGTAACATCGTTAGCACCCTGATGCACTTGCTCATCCCACTCTGCTGTCAAATTCCAACTGCATCCAACATCCGTCTCCGTCGGCGCCGGCGGAGCCGGGCTTTAATCAGAGCCCGGCTTTAATTACCTGATGGCAAAGTTAAACCCGAGCGACAGCTCCTGGGGAAATGGCAAAGCCACCAAAGCCTTTGGGCACTGACTGCCAGGATTTGGGTTTGGGTTTGAAGGATTTGGGTTTGGTTTTGAGGGATTTGGGTTTGGTTTTGAAGGATTTGGGTTTGGTTTTGAGGGATTTGGGTTTGGTTTTGAGGGATTTGGGTTTGGTTTTGAAGGATTTGGGTTTGGTTTTGAGGGATTTGGGTTTGAAGGGTTTGGGTTTGGTTTTGAAGGGCTTGGGCTTGGTTTTGGAGGATTTGGGCTTGGTTTTGAGGGATTTGGGTTTGGGTTTGAAGGGTTTGGGTTTAGTTTTGAAGGATTTGGGTTTGGTTTTGAGGGATTTGGGTTTGGGTTTGAAGGGCTTGGGCTTGGTTTTGGAGGATTTGGGCTTGGTTTTGAAGGATTTGGGGTTTGGTTTTGGAGGATTTGGGTTTGGTTTTGAGGGATTTGGATTTGGTTTTGGAGGATTTGAGTTTTTAGTGCTCACTTTGAGCTTGGAATGTTTGGCAGGATTGAGGGAAGAGGGAAAGGAAGATCTGGAGGAAAGAGGGAAAGCTGGAAGTAGTCGATGGCTGCTGGAGGGGAAGATGGGAGACTATTTTAGAGGACTTAAGCTGCACCAAGGGAAATTTAGGTTGGATATTAGGAAAAAATTTTTTACAGAAAGGGTGATAAAGTTCTGGAAAGGCTGCCCGGGGAGGTGGTGGAGTCACCATCCCTGGGTGTGTTTAACAAAGCCTGGATGTGGCACTGGGTGCCATGGCTGAGTTGAGGTGTTTGGGCTGGGTTGGACTAAGTGATCTTGAAGGTCTCTCCCAACCCAGAGATTCTGTGATTTTATGGGAAATGAATTATTGATCAAATCTGCTGCTGGATGTGCTGCTCTGTCAGGAATCCCTCCCTCTGCTTTGAATCCAAAGGGGGAAAATTAGTTTGGGTTGGGATCAGAATGGGAGCACTGAGGTTAGAAAAGATCTTTGGGATTAGAGAATCCCAACCATGCCTGATCCCCACCTTGTCCCCAGCCCAGAGCACCGAGTGCCACATTCCTTGGACACTTCCAGGGATGGGGACACTTCTCTGGGCAGCCCCTTCTGTGGCCTGAGTCCCCTTTCCATGGGGAACTTCCTGCTGATGTCCAACCTGAGCCTCCACTGGCCCAGCCTCAGGCCGTTCCCTCTCCTCCTGTCCCTAGTTCCCTGTGGAAGAAACTCTGCTTCCAGTGAAATTCAGCTTCTACAACTGCTGAAAAAGATGGGGAGTGTTTCCAGCTGCTTTTCCAGCATGAAACTGGAACCACTTGGTGAAATAATGCTGCCTGCAAAGGAGAAAAATGACATTTTCTAGAGAACTTTTATAAGAAATTGCCTATTAATTGTAACCACTACAAACTGCACTGCTTAAATAATCTTCCAGCTGCTCTTTTTTTCCCTCTTCAGTGGCTGTTCATGCTCTGGAACTAAAAAGCCTCGATGAGCTGGGTCTTGGGAAGGTAATTAGAGCTGGATTTAACCTTTGCCACTGGAGTGTCTGTGGTTCCATGTCAATCTCTGTCCCTCCCACAGTAATCTATCCACAGCACGAGAGGGAACGGCTGTGAACTGAGAGAGGGTGGGTTTAGATTAAAGATTGGGAATTAGGAATTCCTGCCTGGGAGGATGGGGAGGGACTGGGAGGGAATTCCCAGAGAAGCTTTGGCTGCCCCTGGATTTCTGGAAGTGTCCAAGGCCAGGCTGGATGGGATTGGAGCACCTGGGACAGTGGAAGGGGATGAATTTAAGCTCTTTTCTAACCCAAACCATTCCATGCCAGCTAAAGGAGAGCTGTAGTTGACATTTGCAAGTTGTCATTACTTAGCTACACTCTGAGTTCAGTTAATACCAGGAATAACCAATTTTTTTCTCTATTTTTAATGTATTTAATTGAATCCAGGAGTTTTCATTCCGTTGTTGTCTGGGCACTACTGGGAGCAGGTGGAGCAGCCACATCTCCTGCTTTGGGATCTGTGCCTTGCTCCCTCTGCAGCTTTTCCCTGCCTGGCATTCCCAAAATTGCCTTCATGGGAAGGCAGCTGCAGGAGAAGGCTCCAAGGTTGGTGTTCCCAGCTCCCTTCACACCCCAGGACTTTGCAGCAGCTCCTCCAGCTGCTCTGGGAATTTTGTGGAGTGGAAAAAGGGAAATGAGAAGGAGCAGAGCCTCTTGTGCCCCTCCTGGAGCAGGCTCGAGGTGTTTCCCCTTGGCTTGGTACTCACTGTGCGCTTTGGGGTGCTGGAATTCTGCTTTGCAGGATTTTGGGTGGATATGAGCTGCTGGTTCACCCTGTTTTCCATTGCAGCTCCTCAGTGATGGGATCCTTCTCACCTTTAAAGGCATCTGGTGGGGGAAAATTGGACTGGAGAGGGGAAAAAAAAAGAGGATTTTGGTCATCTTGGGCCTGGTGCAGAGATGTTTTTCACTGGGCTTTTTCCTGTTCAGTTTAATGGGTAATTTCTCTGCCTGAACAAACCTATTGACTCAGCTCTTCAGATAATTACTGGATTTCATGTTGAAAAGCCTTCATACAAATATTTAAAAAAACCCCAAACCTCCAAAAGAACAAAGACAAAGCAGCCCCGTGTTATTAATCAATGAGAGGAGAAGGGCGGATTGTTATGAAAATACAGCACCCACTCCTCCAGCCTCCCCAGAGCAGCAGATGGTGCAACATTTGTGGAGACAGATCTTCCCCAAACAGGCTGCATTAACCATTTAGCATTCCCAGCTCCTGCTTTTTCCAACGGGCAGGGAAAGGCTGGGCAGCAAACGGCTCTTGGGCAGGGAGCAGGAGCAGCTGAAGGTGTCCTTGGCTTCATGCGAGTGACTTTGTGCTCCACTCAGATTTATGGTCCCGGCTCCCAGTGTGCCAAGTTTCTTCCAGGAGATGGAGAGGGATGTTCCGGAGCTGTTGGACTGAGCCCAGCATCAATCACACTCCACTTTCTGGGGGTGTGTTTGCAATGCAGAACTGGGGGGCTGCTGCTGCTAATGGCGTGCTGCTGCAGAGGGAAGGGGAAGGGGAGGGGAGGAAAAAGGGGAGCCAGATGGGATTTTTTGATCACTGTAATTGCCCTGGTCCAAGGCTGACCCATGATCCTGGAGGATTTACAAGGGCAGGGAGTGACAGGACAAGGGAGAATGGCTTCAAAGTGACAGGGAGTTGGTTTAAATGGGTTTTTGGGAAGGAATTCTTCCCAGTGAGGCTGGAATAGAATTCCCAGAGGAGCTGTGGTTGCCCCTGGGTCCCTGGAAATGTCCAAGGCCACCTGGGATAGTGGGAGGTGTCCCTGCCATGGCAGGGATGGAATGGGATGGGATTTAAGCCCCTTCCAACCCAAACCATTCCAGGATTTTATTCCAAATGCACAGCTCTCTTCTTAAGCAGTTGCACAAAGACCTGTGGGACTCACAGAGGGGCCTTTTTTTTCTCCCATATCCTGTGGGATTTTTTGGTGCAGTGTGGAAGGCTGCACAGCTCCTGCAAATCAGCCCCTGGATCCCTCTGAAATCCCTTGATTTGGTGGTTTCATGGGAAAAGACTCTGGAATGTTCCAGACCTAATTCAGTCCTAGAGTTCTGCATAGTGGAACGAGCGCAAAAGCTTTTGCCTGCCAGGTCCTGTGGTGCTCAGGGACTCCCAGACCCTCAGCACTGACCATCATCCCAAAAAAAAGTTATAATTTGAAGAGAGAAAGACCAAAAGAAAGGAAGAGTCCCTCAGACTTGCTGAGCCTACTCCTTTTGGCTACAACAGCAACTTTTCTTGGATATTTTAATAGAAACCAAAAAATCCCTAATTTTCATTTACTGTTTTCACTTACTGTCCCAAAAGCCAGAAATGGGGAGCTAAAACCACAGCAAAATCCCCAAAACAAGGCTGATAGCCAGTCAAAGAGGCCACAATCCATTTTTCCTCTCCAGCTCTTGAGAGAATGAAAGGAAAAGTGTATTTATTCTTCCATTTCTCTGGGGGACTTCCTGAAGTTATTAGAATCTGCCTTATTAAATAATTGAGCAGGCTTGTCATAAAGTGACTTCTCCTCCCCATCCATCACAGAGATGTGCAGAAAATGGCCCGACAAGGAACATTTGCTGGGAAAGCTTCAGGGACCATTAACTCTTGTCACCACCAAAGTGATGAAGGGAGCAGAACCTGATACTTTTTCCTACCTGGTTTGTAAATATTCAAGTGACAGATCTTCCCTCCTCCTCCAGGGCAAGGGCTGAAGGGGGAGTGCTGGGGTGTGGAGGGGATGAAGATGATTCTCTGTCACCATCGCAGGAATTCCCCATGGATAGGCCACTGTGGGAATCTGCCTCAAGGCATCTCCTGCCTGATGGCCCAAATTATTTCATCCCACATTAGGGAGGAGCCCCATCCTCACCACCTCATCAGGAATATCCTGTGCCAGGGGAGGGTTGGGTTGGATATCAAGGAAAGTTCTTCCTCCGGGGGGCGCAGGGCACTGGAACAACTTCCCAGGGAACAGGCACAGCCCCGAGGCTTCCAGAGCTCCAGGAGCGTTTGGGTCAGGAGTTGGATGATCCTGACTCAGGATATTCCATGATTCTCTGATTCCTTGGTTTCTGTGGATATTTAGGTTCCACGGAACCCAATTTTGACCCACTCTGCCCTTACTCCTGAGACTGGAGTTTGAATTCTTCTGTCTCTCTCTCTCCCACAAAGAATCCTCCAGCACCAATATCCTCCATCCATCCTGCCAGCTCCTGATCCATCAGGAAATTCCTGTGCAGGGCCAGAACAAGATCTGTACCTTCTCCACCCTGATGTTCCACAGGCAGCTCGCCCAGGACAGGGGAATGTTGGCACTGAAGCTGCCCCAACCAGTTCTAAATCCATTTAAAACCCGTTCTGGGAATTCTCGAACAGCAGCCAGACCTAAAGATCCAGTGGTGGGATATTTGAGTCCCACCCCTAAGGAGGCTGCTTAAAAACCCTTTTCTTCCTTCCTACCAGGAAGAGCCCGCAGGGAAGTGTCCTTGAGCCAGCCAAGATCACATTTTTGTTCCAGCTTCCAAAGTCCTGTGCAGATGGAGCCCAGCCACAGCTGCTCAGGTGTTTCCTCCAGTGACATCCATGGAACTGAGACATTCCTCGTGTCCCAAACCACCCCAGCCAGGGTGAATCTCTAGAATTCCATCTGGAATCAGCCTGGGGTGGGATTTGTGACTTCCTCACCCTGGTGTCATTGGACTGAAATCACAGCTTGATGTGCTTTGCTTTGCCTCAGCCACATCCAGGACTGGTTTATTCCAGGTTATTCCAGATCTGGGAATAAACCAAAGGAAAAAGCTGGTTAATGCAGTAAGCTGGCCCAAAACCATGAAGTAATTACAACCTGAATGCCTTCATGGGAGTCTTGTCCCCAGGATTACCCCAGAAAAGTCTGATTTCTCTTTTGTGCTCCCACCAGCTCCAGGTTGATGGCACAGCCGCAGCCTGGGAGAAATCTCAGTGAATTTGGGATCTGAATATTAATAATAATAAATAATAATAATAATATTCTTCAGGAATACATCACTGAGGTGGGGATATTCAACATATCTTTATTCAACAGGCTCATCCAAGGGGGAAGCACGTCTGGAGCAGCCTGCTGTTTAATCTCCTGTCATCCTGGGTGAATATTCCAGGTCAAGGTGAACCCTGGGCTCCTAAATGAGTATTTGGGAATGCAGACTCGATGCTCTTCAATCTTCCCACCCGAGTTTCCCCCCAGTGAGTTATGAGGCTGGAGATAAGATCATGGGTGCTTTATATCCAAACAAACGGACAAATCTCAGCCTTTTTGTTTTTTAAAAGCCTCAACCCATAAACAATTTTAGCCTCTGAAGGGGAAGGTCACTGCCTATCTCTTCCACTTATAAAATATTGCAATTGGCTGAGGAGCAGAGCTGAATCCCAGGATTTCAGCCCTGCTGGCACAGCTCCAGCTCTCTCCCCAAACAGGCCTCGCTCTCCATAAATCACAGCGCTGTCAGCTCTGCTTTCACCTTTCCAAGTGAGATGCTGACACTTTGTTCCCTCTTTCCAGCCACTTTTCCCACCCCTGCTCAGGGGAAAGTGTCCTTTGGAGGCAATTTCAGTGATGGATTCAGCACCTGTCCCCGGGAGTGAATTATCCAGTGGGACACTCGGATATTTTGACACTTGCTCGTTCTGCTGTGATGAGGAACGTGGCGAAGGCACCAATGTCAAACAATTCTGAGCCAGCACTTTGAGCTTTAAGTGATGATCCCACAGATCCGTTGGTGGTGATGAGATGCCCAAAAATTCTCAGGCTGGATGGAACTCCCATCAAAAAGTCTGAAGGAATGGCTGTGTTTCGGGAATCTTTCCCGAAAAGTGAATTTGCACGGTTTTTAGGGATGCAACTGATGTTTTGCCACTAGGCTGCCCAGCTTTTTCCAGCTTTACAAGGCAGGTCAGTAGGGTGAAAATCCTATTCCATCCTTGTCCTGTGGATAAAGCATTTTTGGGGTTGTCTAGAGGAATGAGAGTCCAATTCCCCTCTCAGCTCCCCGTGGCTGGTACAATCCTTGTTATCTAATTATTTTTAATGAAAAAACAATTTCTTCCTTTACCTTCTCGTTTCTGGAAATGGAATAAGCTGAGAACAGCTAAGCATGGCCTTGTTACTGTGCAGGCCTTGCCTCTCAGCACTAATTGGCTGGGAAGGGATTTCCCACTCAGCTAATTAGCCTTAATTGTATCACTTCCCTTATTTTGCCATTTTGCCTTTTGCCACAGATAGTCCTGGATGCAGCTGAGGAGAAGAGGCTGAACTGGGCTCCATCCATGGCTGCACCCAGGATGATCCTTTGCCCTCCAGAACCACAAAGAAAGGACTCACCTGGGCTCTTGGTGGCCTCAGGTCAGGTTATCCTATCCAAACCCAGGTAAAATGGGAATTGTGATGACTGGGATGTTTTTTCTGGAATGTATTTTCAGCCTAGAATTTTTTTTTTTTTTTTTCTTGAGTCTCTTTCATCTCCTTCATCCCTGCTTGATTTGCAGTATAATCACTAGGGGAGCACAGAAGACAAATTCCAGGTCATTGCTGGAAAGTTTCTGGTGGAAGATCAGCTTTTGGAAGAGCAGACATTGGGCTGGGAAGCAGCTGCAATGGTGCCTTATCTCAGAATCCAGCAGGGAAGTGGAATAAGACCAACTTTAGGTCCCTTCCAACACAAACCATTCCAGGATTCTGTGGTAAGAAGTGGGGTGCTGACCCCAAGCCGGCCTCCCATGAGTTCCCCTTGGAATAATCTGGGTCTGGTCTTCAGGAATGGTTTTTTTGGATCCCACCTGCTCATGGACTCTGATTTGTAGCTGTTTCCTTGTCCAAATATCTCCATTTCTTCTGCCATCACTGTCCCTTTCTGGCCTTGCCTATTTTGTGGGAACTGAGGGTCTTCCTGTGCTTCCAAGTTGGGATCCTCTCCCTCTTGGGTGGATTTGGTGGGAATTGTGGCTTCTCTGGGCCCCAGCTGAAGCTGCAGGAAAAGTTGTGGCTGGCACAGGAGTTGTGACCTCAGCCCTCCAGTTGCCTTCCCAGCCTGACCCAGCCTCCTTGGGGCTGTTTTTCCAGCACCAGAGCCTGGAATTTTTTTGGTTCTGGCTGTACCAGAGTTTGTTTGTTTGTTCGTATCCCACAAGTGAGGGCTCCCCTCTTGCCCACCCAGGATATTGGTGCACAATAAAACGAGGAAGAGCAGGAATGGGTTATGCAGGTCCTTTTCCATGGGAGGACGCTCCCTTTCTGATGTTCCATGGCTGTGTAAGAGAGGATCGAGAGAGATTTAGCATGGAAAAGCTCTGGAGAGTTTTATTTATTCCTCTGTCTCCTGGAGTGCATCAGGATCACAAATTCTTGTAACATGATGAAGTTTTAAAGCTCTGAGCAAGCGTCTCTCTCGTGGAAAATCCTCCTGCAAAAGACGAAACAGCGTTTTTGTCATGGCGGTGCCTGGGGAACGGCTGACAGCTGCTGCTTTGTCCTGATCTGTTCTGCACTTTGCTCTTTATGGAGTGGAACGAGAGAGCTCCGGGGTGGGGAGAGGGCCCTGCTCTGATTTTTATAGTAGTGTTTTCCCAGTTGGTGCTATGTAATTTCCTGGGAGCACATAGGAGGATGTGGGACGCTCAGGCAGCTCCTGTCCTCAGCCCTGCCTGGTACCTTGGAGAGCTCCTGCATGGATTCTCCTATGGATGGGACGGATCCTTACACTGTGCTGGGACAATTTCTATTGAAATCCTTAAAAATCCGTGGGAGACTGTGCTCCAGAGGGGGATTGATCTGCCCCTGTCCTTCAATAAGAAGGGAGGATGCTTTCAAATCTGTGCCAGGATTTATCTGTCACACCTTCGGCTTGGCAAAGCATGGAGTGACAGGAAAAGGGAGACTGGCTTCAGACTGAAGGGGAGCAGGGTTAGATGGAATATTGGGAAGGAATTCCTCGCTGGGAGGGTGGTGGGACACTGGAGCAGGTTACCTAGAGAAGTTGTGGATGTTCCATCCCTGGAAGTGTCCAAGGCCAGGCTGGATAGGCTTGGACCAACCTGGGATAGTGGAAGTTGTCCCTGACCAGGGGCTGGAGTGAGATGATTTTTCCTTCCAGCTTAAATCATTCCTTGATTACCACAGTTCCTGATTGTTACAGATTCCTTTCATGAAGGAATTCCTTTCCTTCCACAGGTGGAAATTTCTGCTTTTGGGCTACAAAATAGATCAAGGAATCAGAGAAGCTCCAGTTTCATGTGTGATACACACAACTCTTCCATGTGGATGAAAGTAATTTAAGACTCTAGTAAATTACCAATATGTTCAAACAGCTCTTAATTACAAAATTTCCCATCTTACACTTTTTTACCAGGCAAATTTTTGCCTTGAAAATGTTAAATTCCTAAGCCAGGCTTTGCTTCCTGTGAAGGCATCAAGCCTGGTCTAAAGGGCTCTGTCTGGGCCTTTCATCCCAGTTTCCATCCTTTAAACGGACTCAGCTGAAAAAGAGCTTTTCATTTCCAAAGTGTGTGGTTTCACTTAGCCAAGGAGATAATTAGGTTTGACTTGTAGTTGTTCAGGAGCTCAGGTGTCAACTAAAGCAGGATTTCATCAGGAAATTCCTGCCTGGTGTTGTATTGATTAATGAGAATTTGCTGCAATTATAGAGAGATAGAGAACAATTATCTACCTGCCCTGGAGGAGAAACAGAAGAGCACTAAAAATAAGGAACTCAATAAAAGAGAAGCACAGTTGTAGTGGAAATGAATAAATAACATTTTCTGTTGTGACATTAAATTAGTTCTCAGTGCTGTAGGACCATGGCAGAGGGAAAAGGGAGAGGAGGGGGAAATCAGTGTGGGAAGAGTGGAGGGAAAAGTGAGGGAAGGACAAATCCTCACCTTCCCTGGGCTCCTCTTTCTTTTCTTCCTGCTCTCTTGGCTGTGGTCAGGAATGTTGGGATTGGGACAGCACATCCAACACCCTCGTTTTTAGCAAAGAAGTGTCCCTTGTGCTCAGCAGGACAGGGAATTCTTCATTTCAGCTTCAGAAGTATCTGATCACCTTTTCCTTGTTTTCTAAGCCCTGCTTAGCCAGGACACCTGCACAGGACTGCAGCACTTGGGGGATGGAATTCCCAAGTCCAATCCTTCTGTTCTGCAGCTTTCCTCCTTTTGTGGGCTCAGCTTCAAGGGCTTTCAGGTGTGACCTCCCCACTCCCTGGCAAGGAGGTTTTGTGGCTTCTCCCAGAGACAGACAAACAGTTGGTAAACTGCAAATCCAGGGCATTTTCCATCTGTGGGAATCAGGAAGGGGGAAAATGTAATCAGAGTGGAAATTGTGGGTTTGAGGCTTTTGGCTGCGGCACATGGAGAGAGAATGAACATTTTAGGTCCAAAGCCATTCTCATTCTCTCTCATTCTTTTAAATGAGAACAGGTTCTATTTACGCTGAAAGAAAATGAGATTTGGGAGGGCAGCAGGGCAGATTTTCCTTCTTTATCTTCTTCTGGAGATGTCAGGTAGGGAGGTGTGGTGTCCAGACTGAAGCGTGAGGATACTTGGAATTTCCATCAGGTCTTAATTGCTGTTTTTCACAGAGGTGGAATAAGAAATGGGGTGGTGGAGTAACTCTGGAGTTTCTTGGCTGTTTCAGTGAGGTTCAGCATCAGGAGAGATTGATCTGGGCAGTCTCCACAGTTATTTAAGGAAAGGCTGGACAAGTGTTTCCCAGACTTCTGAGGAAAACAACATCAAGGAGCAAATTGCTGATCCTCATCCCCTCTGCTCTGTCCCAGCTGGAGGGTGCAGGGTTGGGAAAAGCAGGAGCTGGGTGTTTGCAGTGGCTGCTTGTGAGCCCTGCTCTCATTCCTGAGGAATATTTCTGGAAATGGATCCCAGTGCTACATTTAAAGATGATTTTTAGGATTTTAACAGCTCAATCCCAAACCCAGTGGGAAAAAGACTTTGCACAGGAGAGCTGGTGGAATTTGGAAGGACAATGTTTTCTCTCTGGATATGAGAGAGGATTTAGGCATGAATCAAATAGTCTCCTCCTCTCTCTGAGCCTGATGTTTGCCCTCAGACTCAGCTTTTCCCTCAGGCTTCTCCTGGTGGATTTGCTGGGGTACATCCTGGAAATCAGTCCATGCCTTGGGGTGGGTGTGACCTGTGAGATTTGAGCCCCTTCCAGCTATGAGTCCCAACCTTCTCCCTTGGGATTATCCAACGTTGCACTAATCAAAGTTTTGCAGTTATTTAATAATAGTAGTAATAATAATAATACTACTTAAAAATTACTCCCTGGCTTAAACAGCTAAACTCAAGGATTTGGAGGGAAAACACAGCCACAGGAGCTAAATTTCTGTAATTCTAGAGAAAGGAATCTCCTGAGCTGGATTGATGAAATAGTTGGATATAAAATACAGGGTGTGGTGCAGAGCACAGGGAAAACACACAGAAGGAAAAGATCTTTCCTGGCACATTTTCCTGTCCCAAAAAAGATCATGGATTTATCCTGGTTGATATCCTACTTCCAGAATTTTTTTCATGATGGAGATCCCATGATCCTCCTGCAGTCCCTCACTGCTACTTGTGTCTAAGGAAAAACATTTTATTTTTTGAGTTTCTTGGTTTGGATCAGCACCATGAACCTCTGCTGCTCCTCCCAAAGGTGCTTCAGGAATTGCTGGGAATTTCAGGTTGCTGAGTGATGACTCAGTGCAGCGGGACTCCAAATTCCAATAAATTAAATATGTATCTAATTCCTCATTAAAGTCATTAATGGTGCCCAAATCCCAACTGTGTCATCGGAATGAGCGGATAAACCTGGCTACACAACTCTCTGCTGACCTCAAAGGGATTTCACAGACATTTCCCATTTTTCCCCTTGGGTTTTGTGGATTTTGGTGGCGTGAGCGGGGCAGAGGAGGTGGGAGAGGAAACAGCCCTGGCGTGACTGAGCCACGGCTCCGTGTGCTGCCGGCTGGAAAACGTCCCTGTAAATCTCATTCCTTGGCTGGCTTCTCCAGCGGAACGGGGCTGTTACGGACGTGTCGGCTCGGAGAAGGGAAGTCCACGAGGCTGAGGTGACAGATGGGGCCATCAACACCTTCAGGACAGGGAATGGATGTCCATCAGTCTTGGGTAATGTTCTGTGTCTGAGCACTTGCAGGACTGAGGGCTCATTCCCTGCTCCACATGAACAATCCCAGGCATTTTCTGTGATGGTTCCACCCCTCTCCTGGCTGATGGGCAGGGATGGAAGATCAAAAACAGGGATGGAAGGGTCTTTACCACTTAATTCCCCTCTGAGAGCGCTCCCAGGGTATTTTCATATTTTAATACTTTCATATCTCCTTTTTCTCTGTTAGCAGGCAAACCCCAGCATTATTGATTTGCCCCAGGCACCGGATCCATGGATTCTTTATGGAGAGAGTCAGGCAGCCGTAGTTTTAAATTAATGGAATAATTTTGCCTTTACAATCCTTTCATGAGCTCTTGGAGCTGTGTTTGGGATGTGACAAACCTCCTGTTACCTATATTGTTTCAGCTAATGGATCCTCTGTTACAGGGTAATTCCGAGGTCCTGGTCTCTAATGCAGCTGGAATGGGATAATTTCTCTCCACTTGGCAGAAGGGATGGCAGCTGCCTTTTCCCTGGAAATGTGTTGCTTTGGGCACAGAGGGAAAAACTGGGAAGCTTTGCATCAGTATGGGGAGGTCAGAAAGTGGGAGGTGAGGAGTTCCCATCCCTGGAGGTACCCAAGGAATTCCTGGATGTGGCACTTGGTGCTCTGGGCTGGGGACAAGGTGGAGATCGGGCACAGCCGGGACTTTTTGATCCCAAAGATCTTTTCCAGCCTCAACGATTCTGTGAGGGAGATGTGGGACTCCACCATTATCCTTCATCAGAATTTCAGCACCCAAAGCCTCTTGATCCAAACTTCTGGACATGAGTCCTCACCAAAATTGGGGGTCCTTGTTCCCCTCAAACTCCAGCTCTGGGTGCAACCACGGTGTTGTCTCACAGCAGAGGTGACCTGGAAAGGCCTGGAAGGAGCTGCCTCGAGGGAAGATGTCCCTGTGGAAGAGGATCCATTAGCCTGGAGCAGAAGAGCTCTTGGTCCCTAAATTCCTTCAAGGCCACATCCTGTGGTACACCAATTAAATTTGGTGACCTGGCTTGGTGACCGAGCCGTGTTCCCACATCTGACATCCACACTTGCCTCTGTTAATTCCAGGCTGGATTTTTGCTCCTGATTTTTGCTCCTGATTTTTATCCTTCAAGATGCTCTTACTCTAGGAATATCTGTGTCCTGGAATTTGTGTGTGCAGTGAGCATTGCCTGTTAGACCTTCAGATTCACCTGTCATCTGAAGGGAGAACTCAAGGGCTGAGTTTTGGATTGCTTGGGGTCACACTTGGGATCAGAAGGAGACATTTTCCTGCTGTTCAGCCTCTCCAGTCACCTCATCTTCATGTTTCTAATTTACCTCCTCGTCCCCTAAAAGCGTGAAAGCAAGTAAACACCATGAGAGCAGCTCTGTTAATAACCAGGCACTGGGGTAACACACATTATTTTTCTTTTTTAACTTATTTTTGTCTTGTAATAGTCCCAAATCCTTTTCTGTTTCCTCAGGAGCAGAGTGTTGAACCTGTGACTTGTGGTCACCCCGTTATCCCTGCCCGGAGATGAAAGCTTCTAAGAAGGGGATGTTCCTTATCCATTCTGGGGGAAGCTCAGGGCTGGGTTTCCTAGGGAAAAGATTCCCTGCTCTCCCATGAGTGATGGATGAAATGCCAAAGGCACAAGTGCTTCCCATGGTTTATTCCTTAAAAAAGCTTTTCCTGGGTGCTTGTGAGGAAAGCTGAATTCAGCTCCAGAGAATCCATTTCCCTCCTCAAATATTTCTGTTATTTTCTGGTATATTCTTCAAAGATTTCTGCCCAAAAAGGATTTCTAGAAACAGAATTCGGAGTTCTGAGCCTGGCCTAGTGGAAGGGCTCCCTGCCCCAGCAGGGATTTGGGATTGAGAGCTTTAAGGTCCCTTCCAACCCCAAAAAATCCGAGATTCAATGGGAACAAAGTGTGAATGCATCACTCATGAGCTGTGTAGTTCTGATCACCCAGGATGTGAAATTATGGGATCAAATTAGGTCAAAGTGGGATAATAATTGTTATGGATTTCCTTTGGAGCCAGCTGGACCTGGAAAAGGTGGCTTTGTGTGATTCTGGGATTATTATCTGTGGGATAAATCCTGCTGCTGGAGCCAAGTGCCGATGGGCTGTGCTGGAAAAGTGTGTGGAGCAGCAGCGACAAAATTCGCGGAGCAGCAGCGACAAAATTCGTGGAGCAGCAGTGACAAAATTCGTGGAGCAGCACCAGCCACACACGCTGAGCAGCTCAAATTTGCCCAAGTAATTAAAGTGTCACTTCAGGCTCTTGGAGAAGCGTGACTTTCCTGCAGCTGCTGGCTTTGGGACGCCGCTGACGGTAATTCCCCCTCGTCAACGCTCCCGCCCTGAGTTCTGGGCACTCGGTGACCTTGATTAAACAAATCGAGCGGTTCAAGTACATAATTTAAAAGTTCTGTTCAAACACCAGATCTCGATGCTATCGCCGCTTCCCTGGAAAATGAAGGATTTAATGCTCCCATCCCGGCTAAATGGACTCAGCGGCGCTCGGGCTGAAAGGACGGCACGGTGGATTAGGGAGCTGTTGTGGGAAGTGTCATTGGGAACCTGTAATTTTCCTGTCTCTCCCTCTTCCTTCAGTGTCCCATTTCCATGGCGAATTTCAGGAGACAGATGCATTAGTTCAGCTGCGCTGGGAGGGTTTTGCTCCTGGTGGCTGCAGGATTTGGGGCTCAGCACGGGAATTTAAGGTGGAAATATGCAGACAGGGAAATCATTGCCCCGCATGATGGGTGGCTTTAAATATTGGGAATTTACAGCTGGTTCAGCTGAAACAATATTTTTTATGATGATAACTGCATATTAATCTAAAGGCTTGTGGGTTTTGAGGTTTTACTGAGGGTTTTTTGGGGTTTAACTGACTCTAATCATTCAGCTTGGACAGCTCTGGCAGATCCTGCACTGTCCATAAAAAATATCCAACAATCCATTAACAGCTCAACCTGAAAGCAGCCTGTGAGAATATTATTGAGTCCTTGCTTTATTACTAAATTTAATGGGATGAACACTCACCTTACAAAATATGATTGACTTCCTTTTCCCCCTGCTGAACCAAACCGTAAGCTCAGGGCTGCCTTGGGCTGGGCACTCACCTGGCATGTTCATTACGAGATTTATCAATTTCCAGCCACTTAAACTCAGATTAAAGCCAGGCTGACTCATGGTGCAGTAATTAAGGTTCCACACAGTGTCCCTTTATAGCCTTAATTATATAATTATGGCTGGGCTTTGATTTGGGGTTTCTATTTTTAGTTGTTGGTGAGTTGCCCCACTGCTCACCCCCTCTGTGTCCTGTGAGGAACTCTGGCCTCTGTAATGATGTTTTTTTTGGCTTTGTGGTCCTTTATTCCTGAGAGAGGGTTTAAAAGACGTTGGGAGTTTTGTGAATTAGTAAAGGCTGGGATTTCACAGAATCAGAGAATCCCAGGATGATTTGGGTTGGTTGGGACTTTAAATCCCATCCCATTCCACCCCCATACCATAGGCAGGGACACCTTCCACTATCCCATGGTGCTCCAAACCCCATCCAACCCTGGACACTTCCAGGGATGGGGAAACCTGATTTATAGCAGCTCCTCTAGCAGCAGCACTTGTGGCCTGGCTGCTGAGAGATGGTGCGAAAAGCTTTGGAATAAAAAGCTCTTTCTTTTTGGAGAGAAGCTTTCAGCGAGAGCTGGGGGGATTTCTGACAGAGCCCTTTGAAAATAAACCTGAGTGGACTTGGGATGAAAAGCGGACAAAACTTTCACTTAACCAAAAAAAGCTGAGAAAAACATTCATGCTGCAAATGAAAACCTGAGAAATCAGAGTGATTCCCACCCCTCCAAATCTGTTGCTTTTCTGTCCTCTTTGATGACTCTGCTCCCGAATTTACGAGCAAAGGGAACATTTTCCTGGGTGCTGTTGGGGGTTTTATGATCAAAGGGAACATTTTCCTGGGTGCTGTTGGGGGTGGGTGCCATTCCTACAAGCAGAGTACATTTCCACTGCACTCTGTCGGATTCCCATTAATGAACTGGAAATATTTCTGCCAGGGAGATGAAGGAGCTGACACTGATAAATGGCGCTGGCAATGAAAACCACTCGCGACTGCCGAGCAGCCACCGCCGTTCCGCGCATCCTCTGCGGATTCTGCTGCTCTGAGGAGGAGCTGGAAACTTTGGGAAGCTGCTAACACTGCCTGGAGAACATTTCCTTCTGGATACATTTAATTTTATATGGATTTTCCAAAGATAAGAGCGCTCAGGTCTCCAGCAAGCCCAGGGCAGTTTCTGTCAATGCCCACATCCCTTGGGAAATGGGTTTTTAGGGAATTCTCTGGAGAATTTCAGGATTATAACAGAGAATCACAGAGCAGTTTGGGTTGGAAGGGACTTTAGGGGTCCTCTCATTCCATTCCCTGCCATGGGCAGGGACATCTTCACTGTCCCACGTTATTCCAAGCCCTGTCCACCCTGGCCTTGGGCACTTCCATGGATGAGAAGTTTATCCACATCCTGAGGCCTTGTTCGGGATGGCTGCAGGAGGATTCTTTTCTTGAATTCCTCTTGAAATCTGGGCAGCAGAGTGACTTTGCAGCCAGGTTAGTGAAAAATCCATATGTTAGAATAATGCAGGGGGTAATGAATGACTCCTTAATAGCTGGGAAATAAAGCTGCAGCCAGCTCAATAAAGCTCTGGATCCTCACCTTCTCCTCCACGGCCTTTTAAAATAAACCATAAATTCCTGGAGTTTTACTATAGAGAGTCTTAACTATTGAAGTAGGCAAAGTGAAATTTATATTGGATTGGGAGAAAATGAATGCCTGAGCCTTCTTTACAGTCAGAGCAAGGCTGACTGTGGCAGGCTGCCCTTTTGTAAAACTGGAAAAATATTAATTTACAATTTAACTGGGGATAAAACACCCTACGAACAGCTGCTGGTGGTCACTGCTGGAATTTCTGCTCCACAACGAGTGTCAGGGGGGCTTGAGGAAGAGCTGAGCCCCTTCTCCAGCTTTTATTTCAGGGATGTAAAATAACTTCATTCCCACGTGTCCCATCCTTTTCCAGTTGCTGGACTTCCAATCCCCATTTCCATTTTTTTGTGGGCTCTCTTAGAGAGGGTTTGGTTTTGAAGTGAGACAATCATATGAGAAAAAGAATTCTTATCCTGTGCCATGAATCCAGGCAAATTCTGGCTGCTCCCAAAACACCAGGAAGGCTCCATGAGCTGCATTTATAGGGAATTTGGGAGGATTTTTGTGAGGTTGTTGGGGTGAGCAAGGATCAGTCCCATCACTCTGCCCCAAAGAGTTACAAGGCAAGGTTTAGGGTCAGGATATTTCATCCTTTCCCATCCCCTTCTGGTGAAACTATTTGGCTTTTTTGGATGCTGTGTTTCTTTCTGAAATGGAATTTTTAATCCCTGGGTTCACGGTGAGCTCACAGAGAGAAGGAAGTGCAAAAGGAATTTAGATTTGGGCCTGGTTATGATTACAGGGCTTTCCCCCACTTTTTTCTGGGATTTACCAGAGAGAAAATCCCTGATAACGATGAGAGCTGAACTTGCTCAGTTTTGGGAGGGTTTGTTCCGTTGGGGACCCCATGCATGAGCCAGTTTTAATCTCTGGGTTTGATTCAGGCTTGCTGAAACTAGAGAATGGACAGGACATTTATTTTCTGGAAGTTAAAGTGGTTAATAAATATGTTAATCTCCTTAGAACACTCCCATTTTGTGTTTATATGATTTTTTTTTTAAGCTGATACATTGAGGGACTCACAATTAACTGGGCTCCAGCATTTCTAAGGCAGTTGTTTGATGGCTGTTGGTTATTAAATGTGATTTTATTCATGTTTTCTGTGGGAATTTGGATGAATCCCTCTATTTTTCTTAGCCTGAACTGTAAATTTTCCCAGTTTGGAAAAAATATGCACTGCGCTCAACGGCTTCATCAGTGAGGTTGTTCCCTTGATGGCATTTTAATGTCACTTGGTGTCTAACGATGTCACTCCTTCATTTAGACAGGAGGGACACAGCGCATTCCAGGAGGTGGGAGCTGAGCTTGGATAAATTGAACCTGGCAGTGGTTAAAAAGTGGGAATGATTAATCATAGGGATCACTGTAGAAAGGAAAATGGTAAATGGATCCTTAAGGGAGCTTTAAAATCATGAGGGGATGTGTGCTGGCTCGTGAATGGTTTGGGAATATTTGTGTTCCCAGGGAAGAAATTCCCACCCCTGTGCGCAGGGTTTCTGGTGGGTTTCTTGCTGTGTCTATGTCCTGGGAGCCCAGAAAATCCCCCAAATTTGGTACTTCTGAACTCTTCTGTTGCAAACAGAGTGATTCCAAAATTTGAGAGGAATAATCCCGAATGGAACTTCCCAGTTCTCCCTTTTTTTATTCCTACACCCAAACATTCCAGGAAATTCCCAAGCCCGAGCTGTGCCAAAGTGGATCACTGAGAAACTTTAGGAATCTGGAAATGGTTCTAATTCATGCCAGTACTTGCTTGCCCTGGTTTTTCCTTATCCACAGCCCCTTTAATTACCTGGATTTTGTAGCCCTGAGCCACACAACTGCTGTTGGTGTTTAATTACCTCCAATTAACCCAAATTCTATGCTCGCCGCTAACGAGGGATTTGCTCGGTGGCACTGGCAGCTCCTGGCTGCTCACATTTGCTTCTGATGGACACTTTTGGGTTGTCCCTCTCCAAGTGCTGTCCCCAGGTGCGTGGAGAACAGCCTGGATCGATGTGCACGGAGCGGAGCTCTCAGCCGAGCTCTTGCAGGGCGTTAAGAGCTGGATAAACAGCTTTACATCAAGGTAAATATTAATCCTTTCCCCTGGACTGTGGATGGGAAATCCAGGGCAAACAGGAATATTTATAAATCTTGGTGGTTTGGAGCTCTGTGGTCACAGGCAGGGCTCTGTCTGGGCTCCTCCCTGTCCCCTTGGTGCTGGGTGCTCCCCTGGCTGCTGCCATGGGATTTTGGGTGGGGTTGGCTGTGGGTTGGGATCACCTGGATGGGTTTCCCAGACTCCAGTGGGAATTGGGGATTTCCTTCACTGGCTGGGTGCAAAGTCATGGAAACAGGCTGGGAGAGCTGGGAATGTTCCCCTGGAGAGGAGAAGGCTCCAGGGAGAGCTCAGAGCCCCTTGCAGGGCCTGAAGGGGCTCCAGGAGAGCTGGAGAGGGACTGGGGACAATGGATGGAGGGACAGGACACAGGGAATGGCTCCCACTGCCAGAGGGCAGGGATGGATGGGATATTGGGAATTGGGAATTGCTGGCTGGGCTGGAATTCCCAGAGCAGCTGTGGCTGCCTCTGGATCCCTGGCAGTGCCCAAGGCCAGGCTGGACATTGGGGCTTGGAGCAGCCTGGGACAGTGGGAGGTGTCCCTGCCATGGCAGGGGCTGGAACTGGATGAGATTTAAATTCCCTTCCAACCCAAAGCATCCTGGAGTTCTGTGGTGATGAAATATCCCCTAGAAGAGGATGGGATAAGGCAATCTGGGCTGATCTAAGGACCGCTTCCAACACGAACACTTCCTAACCAATTTCCCCTTCCCTAAATCCCAAGTAGAAATGGAAACCTCCTTAGAAAGCCCCATTAGAAACCAACCCCCTCTTTAACCTCATCCAGGAACCTCTGGTACTGCAGGTGGCACGGGCCTCCTGAGATAGCTTCGGTTGGACCTTGGACTGCATTGCCAGGACCTTGGACAGTGCTGCCAGGACCTAGGACAGCATTGATGGGACCTCGGACTGCACTGCCAGGACCTCGGACAGCGCTGCCAGATGGAAACCAGAGTGGCGACTCCTCTTGGAAGGGCAGAAACGTGGATTCATCATTGATTTGCTGCTCCTTAAGCAGGGGTATGTCCCTGAGAACGCTGCTGATGCCAATCTCTAGGGGACAGTTCAGGGCTTGTGTCACTACAGAGGGGACAGAGGGATGCCTGAGGTTTGCTGGATGAACTGAACTTCCAGGGAAAACCTGGATAAATGGCTCTGCAATCCTTCACTGTCAGCGAGAGCTGGGTCAAATTACAGCTTTGTTTAAACCCCAGACGAAACAAAGTCTGGGCCTGGTTGTGAAATATGAGATGTTTGGCCCCATGGCTGGGAAATCCTTTCCATCACTGGTGTAAAAATGTCCCTGAGCTCTTTGGGAAGAGCCCTGCCACTCCTTCCATGTTTAATTTTGCTTCCTGCCCCGTTGGGAATTAATTTCTGGGTCAGCCCTTCCCAGCCTTTCAGCACATTAATTGCTGTGTTGTAGCTTTGATTAAACTGCAAAGTGCTCCCTTCCTAATTTAGCTTCACTAATTAATGAGGGAATGACTGATTGGGCCCAGGCTGGCTGTGATTTGCGGCTGTCACTTTTGGGGGAGTGGGTAAGGCCAGAATTGCTCCCTGTTCCAAAAGGAGGCAGAAAAGGACAGGAAATCTCAGAAATTCTGGAGTATTTGGGCTTGGCAACTTGGTGTAGCTCTTTCATTTTAGAGTGATATTTAAGTTAAATTAAATTAAATTAAATTGTCCTTTACATGAGCAGTTGGGGTAAATTCTCTTTTCCTTAGGTGTGCATGGAGAGCATGACCCTGCACCTCTCTGCTCTGTAAACTGATTAATTTAAAATTTTTTTCCTCAATCCATGGATATTTTTATCCTAAATTTAAAGCAATCCCAGTCTGTGATCCAGGCTTAAAACAGAGGAAGAGCTTCAACAAAGAGGCCAAAATAATTCTCCTTGGAATGTGACACTGATGTGCCTTGAAAGAAAAATGAATAATGGCTGAATGATGTTGGTTTTACCAGGATTTCAATGTTGATTTTACAGGAATTTTTACATTGATTTTATAAGGATTTTAATGTCAATTTTATAGGGATTTTGATGCTGATTTTCCCGAGATTTGATGTTGATTTTCCCGGGATTTTAAGTCAATTTTTCCAGGATTTCGATGTCAATTTTACTGGGATTTTGATGTTGGTTTTATAGGGATTTTGGGATAGGGAGCCCTGGGCTTAGCACAAAGTTCCTGTTGGGATCAGCAGATTTCAGCACCCACCAGTGGGGCAGGATGTTCCAAAGGGTATCCTAGGAATGCATGCCTGGAAATATTTAAATAAAGCCCTGCAGCCCGGGTGGCTGAGAGAATTTAAAACATATTTAAATAATTCCCTGAGCCTCGTGGGCACTGGGCAGAACCGAGGCGTGCAGAACATGAAAAATCCCCGTGCTTTTTAGGATTGAAATGGTTTCAGTTGCTTAAATAAAAAAAAACCTTTATTTTTTTGGGGTGTTAACGACAGCGACTGAAGGTGAGCCAGAGCTGCTTCCTGGTGGCTGGAAGTTGATAACTCGGGGGTATCAATCAGTCTTCCCGAATTAGCATTTCCCTGATAGGGATGCACAAAGCCTTTTAATGAGCACTTTCAAGTCCCCCAGCTCCGGGGTTTTTTTTTGCCTGCTCGTTCCTTAGCAACAGGCAGGATTGGCAGGGAGCAGGAGTTTGATGTGTTCGAACATAAAGGGTTTACAGGGCTGGAAATTGCATGCGAAAAATGAGCATAATTGTGGTTTATTGTTTTGGCACGAGGTTCAAAGATAAACAAACAACCTTTGGGCCCTCAGAAGCTTCCTGGCGTGTTCTTCTTCCTTCCTCGGTTCTCCTGGAGAACTTCTCCACCAAGCCTGGAGTTGAAATTAAATAGACTTTTGTCTGGTTTCTAGAAATTAACACATCAGAGCAGAAAAAGCAGAGCTGCTTGATCTGCATTAGAAAGGGGAATTAAGGAATGTTGGGTTGGAATGTGTGGAAAGGGAACAAACGTCCTACAAAGCTTTGGCAGAGCTGCAGCTTGGGGGTGGTGGCACCTTCAGCCTGGAGAAGAGAAGGTTCTGGGGTGACCTCAGAGCCCCTTGCAGGGCCTGAAGGGGCTCCAGGAGAGCTGGAGAGGGACTGGGGACAAGGGATGGAGGGACAGGACACAGGGAATGGCTTCCGTGCCAGAGGGCAGGGATGGATGGGAGATTGGGAATTCCTGGCTGGGATGACAGGGAGGGGCTGGGCTGGAATTCCCAGAGCAGCTGTGGCTGCCTCTGGACCTCTGGCAGTGCCTGAGGCCAGGTTGGACATTGGGGCTTGGAGCAAGCTGGGATACTGGAAGGTGTCCCTGCCATGGCAGCGGTTGGAATGGAATGGGATTTATGATTCTTTCCACCCCAAATCCTTCTGGGATTCCATAATTTCATGTTAGGAATGCCCTGGGAATGGGACCCTGCTGGATGCTGGGGTTGTTTAGGTGGGAAGGGCCTTTTAAAGCTCATCCAGTCCCACCCCCTGCCAGGGCAGGCGCCTTTCCTCACAGCAGAGCTGCTCCATCCCTTGAATCATTGGCCCCCTCTGGAAGAATAAATTAATCAGAAGGAGCATGAAATTGCTCACTGGGAGCCACCCACCCTCCCTAGGGAATTCCACCCCTGCCATGGGCACTTCCCATGAGGTGCCTTGGTTTGATGTGGAGTTGAATCAAATTTGAGGTCTGGGGCAGGTGCCTTCTGGTGTTTGCTCTGCTGTCAGGCCCATGCAGGCTCAGAGCTGCTGCCTCTCCTGCTCTCATCCCACCTTTCCTTCTGCCCAAATGAGCCCAAATTCTCTAATTTAACAACACACTGCAAGGAGAGAACTGTGAGAAAACCTCTGCAAACACTTCCTGGTGATTTTATGGGCTCAAACTTGGTTTTTATTCAGTGCCAAGAGGAGGATCCTGATCCTTCTGCAGCAGCAGCAGCAATCTGGTACCCCTCAGGTGAATCCCCCCATCCCATCCCATCCCATCCCATCCCATCCCATCCCATCCCATCCCATCCCATCCCATCCCATCCCATCCCATCCCATCCCATCCCATCCCATCCCATCCCATCCCAAGGGTTGAACTTCTCCCGTAGAGTCCCTCGTGTCCCTCCAGCTCTCCCTGAAAACAGATCTGCCCAGCTGAACCCTTCACAGATTCATCTGCAATGCTAATTAAGAATGATGACTTATTTAGAGCTTCCAGGCTGTTTCCTGGGGGAATTTTGGCACGCTCAGGCACGGGGGGGGGAACAGATCCCTGCTGTTGATAATTCCCAATTCCCTGGGCTGAGGTCAGAAGGGTTTTCTGCAGCCCAGAACTCGCTCAGCCCGTGCTGCCTGTGGCACCTCTGGCAGGCAGCACCCGAATTCCCAGGAGAATTCTCCTGGGGCTCTCTGCAGCCTCCTGTTTGCAGCATTCCAGAGAAATCNGTGCCAGAGGGCAGGGATGGATGGGAGATTGGGAATTCCTGGCTGGGATGACAGGGAGGGGCTGGGCTGGAATTCCCAGAGCAGCTGTGGCTGCCTCTGGACCTCTGGCAGTGCCTGAGGCCAGGTTGGACATTGGGGCTTGGAGCAAGCTGGGATACTGGAAGGTGTCCCTGCCATGGCAGCGGTTGGAATGGAATGGGATTTATGATTCTTTCCACCCCAAATCCTTCTGGGATTCCATAATTTCATGTTAGGAATGCCCTGGGAATGGGACCCTGCTGGATGCTGGGGTTGTTTAGGTGGGAAGGGCCTTTTAAAGCTCATCCAGTCCCACCCCCTGCCAGGGCAGGCGCCTTTCCTCACAGCAGAGCTGCTCCATCCCTTGAATCATTGGCCCCCTCTGGAAGAATAAATTAATCAGAAGGAGCATGAAATTGCTCACTGGGAGCCACCCACCCTCCCTAGGGAATTCCACCCCTGCCATGGGCACTTCCCATGAGGTGCCTTGGTTTGATGTGGAGTTGAATCAAATTTGAGGTCTGGGGCAGGTGCCTTCTGGTGTTGCTCCGCTGTCAGGCCCATGCAGGCTCAGAGCTGCTGCCTCTCCTGCTCTCATCCCACCTTTCCTTCTGCCCAAATGAGCCCAAATTCTCTAATTTAACAACACACTGCAAGGAGAGAACTGTGAGAAAACCTCTGCAAACACTTCCTGGTGATTTTATGGGCTCAAACTTGGTTTTTATTCAGTGCCAAGAGGAGGATCCTGATCCTTCTGCAGCAGCAGCAGCAATCTGGTACCCCTCAGGTGAATCCCCCCATCCCATCCCATCCCATNGTTGATAATTCCCAATTCCCTGGGCTGAGGTCAGAAGGGTTTTCTGCAGCCCAGAACTCGCTCAGCCCGTGCTGCCTGTGGCACCTCTGGCAGGCAGCACCCGAATTCCCAGGAGAATTCTCCTGGGGCTCTCTGCAGCCTCCTGTTTGCAGCATTCCAGAGAAATCCCACGGATAAGGAAGGGATGCACCTGTTACCTGCTGCTGCCAGCGGGCTGTGCCACTCCACTGCGTTATGTGCCCGGCTGGAGCTGCAAAACCACCCAGCTCTGCCTCACTCCCACCCATCCCATTCTTCCCAGCTTCTTATCCACGGAATCTTCATCTGCAACCCCCTCCTTTTCCGGGTGAAGGTTTCCAGGTGTGAATTGCAGCACTGCTGTTTGTGGTGTTAAAGCTGGGTCACTCAGGAGTGGCTTGAACATTTAAAGAAACCTCGAAGGCATCAGCAAAACCAGATTTAATTTAACAAAGCTCAATTTCAAGGTTCACTCTGTTGCTACATAAACATACAAAGGAAAATCAGATCAAGATCAATTTAATCTGATTTGTGCAGAGACTGAGGGTACAAAAGGAGAGGAGTGCAAAGGGCAAGGGAGACCCTCCTGCTGAGCTTCTCCTTACCAAGCTCAGCCTAAGATTTGATCGATGGCTTTACGCCTGAAGGATTTAGCAGCACTTAATCATCGAGTAATTTAACACTTGTAGTAAATTGTGCTGAAGCTTTCCGTGAGCACAGCAGTGACTGAACTGCAGCCCTGGCACTGCTCCTGCTGCACTTGCTGAAGGTGTTGAAAACAATTCCACACGGACACAGAGGAGGTCACGGAAAGGTGACAATTCCCTCCTCAGGAGCTTTTGAATCTCTCAGCTGGAGATGTCAGCCCAGGTCCCATCTCAGCTTTTGTGCACGGTTCTCTGAGTATTGCAAATTTGAGGGCTGGTGAGGTCCAAGGGATGTCACGTTCTGAGGGATGTCCCACTCCCAGAGATGTCCCATTCCCAGGGATGTCCCATTCTCAGGGATTTCCCACTCACAGGTTGTCCCATTCCCAGGGATGTCCCACTCAAAGGTTGTCCCACTCCTAGGGATGTCCCACTCCCAGGTTCTCTCATTCCCATGATGTCGCATTCTCAGGTTGTCCCACTCCCAGAGATGTCCCACTCTTGGGATGTCCCGCTCCCAGGATGTCCCATTCTCAGGCTGTCCCACTCCCAGGGATGTCCCATTCCCAGGGATGTCCCACTCCCATGGAGATGTCCTGCTCCAGGAGGGCTCCAAGTGCCTCACACAGAACTTCTGTCTAAAGGCTCGTGAGCTGCTTGGCTTCAGTCACCTCCCAGTCTCCTGGATTTTTCAGTAAAGCAGTTTTCCAAGGTTGTAGGGAATGATGGAGTTTCTCATCCCCATCTTGGTGAGGCACCAGGAGCTCAGACAGCGCCATCCTCAGATTGGTTGTGCAAGTTCCTGATAAGGTTTGGGGAAGTTTTATCACCCAAACAGTTCCAACACTGAAGGTTGATGAGAATTCCTGGAATTCCGGGACAGCCTGAGGATGGGGTAGAAGGGAAAATCCACCTGGCCCTGCTCAGAGCTACCCCAGAGTGGAGGCACTGAGTGCCTGTGGAAATGGGGTACAGGGACAGCAGGAAAATGTCCCCACTTTAGCTCCTCAGATTTAAAATCCTGACGGAACAGCAGCGCTGGTGGTGTGACCTTGGTCTCCCCTTCCCTGGAGTTGAGCTGAACTGGTTCTGCTGGAATAGTTGGAAATATTTTGGGAGCACTGAGGAAGATGAGACCTCCTGATTTGGAACTGGAGCTGCTGAGGGATGCAGGAAACGCATTCCCACGTTTTTCCCACCAAAGAGGGAATTCTTAGTATGCGGCCTCTTCCCAAGGGATTGTCCCCTCACGGTGTGGCCACGTCACCATCCCCATCCGCTCCAAGGAATCCTTCCCAGGGAACAGCAAACATCCACTTGCTTTGGATCCTTCCTTGGATCTTTCCTTGGATCATTTTTTGGATCCTTTTGTGGATCTTTTTCCTGTGGAGAAGTCTTTGCCTTTGTTTTTTCATTGCTGAAGATGGATTTTTCCTTTTCCATATGTGGACAGCAGAGCTCTGCTGGAATGGGATTTTCAGGGACCTGAGCAGGCACCAGCTTTGCTCACTGATGGTGTTGATGGATCAGCTCTTCCCTTCCCAGTTCCAGAGGAAAACGAGGAGGAACCTGGACCTTTCCCATTTCTGCTGCCTCTTCCTGCTGCCAGGCTGGGCTGCTCCCTTCCAAGATCCCGGGAATCTGCTCTGTTTCCATTCTGTGCTGATTTTTCCCACTTTTAAAAGACCTTTTCCAGCTGAGAATAAATTCCTTTCGTTTCTTCTTCTTTCAGAAGATTTGGATTTGAATGAGGAAACTATTTCCAAATCTTTTGGATTTGAATGAGGAAACCATTATTCCATCTCAGCCCAGTCCAGCAGTGCCTCATTTTGTCCAAAATATTGATTATTAATCCTTAATTATTTTATTCACATATTAGAGAAATTTGAGGGAATTTTTTAGTTGGTGTGGTTTTCCCCCTCCCTTCAGAGTTTTTTGTAACTACTTCTTTTTTAGAAAAGATGAAGAATTTGAGGGAAAAAAATGACTTTGAAAGTAAAACTAACTCTGATTTTATAATCAATTAATTAATGAAGTAGCAGAGCCCATACGCACAAATATATACAAATATCTAAATATATATATATAAGGTTGATCACTGGGGGTGCCTAAAAGTCCTTGGAGGCCATAAATTTTCTTTTTCCAGTGGTCTGGGACAACACTAAAGATTTCCAGGCAACTTTTCCTCATGGCACAAGGATTGTGGGAGACTCAGCTCTGAAATTCCAGCCCTGCCACACCCCCACTGTTCTGCTCATTCCTTCTCATCCCTCCCTAAATTACACCACATTTTAGGGATAAAACAAACCTTGGAGCCATCAGATTCTTGCTCAGTGAGGACCTCAGCAATGCCAAAGCTGAAATTTGGAATCCAGGCTGAGTATTGCACGTATTTGAAAGGGAAGCTGCAGGTATTGAGTTTGATAAGGAAAAAGCTGGAATATTATTTGGAATTTTTGGATGAAACACGCTCTGACATTTCCTTCACTAAACTCACTGGCTTAAAATTCACCAATCTCCTGTTCATTACGTTAATTGCCTTTGAAAGAATAACCAGGGAAGTTTTCAAGGATGAACCACTGGATGTGGAATGGCTCCTTCACCATAAAAATGTGAATTTACCCTCGGGAAGTGGAGGTCTGGCTTGTTTGTATAGAAAATAAAAATGAGATTCAAACAGAGCCCAGAGGAGCTCTGCGAACATCAGCAGCCCCAACGGATGCTGCAAAGAGAATTTTTGAAGAAGCTCTGCTGTGAGGAAAGGCTGGGAAAATTGGGATCGTTCAGCCTGGACAAGAGAAGTTTTGGGGTGACCTCAGTGTGACCTTCCAGGAGCTGAAGGAGCTGAAAGAAACAAGGAGAGAAACTCTTTCCAAGAGCCTGGAGTGCCAGGACACAGGGAATGGCTCCAAAGTGCCAGGGGGTAGGGATGGATGGGATATTGGGAATTGGGAATTCCTGGCTGGGAGGGTGGTGGGGTGTTGAAACAGTTTTTCCAGAGAAGCTGTGGCTGCCCCTGGATCCCTGGAAGCATCCAAGGCCAGGTTGGATGAGGCTGGGAGCAATCTGTCCCGTGGAGGTGACCTGGGAGAGACGGAGTGCCCAGGAGGGTGTCCAGAGTGAAAACATCCAAATTTCTGGTATTTATCAACTAGAATATGAAAATTCTTCCATGCTGTCAGCCAAGATCCATCTGGAACCTTCTATTTAGAGTCTTGTTTTGTTCCAGTCTTTGCTTTTCATCAACGACAGGTTAAAAACGTTCTCTTTTTTTTTTTTTTTGGATATTCTTGAGATCTATGCATGTCCCCGAACTGCCCACTGCTCATTTGACTTTCATCCCACAGGAAACTGCACAGCAAGTCCTTGATCCATTATTCCAGGGCAGTTTTTATTCCAGTTTTTATCCTGCTGGTTGGTTTAATGCCATTTCCAGACCTTTCAGAGCACAATAAGTCACCAAAAGCCTGACTGCTCAGCAGGTTCCTGTGGCTCTTCTCACGGCAGATAAAACTGATGTGTTCCAGAAGGTTGGGCTGGCTCTGTTTTTCTTTAAAGCAGTGTTGTTCACTAAATATTTATTTAATCCTGCTGCTCCATCTTTCATTGTCTTCACATCCATGGGAATAAACTATACAACCCCAGAGAGAGAACAGCCCATCACAGGTGGAAAAATCTTGTAGGTAAATCTGTTTATTCTACTCTGAATTCTGGAATATCCTGATAGCTGGAAGGGATCCAGGGGCTGATCCCATGAGGAGTAAATCCATACAAAACCAATCCTATTCCCTTCAGTGCAGTATTTGTGTTGTGTCCAGGTCAGCAGCTCAATGGTTTTACAGCAGGAAGAAGAAGCTCCAAAGACTTCCATGGCAAAGAATTCCACGGAAAAATCCTTATGGAGCTGTTCATTGGTGCAGGCAGTGAGGTTGTGCCAGGGACACCCCTTGGGACAAAGGGCTCTTTGCAGCTGGTGCTGGGAAGGTCAGGGAGGAAGCTGAGCCTTGAGGAGTTTCTGGATCCCAAAAAAGCTGTTGGAAACTCCTCCCCAGGCACGTTAAGGGTGGAGTTCATCCAACTGCAGAATTCCAGAGCTGGGGGTGCATCCAACCCTCATCCAGATCATCAGTAATGGTGTTAAACAGGACTGGCCCTGGGACTGAGCCTCGGGAGTGACCAATCTGGGTTTAACTCCATCCCCAGTGTGACAGACAGGCCAGAAGGCAACAGGGCCAGAATGCCCTGGGAAGATACCACAGTTTAAGTTAGGGTGAGATCCTGGCCCCATTTCCCATGGTTCACTGCTCTTTAATGTTAATCTGCTGCTGCCAGTCACACATTGAACACCNTAGGAGGCTCGCCTCGCGCCCTCCCTCACTGGTGTTCCCCAAAGTACCGCCTCTCTGTTCCTCCCCTGACTCCTCTCCCCACTGGTCAGTCTGTACCCTTACCCCTCCCACCTTTCCCCAGTTATAACCCCTGGACCCTCCCCTGCTCAGGGCTCTTTGCCTCTAGCTCCCTTCAACTGAGGTTGTCCCTGTNAGATACCACAGTTTAAGTTAGGGTGAGATCCTGGCCCCATTTCCCATGGTTCACTGCTCTTTAATGTTAATCTGCTGCTGCCAGTCACACATTGAACACCCCTCGTTCCAGAAAGTTCTGTATCTTCTGTTCCCCCATTGGATCCCTCTGAACAGCCACTCCAATCGCCCTCCTGTGGGAAATGGTAATGGTAGAGATAAAACCTGCTTGCCCTGGGAAGAAGCCTTGGTTTGAATTAGAGAGAAAGTCCAGCCTCATTTCCCAGAGTTCGCTGCTTTTCTATGCAAATGAAAAAGTGCCTGTTGTAGAGCAACACCCCAAGCCTGGAAAGTNCGATCTTCCTGCGATAAACCTGGTTGGGTCTGCTAAGCTAAGAGTCCTCTCGTTCTGTTGGTGAGGTGATCATGACTTCATCTGGGCTTGGGCATCTAGTGGGCTGGGGGAGTTGTCATCGAAACCCTGAAGTGGAGACGCTTTGGGTGCTGCAGGCACCCCGACAGCACCTGCCCGGGGAAGCTATCAGCAGCCACCCACACCCCAGCACTTGCCAGTGTTTTCTCCACCCATGCAAGGCAGGAGCAGGCAGGTCCTCCAGGAGGATTCTGTGGGAAGCAGTGGTACAGGGGTTTTGGCTGGCTAATTTGAGATTTTCTGGTTAATGTGCTAACGAGTGTGGTGGGTTCAGTGTTGGCTAATCACCAGTGCACTCCCTAGAATGTACTTACTTATTTCCTGTTGTGATACAGGATTAGGAGAAAGGCAAAGCAGGCTCAAAACTTTAAAAGGGTATAAAGAAAAAATTGTTAACAGTAACCAAAGGAAAGAGTAATAAGAATCAGAACAAAACCTTTAGGGTATAAAGAAAAATTTATTAACAGTAACTAAAGGAGAGAGTAATAAGAATCAGAACAAAACCTTTAGGACACTTCTCCTCCCTCTACAACCTTTCCTTTCTTATTGACAATGTAAAGAAACAAAACCTAAAATTTCAGTGATTTTACCACCTCTAAAATAGTCTTTCTTCAGTTTACTTAGGGAGAGAAGTCCAACTTGTTAATTTATGGAAGCTTCTCTACAAGAAAACAGTTCTCTCGTGGCTCTCTCATGAATAGCAGCTGCTCAGGGAAATATCTACAATTTGAACATTTTTATCTCCCCACACCTCCATGTGTCATAGGGAAAAAGAGTTCCACCACAAATGGGAAATCCTTCATGAAGTCCAGGCAGTCACATGCAGAGCTTTTCCCTCATCCACCGAGCAGCTCCTGCTGCCGTGAAGGAGATCAGGGAGGTCAGGCAGAGCCTGCCTTAGAGAAGCCCAGCCTGGCTGGGACTGATCCCTGGTTTTCCTGGCATCCAGGATGATCTGCTCCATGACTTTCCCTGGCACTGAGCTCAGGCTGACAGGCCTGGAGTTGCCTGAATTCTCCTTCCAGCCCCTCTTGTCCCATTTGGGATCCTGCAGTCGCCTGGGAGCTCCCCAGCAGGAAAATGATGGAGAGAGGCTCTGTGAGCACTTCCCTCAGCATCTCTTGGGGATCCCATCCATTCCCATAAATTTCTGTGCATCCAAGTGCTGCAGCAGCTCCCGGAACACTTCCCCTTGGACTGGGGGCTCCATTCTGCTCCCCATCTCTGTTTTCCAGCTCAAATAACCTGAACATGAGTGGCTGTGCTGTTAAAGACTGAGGCAAAGAAGGACCTTGGCCTTTTCCTCATCCTTTATCCCTGTGCTTCCCACTTTATCCAGTGGAGATTTTCCACAGCTTTCCTTTCACTGCTCTTCTATTTCCAGAACCATTTTTCTTGTCATCCAGATTAAGTTCCAGCTTGGCCCAGGAAGAAAGATGGTACCAACCTATCAACTTTCTCTGAGGTGCTTTGAGCAAAATAACCCAGCAGGGAAGCCTCTGGGGCCTCGATTTCTCTAAATATTGAAATCGTAATGGAAATTACCCAACGCCTGGAGCAAAAACTTTGTGAAATGTCAGGGTTGCTGTGGCTTTAAACACACGAGCAGTCAAAGCTTTGTCAACTCCGACTGGAATTTTAGTCAGCCAAAAAAATTGTTGCTTCACAGAGCCCCCCACAGAGATATACACACGGGGCTTTTTTTGGTTTTTTGAGGAAAAAACAATGAACTTGCTCCTCCAAGCCCTGCAATTCCTGACTTTCAGCAACATCCACAAAGGGAGCCTGATAAAATCTTCAGAGCAAACCCACCTGGGTGTGGGGAGCTTATTTATGGGCAAGGATTTGAGTGTATCAAACGATTTCTGCTGCTGCATCTGGTTGTATTTTCGCCTTGGTGTAACTAATGGAGCCAGCAGCCGAGCGTGAGGGGGGAACATTAAAGAAGCACAGACTGGCTCGATCCAAATAATAGAATTGGAAAAAAAAAAATCCAGCTGGGAGCAAAGCTTTGAATACAAAGCTTGTCTCGGGGTGGGTTGGGATTCAAAGAGACAAATAAACCGTGCCCTCTTTTCCTGAGGATGTGCTGGGCCCAGACTCCAAGGCTAGACCACACCAGGATGTTCCTGGGAAGCTGGCTGGGATTTTGGGGACCTTCCAGGAGCAGTCACCATGAGAAGGGATAATTTGGTGCTGCTGCAGTCAGTGATCAGTTCCTGAATCCCAAGAAAACACAGGGAAAATGGGATAAGGCACTTCTGGCTCAGCACCACCCTCAGCACATCTGGAGCTGGTTTCTGGGGTTCTTCTCCTCAGACTGTGTCTGGAAAAGCAGCAGCTCTCAGAGGAGATTTTTGATGGCTGTAATTAATTTAATGGAGATTTTCAGTCTCTCCAAATGTTTTTTTCCCTGTTGGAATTTTCCCTTCAGCCTGGAAAAGTGGTGGTTCTGGGGAGGCCCCTCTTTGTGGCCTTTCAGGATTGAAAGGGGGCTTGTGAAAGAGGGAGAGGGCAACTCTTCGTTGGGCAGGTGTGAGAGAAGGAGAATGGTTTTAAACCAAAGCAGGAGAGATTTAGGTGGGATCTTGAGAAGGAATTCCTGGCTGGGAGGGTGGGAAGGGGCTGGGCTGGAATTCCCAGAGCAGCTGTGGCTTCCCCTGGATCCCTGGCAGTGCCCAAGGCCAGGTTGGACACTGGGGCTGGGAGCAGCCTGGGACAGTGGGAGGTGTTCCATGACAGAGGAGTGGAATGGGATGGGATTTAAGGTCCCTTCCAACCCAAACCATTCTGGAATTCTGTAATTCCCAGGATCTGATTCAGCACCTTCCTGGTGAGGCCATGATGGTGATTACACACTTCCTGTTGAACAGAAAATCCCTGCATTATTTTTTTTGCTCAGCTTTTCCTTCAGTTGGGTTTTTGCTTCCAACCTGCAGCTCCCTCCCCATCTCTGTGACCACTCTGAAAGGTCTTTGCTGCGTTGGGACCCACACAAAGCTGGTTCAGGTTTTCCCATCTGTTTAACTTCTCTAAAGACATTCTGCACCCCCAGCTCCTTTTGTTTGGAATTGTTTGGGGCCTGTTTGTTTCCAGCCTCTCACCCCCAGTAATCAAGGGGCTGATTTAATCTCCCTTCCTTTGTGTCCTTGATTAAAAGGGAGCTGAGAGAGACAAAGAGAGGCTGCAGCACAGAGGAGTCAGCAGCACAAGATGCTGCTGATTCAGTCTCATTCCAAGCCAATTGCAGTGACATTTTTGGGATTCTCCATCAGAAATTCTCTTTTCCAGTGTGTCTGTCATGCTGTTGGCCTTGGAGAAAGCTGAGACCACTGGTTTAGTTTAAAATCTGCCTTTAAGAGTTTAAGATATCATCAAATCAGCCCAGTCCTTAAAACACAAACACTTCAGCCTCTTGCTGTCCCAGCAGCACTTCAAAATCGAGGGGAGCCATCCCTTGGGATAGAAGGGACCTTAAATCCCATCCCATTTCTCCCCTGCCATGGGCAGGGACACCTCCCACTGGGGAAAGCCCTGGGCTGGAATTCCCAGAGCAGCTGTGGCTGCCCCTGGATCCCTGGCAGTGCCCAAGGCCAGGTTGGACATTGGGGCTGGAGCAGCCTGGGACAGTGGGAGGTGTCCCTGCCATGGCAGGGGTGGCACTGGGTGGGATTTAATGCCCCTTCCATCCCAAACCATTCCATGGATAATGAGGGGATGTGGAGGAAAATTTACAGGAACCTCCTCAAAATGAGTTTTTCTGCAGGGAAAAGGGATTTGTTTGGAAAAGAGCTGGCAAAGCTTCCGTGTGCCAGGGAGAGCTCGGGCAGCAGCACCTAAAGCAGCTTTGGGATGGAATGGGATGGGCTGGGGGCAGCCTGTGGAAAGTGGAATTTCTGAATTCCAACCCTTTCCCAGGGGTGTTCTGCATAGTTTGGCTGCAGGGGCCTGTCTGGGTGGGATCACCTGGGAAAGGGGCAGTGGCTTTTCCCGAGGTGAGGTTTGGAGCCACATCCTGTGGGATAAGTCTGGAGGCAGAAATGCCCTCCCTGCACTCCTGACTTCTCTACTTGCTGGGCTGGAAAAGATCTGAGTCCCAAAGAGTGACATTAGAAAGTCCTTTGGCTTTGGAGATTGTGGAGTCTTTTTTTTTTTCTTTTTCTTGGTTTTTTTTTTTTTTTTCCTGGAGTTGGGATTAAATGGGGGGAGGGTATTTTTTTNGTATTTTTTGTTTGGATTCAGATGTTTATTAGTTCTTGGCTGTGTTACAGTTTCACAAACTGTGAGTTCTACAGCACTTTAACAAACTAAAAATGGAGCTGTATTTCCTTTTCTACAAGGCCTTTTAAGGATAAACTGTCTAATTAAGAGATGACACTTAAATTATTTTTATTTTCTACTTAATAACTAACTACCCGTGGCTTGCAATGTGGACTTTTTTATTTAATTACACAAAACCACCCAAACCCATGAAGAAGAAGGTGAAGAAGAAGGAACAGCTTCTGCCTTAAAACTTCTATCTTGTTTTATACATATTACTATATTCTAAAACTTTAAATTCTAAGTTTTCCACCGTGTGATATTGCACACTTCTATTCAAACTACACACCCATAATCTTAGTTTTATCATTCAAGTTTGGAAGCCTCAGGTCACATGCAGAGTTCTCTGGGGGGTCAGAGCCTGGCAGCACAGAAAGTCTGAAATTCTCAGCATCCAGGGTTCCCACAGGAGATCTCACAGCTCCCTGAATCCTCTGTGGTGTTCAGCTGGAGCTGCTTCCCCTCCTCTCCTGCCACTTCACGCTGGATTTTTGTCTGAGCCTTTCTTTCCTGCATGATCACAACCTTCCAGCCAGTGTTTTATCCTCTCAAACGCTGCTCGCTTTGCGAAGGCTTCACTATTTCAACAGAGATCTGAAGTGTTTTCCTTTTTTTTTTTTTCCTTTTCTGCTTTCCTTCCCCCCCATTTCTTTGTTTTCTTCCCACATCAAAGCCGTGGTAATTGAGCAGCTCCCGAGCAGCAGGGCTGCTCTATTATCCCTGACATCCTCCTCTGCTCCCAGCAGGCTCTCCACGAGCACTCTCCAGCGCTGGCACTCATCCTTTCTCTGAGCAGAGATGTGTTTGGGCTGGCTCTGGCTGCCATTTGCTGCACGGGGGCCGTGGTTCTTTAGTGTAAAGTGAATATTTAATGAGCTGAGGGGCTCTCTGGCTCAGCAAAACATCCTCGGTGCTGTGGCTTGGAGGGTGTTTTGGGGAGAGGATGGGATAATTTGGGATTTCAGGTTTAAAGGTGGATAATTGTGCTGCTTTCTCACCCTGTGCCACCTTTAGATCCTGATTTCACCCATCAAGACTCTCATTATAATAAACCCAAAATTTGGGATTTCGGGTTTAACGGTGGATAATTGTGCTGCTTTCTCACCCTGTGTCACCTTTAGATCCTGATTTAACCCGTCAAGACTCTCACTAAAGGAAAATCTGGATTGTGTGGGGGTTTCATTCCAAACCAAGGCCTGGTTGTGGTCATAAAGTTTTCCATCAGTTTTATGCAGCTGCTTCCTGAGGGTTAACAATCATTTCTGATTTTTACTGGATTTTACTGCATTTTTACTGTGCAGAGAGCAGAGGTTCAGCTTTGTGGGCAGGATTTTGGGGCAGGAGGGGAATGTTGAAATCCGGCTGCTTTGTCACAGAGAATTAGAACGGAAAACTCAGACTTGACAGAAATGGGAGAGCAACAATTTGTCAGTGAAAAATATTGAATTTATGCTCTGTCTCCTGTCAGCGATCCATTTGTCACATGTCTGGTGGCTGAGCGTGTGTTTGAAATCTGTCACTTCAAAAGCATCGGGGGCCGTCTCCTGGTTCCTCATTTTTAAGGTGGTAATTTGGGATTTTTCTCTGCAACCAGCTTGGATGGAGCTCTGGGATGGTGGAAGGAGCTGCTGCCCGTGGGATGAGATGGGATTTCGTGTGGAAATCAGCCTGGAATTCTGTGAAAATTTCGGTTTCAAGCCTTGAGGGGTAACAAAACGCAGCTGATGTGGTGGAAATGAATCAAGAGTGGATCTCTCGATGGCACTGATGGATAATTTTGGGTTTGTCAGTCCTGGGCTGAGCTGGTGCTGGCCAGGCAGGGCTGAGCTGTGGGAGAAGCAGAGTGGGCAATAAATCGTGGCTCTGTGCTCCCACTGCCTGCTGTGCACTATTAAACTGCTAATTTGGGTCTGCTCCGAGAGCAGCCCTGCTGAGCTCCTGCACTTCCAACTCAAGGGCTTCCCATTAACAAAAATCAGGATATATCGACTGGAGCTGGAGGAATTAATTGTCCTGCTCGGTTAATTGCCTCCTTAGGCTCCCCCTCCAGAGCTGCTCTGCTGCCTCCTTTCCTTCCTTGTCTTTCCTTATGGATTCTTCATTCCTAAAGGATCCAGAGCCACTGCAATTGGGGCAGCATATCCCTCTTTGTGCCATGGGAATCTGAGAGGATTCCTCACTCATTTTTGTAGGGATGAGCTCTAATTGTTGTCACAGTCAGCTGTAGAAATATTTAATAAAGGATATTTTAAAATATAGGATATAAAGAAAGGATTTAATATAGGATAATTATTTATTTAAATATTTATTTATTATTATAAAGGATATTTATTTATAGATAATGTTATTTATTTATTTAT
>VWZV01004710.1:174936-233547 GCA_013397155.1 Irena cyanogastra
AAAAGATATGTATTTATTTATAGATAATTTATATATTTATTTATAACCCTTTTTTCAATCAGAGAAGGGGGTTAATTGCAAAGCCATGTAGGTGCCAGCAGATCCTATATGGTAATGAGAGATTCATGAGGAAATTCATTAGGAAATCTGGTTTGTGGTACAGGCAGAATTCTCTCTCCTCTCCCCGTGTTTGAAGTCACCGAGCGAATAAAACCCAGCCTATCACGAAAATCAAAACTTGAACCTGACTCCAGCTCCACATGCAAGGATGGCTCAAAATTCCAAACCCAGGCTCGGGCTTGGCAGGCTCTCAATGGGATCCACGCTCATTAATCCGTGATTATGATTAGCGGCTCTAATAATAATGACCAAAGACGTAATTAACGAGGCTGAGCTTGGCACGGGCTTAAACAGAAATATTATTCGAGCAATCCGAGTCTTTAAAATTAATTGTTTCCTCTAATTTTGTTTCAATAGGAGTCAAATGAAGTGTTGTGTGTAGAGCTGGAATGCTGGGAGAATTCCACAGCTCCATTGCATCCCCAGGCAGGATGGGACACTGGAATCCAACTGGAAGTGAGGAAAATCCCTGCAGCTTCCTTGATTTCTGGTGGGTGGCTCCAAGCAGAGAATTGCTCTTCAGAGGTTTGTTCAGAGATTTATTTTATTTTTATTTTATTTTATTTTATTTTTTATTTCATTTTATTTTATTATTTATTTTATTTTATTTTTATTTTTATTTTTATTATTTTATTTTATTTTATTTTTTATTTTCAGTTTGATTCCTCTGGAGAATGTAAATGGCAACAGTTTTGCTGCTGGAAGAGCTGGAAAAAGATTTTGGGATTGGGACTGGGAGGATGCTCAGGGTTCTCTGCGATGCAGTTTTGATACCTGTCCTTTTAAACCTTAATTAAAATCACTTTTGGATGTAAATTGTTTACAGCACATCCTGTATTTTTGCCTTCTCCCTGATTTCTCCCTGGATTTTGGTGGCATTTGCGGCTGATTTTGCCCATCAGCTGTGCTGGGATATCAGAGGGGGCTCCCTGGCCCCATTTCTCTGCAGATCCTGGGATGTGAGGTGTTCCTGAGGCCTCAGAAGTTTGTGGGAGTGGAGCTTCCTGGGAAGTGCTGCCTGATCTTGGTCATGGCCAGGACATTTCCAGCTTGGCCGTGGAAATTGGGTGGGATCGGTTGGAATAACAACGGTGATGATAAAAACCCTCAGTCCTGCTCCATCTTTTCCTCAGGATGGCTCTTCCTGCTGCTCCACTGGGGCCTACTGGATACCCCACAAAGTTTTGGGATTTTTGGGGTGCTCAGAAATCTGGAATATTTGTGTTCCTGCTACTTGCCCTTAGATCTGAGTGCCAAAAATCTGTTTTAACATCCAGGATCCCGCCGTTGTCCCACATTTCCCATTGCCAGCCCAGTGGGAGAAGCTGTGGGATGGTGCTCCCTCCTCCTTCCCTCCCAGTGCTGGTGTTTCCAAGGAAAACAGCTGCCACAGACAGAGAGGGATTAATCAGGGAATAAAAATGAGGAATAATGAAAAAAAAAAGCCTGGGGTTCATCAGCATCCTTCCCAAATTCCATCCTGATGATGCAAGGCGTGGGTGCAGCAGCAGGAATGCCGCCTGAGGATCCCCAGAGCTTTCCTGCTGGATTTGGGGGAGCTCTGAGCAAAAGGCCCCGCTTCTGGTGATGGATGAGCATTCCTGGTGGGCAGGAACAGAGCCCAGAACTTGGAATTCCTGGTGGGAGCTGCAGACAGCAGATGGATTTTGGCTCCTGAGTGTGTGGTGGTGAAATGAGGACAGATGTGAGAGCAGAGCTGTTCAGTTGTTCAAAAAAAAGGGGATTTTGAGGAGTTTTCCTGGCTGAAATGAAGGGCAAGGGCTTAAATGTGGTTTGGGATTCTTTGAGCTGGGAATAAAATATGGGATAATAATGATAATAAAGGTTGGTTTTCTCCTGGCCTGGAAAAAAACAATGGAAAATCTGTGAATTTGTCATCCTTTAGCCAGATGGAGTAGGAGGTGTTCAGTTCTGGAAAACTTCAAATTCCATGTTTAAAGTGACACCTCATCCCTGGAAATGTCCAAGGCCAGCTAGATGGCGCTTGGAGCACCCTGGGATAGTAGAAAATGTCCCTGCCCATGGCAGGGGTGGAATGGGATGGGATTTAAGGTCCCTTCCAACCCAAACCAGTCTGGAATCCCATGGGGATGGCTCTGTGTCATTCCAGTGGGAAGGGAGGACAGGAACCTCTGGATCTTTAATCATCCAGAAGATCCGACCATGCCCAGGATCTCCTTTTCTTCGGATAATCTCAGTGCCAGCTGCAACCTCTGTGCCCATTTCCCTGCCTGGAACAGCCCCATGGATCCAAAGAAATCCACCCCAGACTGGCAAAATGGGATGCTGATCCCTCATGGACAACGTGGTCAGAGCCAGCCCCGAGCTTCTGCTGCTCCTGCCTGAGCCTTCTTCCAGTTGGGAAAGCTTTCAGGGAAGGTCATTCCCTGTTTCTGCACATTCCATGGAATATTTCAGCATCAGCACCCTCATCCTCATGTGTTTTACCATACTGGGATATCTTGGATGAAAGATGTGGTTTGTCTAAAGGGAAATTTGTTTCAGGGTGGTCCCATAAGAAAAGGACTAATTATTACTTAATTAATGAATAAAAAATGCAATTTTTCCCTGAGATCCAGAGGGTTGGATGTGAGGGTTTGTGTGTCTTCTCCTAGAGTCAGGTTAATCCCAAACATCACCTGGCACAAGGATCACAGGATTGACAAAATCCATAAAATCAGAGCTGAGCCAGGATTGGGTTTGGGAAGATTCTTCTCTTCCCAGCCAAAGCTTTCCCCTTCCCGAGGCTTCAGCTCCTGCTTTTGGTGTGGAACACTCCTTGGGATAACTCAGGATTGAGTGGAACAGCAGGAAAAGGGCATTTCTGAGGGTGTGACCAGCACAGTGTCACATCTGGCCAGTGGAGACTCGACAGCAGCCACAGGAAATTCCTTTGGGAAGAGCCGGGGGAGGATTTGTGTTGGATCCACCTCTTTTATTTTTATTTTTATTTTTATTTATTTCCCCTTGCAAGCCCCGCTGATTTTCCATTTGCCATTTCAGGAAAGCTTTCGGAGCTCATTCCCTTTAACTTTTTGCTACCTGAGGGTTGACAGCAGAGCGATTTATTTCCTTGCTGCTGCAGGAAAACTGGTGTGAAATCCGGGTTTTTTGATTTTGATGGAATGCTCCACCAGTGGAACACCACGAGCCCTGAGTCAGATCTATATTTCAGCTTTTCTGGTAAGTTCATGCCCCCAGCTGCTGTAAATAACCTTGTTTGGGAGTGATGATGCCTCTTATTCCTCATCCATTCCATCCCCCTGGGTGAGAATCCGTGTGTGACTCTGGAAAAATTTGAGCGGGGAAAAATGAGGTAACTGTCACATAGACACCCCAAAAAATAATAATAATAAAAAAAGTGATTTCAAGCCTTTCTTTTGGGAACTTGCTTTGCTTTCCTCTGCTTGAGCAGGGTTTTGGAAGAATGTTCCCAAGATTTCCATCCAGCTTCAGAGATCCCATGGAATGTGGGTGATGTTTAACAGTTTGAGAGGGGTAATTTGAAACCAAAGAGACAAAAATCTGGGAGATGGGTAAAAATGCTATCACCTCCTTCAGCAGGCCAATGGCTCCCCAAAAGCCATTTTGATTTCACTTTTTAGGAAAAAATTCTTCCCTGTGAGGATGGTGAGACCCTGGAATAGAATTCACAGAGAAGCTGGGGCTGCCCCTGGATCCCTGGAAGTGCCCAAGGCCAGGTTGGACATTGGGGTTTGGAGCAGCCTGGGATAGTGGAAGGTGTAATTTTGGGTTTGAGGTTTTTTTCAGTTTTCCCCACTTTTCCCCCCTTGTCACCCATTTTCCCACCTTTTGTTTCCCCATGTTTTCCTGCCCTTTTCTTCCCCCCTTTTCCCCCTTTCCCCAACTTTTTTCCCACCTTTTCCTCCCTTTCCCCTGTCTTCCCCCCTTTTTCCCTGCCTATTTTTCCCTTTTTCCCCTGCCTTTCCCCCCATTTTCCCTGCCCTTTTCCTCTCTTCCCACTGTTTTTCCTCCTTCCTGCCTTTTTTTCCTTTCCTGTCTTTTTTCTTTTCCCGCCTTTTTTCCTTTCCCTCTGTTTTTCCTTTCCCGCCTTTTTTCCTTTCCCACCTTTCCTCTGCCTTCCCCCCCCCTTTCCTCCCCTTNTTCCTCTCTTCCCACTGTTTTTCCTCCTTCCTGCCTTTTTTTCCTTTCCTGTCTTTTTTCTTTTCCCACCTTTTTCCCTTTCCCTCTGTTTTTCCTTTCCCGCCTTTTTTCCTTTCCCACCTTTCCCCCAACCTCCCGGCCACCTTCTGCTGCTGCTGTAAATTAAGGCAGAATTTGAGTTCCATTCTCAAACCAGACTTCCCTAGGAATTTCTGGGCTCTCTAGGGAATCTTGGAAGTTGTCACAGCCTAAAGATCCGCAGGATGATCCCATCCCATCCCATCCCATNATTGAAATATATAGAGAATAAATGGAAATATTTATATAAATACATTTAGGAGGGAATACATGAATAATTTCCCTTTTATGTTTAGATGTCTTTGCTGTATGGTAAAACTTAAATTGTGCTTTAATTAAAGTCCCTCAACAGCACTCGAGTAAGTAATGTGTTTATTAATTTTACCCTGTTTGTTCACATAAGGGTAATTCAATTTTTTTAATCCTAAATCCAAATTTTCCTAAAATCCTGGAATGGTTGGGGGTTGAAAGGAAGCTTAAAATAATTTTATTCCATCCCCTGCCATGGGCAAGGAAATCTTCCCCTATCCCAGGTTGCTCAAAGCCCTTTCATCCCATTTTCCTGGTAAAGAGAACATGAAAATGTGAATATTCTTTGTAGTAGCAGCTGTTATTTTACAGGGACAAGCAGCTTTTTCACTGGGGGAAAAGAATCCTTAAAATATTTGACAGGCAGATCCCAATATATCCGGACTAATGGAGGAAAAATAAATGTTTTTTTTCCTCAGGCTGTGTTTATTTGTGCCATTTTTGAAATAAATGCGGGTTAAAGCAGGAGCTGTCACATCCAGCCTGCCAAAATCATGGAGGAGATGGATGAGGAAATGGTGTTTGAGCTGGGAATTGTTATTGGGATTAAACATTCCAAGGAGAAACCGTGAGGGCCGGGAATTTCCTGTGTCGTTGGCGGTGACTTCCAAGGGAGGAAGGAGAGCTCCAGAGCCACCTCAGGGATCGTCCTGCTGCTTTTCTGTGGCAAATCCCTCAAGATCTCACAGAATCACAAAGAATCACTGGGTTGGAAGAGAACTTCAAGATCACCGAGTCCAATCCAGCCCCAACACCCCAGCCAGACCCTGGCACCCAGTGCCACATCCAGGCTTTGTTAAACCCATCCAGGGATGGTGACTCCACCACCTCCCTGGGCAGCCCTTCCAGAACTTTCCCACTCTTTCTGTGAAAAACTTTTTCCCAATATCCAACCTATATTTCCCTCGGTGCAGCTTGAGGCTGTGTCCTCTGGTTCTGTCAGTGCTGCCTGGAGAAAGAGCCCAAGCCCAGCTGGGCACAGGCACCTTTCAGGAGCTGTGCAGAGTGCCGAGGTCACCCCTGAGTCTCCTTTTCTCCAGGCTGAGCAGCCCCAGCTCCCTCAGAGGTTCCTCACAGGTTTGTGCTCCCAGCCCCTCTCCAACCCCTCAAGGTCCTTCCCAAACTGAGGGGCCAGAACTGGACACAGCACTCGAGGTGTGACCTCAGCAGTGCCAGCACAGGGGCAGTGACCTCCCTGGTCCTGCTGGCCACACTGTTCCTGGTCCAGGCCAGGAGCCCTTGGCCTTCTTGGCCACCAGGGCACACTGCTGGCTCATGGCTCATGGCTTCCAGCACCCCCAGGTCCCTTTCTTCCTGGCACTGTCCAACCACACCGTCCCCAGTCTGTAACACTGCAGGGGTTATTGTGACCAAAATGCAGAACTCAGCACCTGGATTTATTAAACTTCACCTTATTGGACTCTGCCCATTGGTCTTAGGTTGGAAATGGGGGCGTGTATTCCATTGCCACCTGTCAGAGCTGGGGCAGATATCTGCTGTTCACTGGGCAGTTTTTTCTTTATCTCTCCCACAGCCAATCCTCCCTCCAGGAGATCTCTGCTGTCCATGGCCACTGAGTGTCCCTGCATGGCTGAGAAAATGCCATCATCCCATCGGGAGAGGCTCCGCCCAGGGGAGGAGCCAAGCATTCCTACCTGGATAGAATCTGCCACGGGAACCCCCCAGCAGCCTTTTCCCACTGCATTCCCAGAGTTTCAGCTTTCTTCTGCCCTGCATTCCCAGAGGGAGCCCAGGCCCATCTCCAGCAGCACTGGAGCTCCAGAGGAAAACTCCACCCTTGGACAGGATCCCTGCTCCAGCAGAGCCACCCCTGGCACTGCAGGAGGGCTGAGCCACCATGGAATGGCACTGCCACCAACACCCTGACACACAGGGGGCAGCTCCTGTTCTCACTCTGCCAGTGCTGTTTTTGTACTATTGCATTTGTATTTTTAATTTCCCTGTTAAAGAACTGTTATTCCTATTCCCATATCTTTGCCTGAGAGCCCCTTAATTTCAAAATTATAATAATTCAGAGGGAGGGGGTTTGCATTTTCCATTTCGAGGGGGGCTCCTGTCCTGCTTAGCAGATCCTGTCTGTTCTAACCGTGACAGCATCCCTGCAACCATTCCAGGTCTCCCTGCAGAGCTCTCCTACCTTCCAACAGATCCACGCACGCTCCCAGCTTAGTGTCACCTGCAGATTTACTAATGACAGACTCAACACCCTCATCCATGTCTCCAGTAAAAATATTGAACAGAGCTGGCCCCAGCACAGACCCTGAGGGACACCATTGGTGACAGGACACCAGCTGGATGCAGCTTTGTTCACCACCACCCTCTGACCCGGCCATTGAAATCCTTGGAGGTAAGGATGTGGTTGGAAGTGCTTTTCCATCCTACATTCCTAGGAATGGGATATTGCTTGGGAAGAAAACAGAATTTTGAGATGTAATTTTCCTGGTCTGCTCCTCATTTTCCTTCATCACTTACATGACCCAAGGAGGAGATTCAGCATGCCCTGTGGATTTGAGGCTGCTGGAATTTGGGAATATAATCACCTGGAAATTCCTACAGAGGCAGCTGAAGGATTTCTCTGTATGGAGCCTTCAAAACCATCTGGGAAGGGGATTTGTCTCAGGTGTTCCCTGCTGCAATCACCATTTTTAGCATTCAGCTTCCAGCTCCAAAATATTTATGGGATCTCATATTGAGGGAGCTGCATTTGGGATAATGGGATGGAGGACATTTTATCTCTTCCTAGCAGAGATTTGAGAGGAATAATAAATAGCAATTGGATATCAAATGCCAGGATCGGCTGGAAAAGGTTTTAAATGCTGCAGTGCAAGGGAACAATTTTACTGGGACATCTCCAGGTCAGGCTTGGATAAAGATTGAGAATTAATGGCAATAGTAATTGAAAAGGCAACTTTAAAAGTAAATTTGAAGAGGTTTGAGCCCACAAACCTGACTGGGAGCATTTAATGCTCACTCCAGCAGGATGGAGTGATAAAATCAGCTGTGGTGACACCAAATTTCTCTTCCTTAATTCTGCTCAAAATTCCTTGGGTTAAATTTTCCATCCCACTCTTTACTCCTGACTGGAGTTAATGAGGATAAAGCCCACAAACATGAAAGGTTTTTTTGCTGTCACCCTTTCAGGCATAAATATGTGGATTTCATCAGCTGGAATTGTTTTTCTGGTGAATAATTAAATTTTTTTTCTCTGAAATTGTAGGAAAAAAATCCTACAACAGATGAATGAGTGAAATTCTGGGTGACAGAGGAAAAACCAGCAGAGATTTGTAGGTACAGCTTCAATTTTCACAGAGAGAGTCTGGTGCAGTGATGATGAAAATTCAGCACGAGAATTGGGGGGTTCAGGAGAAAACAGCTGGAAAACTTTTTGGGAATGTGCCAGGCAGAAGCAAAGGGTGTATTTGAGTCTTTCACTAATTATTGATTTAAATGGTTCCATGATTTTTGTTAGAATTTTACATTTTGATCACTTCTGGCTTGGCAAATATATGGCAAAATGAAAACAATTCTGAATAAAAATACCTTAAACCAGGGATATTAATGAAAAACCCATCTGTGGTTACAGACAGCCCGAGCTGGAGGAATCAGAGGCTGATTTTAATCAGTTCCTCCACATTTCCCCATCCTGATTTTTCTGTGGGGCTGTCCCATGCTTAATTCCACCCCCAAATGATGGATTAATTTGGTTATAAACACATTTTGGAGTGAGGGAATGCTGAGACAGAGCTTTCCCAAGGGTCTCAGCCTGTCAAATTAGTGGGACACAAATTTCTGCCCTTGTAAGAGCTGCCTGAAATTCCTCCAGTTTCTCTGGAGCATCTTCCCTGGTGTTGTTCCCTCTGGATTTGCCAGATTTTCCCACATTTAGGCTTTGGGTCAGAGCAGCCATGAAAAATCCTGGATTTTAAAGGTTATTTCAATAATATTTTCAATATTCTCAGCACGTTTCTTTGGCAGATGAAGACCTCCAGCACAGAATTCATCAGGAAAGAGGGAAGGGGTGGAATTAAGTGGTTGGAAAAAAGGTTTGGGATAAAGAGCAGTGCCTTGTAACACATTCCAGTGAGCACAGGATCAGAGCTGGCTGCTTTAATTTAATGTAAAAAGAAAAGATGGAATATGTTGAGGTCAGTTTTAGGACTGAGTTAATGTAAATTGCTTAAATGAGTTGGAAAAAATGGCATTGATTTCACATAATCCTTCCCTGCAGCAGAGACAGGGCTTTGTTTTAGGCAGATGAATAAATTTTAATATTAAAACTTAGAAGTGGTCAAAGAACAAATTCTTACCCGTGGTGTTTGAGCAGGAAAAGATGTTCAGGTGAGGTGGAAGTGGCAGCAGCTCCACCCTGAGAGCCACAGGAGGAGGAAAATTCCTCAGACAGGAGAAAATAGAGGTAAAAATAGCCCCAGACAGGCTGGAATTGGTCTTTATTTGCTTGATCTGAAGGTTTCAGTTTAAGGACTGAATTATCCCTGGATGTGTCCAAGGAAACCCTGGAATAGAGGGAGGTGCCCATGGCAGGGGTGGAATGGGATGAGCTTTGATCCCTTCCAAACCAAACCATTCTTGGATTCTAAAATTGGAATTTAGGGTGACTTTCGTCACCTCTGTCACATTGAGAGGAGTTAAATCCTCCCCCTTTCCCCATTTCCTTTGTCTGAAAGTGTTGAGGAAACTTCTACTGAAGAGTTTTAGCAAATTCACGCTCAATTCTTTAAGAGCTTCCAACTGCATCCTCTGTCAAATTTTCTGTTCTCCAGAAGTGATTTTCCTACTTGGAGTCAGCAAATGAGCAATAATTTAATTTCAGAGAAGCAGCCAGCAGAAAGAAATTATGATCTGATTAATTGAAGCTATTCAGTGCTGTGAGAAGACTTTTCCCCAAACTGAATGCAAATCCTTGGTGAGGCAGAGTTAAAATGCTTGAAATTGGAAAATAGGAGCGAATGCAACAAAACAATGACACGGTTATGGACTGCGACTCTTCCCTGGATAAATCACTGGATTTCAAACAAAAGAGGGCAGGAATTACAGGTCTGGCTTCTCACCAGCTCTCTTCTCTTGTGAAAAATGCTGATCTGTGCCACCTGAGAAGGTGGAGAAAGAGAGAAACTGGGGGATTTAGGGGAAAGCTTAGAAGGAAAGTGTGGGAAATTCTCCATCTTCCTTTTGGAAGCACGGTGGGGTCACGTTTGTGTTGTTTTGGAGCTCTAGGATTAAAAGAGATTTGGGAGTCCTTTTCTTTAAAGGATTCTTTTATTTCCATATTCTTTGGTGGAGGATCATTTATGGAAGAGATCAAACCAGCTAAAAATGTCCTTTCAATCCCTCTGTGGGATCAGGGCCTGGAATGGTGGGGCCATGAAAGCAGGAAGGACAAAAGGTGGAGAGGGATTGGGAAAAGGCATGGAGGGACAGGACCCAGGGAATGGCTCCTACTGCCAGAGGGCAGGGATGGGTGGGAGATTGGGAATTGGGAATTGCTGGCTGGGCTGGAATTCCCAGAGCAGCTGTGGCTGCCCCTGGATCCCTGAAAGCATCCAAAGCCAGGTTGGAGCAGCCTGGGACAGTGGGAGGTGTCTCTGTGTGGGACTGGGTGACTTTAAGGTCCCTTCCAACCCCAACCATTCCATGATCTGTGTAAAGACTCTGTTAATAATTATCCTCAAGGAAATGGGACAGGATTTTCCCACCAGTTTGTGACTCCAGGACAACTGGAAGATCCTGATGAGCCTGATCTTGTTTTTGGGGCCCCTTCCTTCAAGGATCTCAGGAGGCCAGGGGACATTTCCTGGGATTTGCATCCCAAACCCTTCTGACAATGAAAATGTGGGGTTGTTTTTTTCCAGCCCTTTGAGTCCTGCAGTTTGTGCTTTTCCTCCCTTGGTGAGAAATCAGGATATTGCAGAAGCCCAATTAATTTGAGTAGGTGCCCGCTGGGCCCTTCTGTGATTCCAGGGAGTGTCCAAATAACTTTTTTAGCTCTTCCTAAAGACATTTGGAAGTGAAAAATCTCAGGTGAGAAACTTTAGAAAAGAGGAATCCATTTTGTAGACTATTCACAAAACCATATTTTTCCCTTAAATTACTTGTGGATCCAAAGTTATGCTGCCTGCTCCAGAATTCCTGCACATCCCATGAAAATTGGGCCTCACAAATCCCTCAGGAAGCCTGGAAATGTCCCTGAAGCCTCTGGATACTGACAGACACCTGATGCCCTTGGCTGTGGAGGGTTGTGATTTAAAGAACTTTTTTAGACCAGGAATCTGTGGATATGGAGAGGGAAAAAGGAGGTACCATGGGGATTTATAACCCCCTGGAGGCCGTGGGAATGCAGAGAGGGATAACAGAGGCTGGGTTTGGTTAAATATAAATAAATAAATAAAATGATAAAAATTAAATATAAAATATATATTTATATTTATATACTATAATCATATAGAAAAATAATATATGATATATAATGATAATATAATTTATATAATTAAATATAAAATTAAATGTATATAATATGTATTTTTTTGGTCCCGTTTGTTTTGATGCCAGAATCGTTCTACACTTCAAATATACATTTTTTTTCGTGTTAGTGGAGGTTTGAGGTTATTTGGGCTGTGTTTTATCATGAAAAACAACAGGAAGGTTTGTGGTGGTTTAGAGTTAAAATGAGGTGAAGGTGAAGCTTGGTAGAATTCTTGTGAGGCACAGAATCAGGTGTTCAATTAAAACTGAATTATTTTGAGCTGAGACTCACTTGAGCTGTTGAGATCCCCTTTAATGGTCTCTCCTTCCTGCTCACCAAGTGGAAGCAGGGGTGATGTCCTGCTCCTTAAGGATATTGCCAAAACCTTTCAGAGTTTTCTAAAGTTCAAGGAGCTCTCCAAAGGAGCAGCTGGTGCTTGACCTGAGCTGTCTGCAGGGACGCTGCTGCTGCTCAGCTCTGGAGCCTCAGGTTTGAGCTTTTATATTNGTGGGAATGCAGAGAGGGATAACAGAGGCTGGGTTTGGTTAAATATAAATAAATAAATAAAATGATAAAAATTAAATATAAAATATATATTTATATTTATATACTATAATCATATAGAAAAATAATATATGATATATAATGATAATATAATTTATATAATTAAATATAAAATTAAATGTATATAATATGTATTTTTTTGGTCCCGTTTGTTTTGATGCCAGAATCGTTCTACACTTCAAATATACATTTTTTTTCGTGTTAGTGGAGGTTTGAGGTTATTTGGGCTGTGTTTTATCATGAAAAACAACAGGAAGGTTTGTGGTGGTTTAGAGTTAAAATGAGGTGAAGGTGAAGCTTGGTAGAATTCTTGTGAGGCACAGAATCAGGTGTTCAATTAAAACTGAATTATTTTGAGCTGAGACTCACTTGAGCTGTTGAGATCCCCTTTAATGGTCTCTCCTTCCTGCTCACCAAGTGGAAGCAGGGGTGATGTCCTGCTCCTTAAGGATATTGCCAAAACCTTTCAGAGTTTTCTAAAGTTCAAGGAGCTCTCCAAAGGAGCAGCTGGTGCTTGACCCGAGCTGTCTGCAGGGACGCTGCTGCTGCTCAGCTCTGGAGCCTCAGGTTTGAGCTTTTATATTTTTCACATTCTGTGAAACTTTTATATTTTTCACGTTCTGCTTTAGTGCGTGGGGTCTGGGTTTCATATCAGGGTTGGTGAGCTCTCTGCACAGAGCAGGGAAACAAAACAATTCCTGCTCCAGCTGGGGACCAAGGACCTGTGGGGATTTTTGAAGGAGTTTTGAATGAGTTAGAGATGGGACCTCTGAGTTTTTTAGATGATGCTGTTTATTTTCTTATCTTCTACACAGGCAGGAAGGGTGAGTTCAGCTCACATCTTCACTGCACGGTTCAGAAGGTCACAAAATCCAAAAGCTGCTCACTTTGGAGCACTCTACTCCAGATAATCCAGCAGCAAGTGCAGAGGGAAGGGTTTTGGAAGCCACAGCACAGCCCTGCCCAGGAGCCCACAGCACTCACCGTGCAGACAATTTAGCAAATCTGGGGATGGCATTGTCTGACATCTTTTACACCTCCTTATTTAATCCAAAAATCGCCCTCTACCTTTTCTTTGCAAAGCTGCCCCGAGTGTGTAAATTGAATTATATCAATTTCCAGAACAAACCACGAGGGGCAGCTTCCAAAGCAGCTCCTGTGGCCCCTCAGCCCTGCAGGCCCAGGGCGAGCAGAGGAAAACACGCTCAGGTGTGAGGGGGACAGAGCAAATCCCGATTTCCTGAGAAATTAACCCGTTTTCATGAGGTCTCTGAGACACCTCTGGGCTAATCGAGAGCAGCAATTAGCTCAAGAAACAGAGAGAGGAGATGTTAGAGTTTCCTCCCCAGCTCAGGGATGTGCTGAACTGCCAAGGCCAGGATAGGCCTGGACGTTCCCACCTTTCCAACTTCAGGAACCAAGTGGAGTTTATGGCTGAAAACTCCCATCAACATAAAATCTTTGCTCCTTTCTGGTTTTTTCATGGCTCTTCCATGAGCCAGTTTTGTGTTTCTGAGGCCAACAGGGAAGATGGTTGCGGAGTAGAAGCTGTGCTCAGGTTTTAGGGTGGCTCCATGAAATCCTTCCTGAATCCTTCCATGAATTCCAAGTCCAGAAGGGCTTGGAATGTGCAATCCTGGTATCCCAGGGTGATTTGAGTTGCAAGGAACCTAAAAAAATATCTTGTTCCACCTCCTGTCATTCCAACCCAAACAGAAAAAGAAAAAAACAACCCAAACCAAAGCCTTTAATGTCGCAGAGCCGGAGTAAGGTGGGAAAAAGATGCTGCAGGAATTCTCCCATGGGATCTCAGGGGGGACAAATCCAGAGGGTGTACATGGGATTTGCTGCAGCTTTTCCAAGACAATATGGAGCAATGGCAGTGCTGCTGGTGGGGGTCTAGCCTAAAAATTAACCCCTCTCCCTTCAAAACCATGCAACTCCAACCACTGGCTTTCCCACGCTTTCGTGTTCTTCGTATCCTTTGATTCGGGATAAAATTCAATATTTAGTGCTAAAATTCAATATTTAGTTGTAAAAGGGTTTTGGCAAGGTAGAAAACCATGATCCCACACTGTAATTCTCTTGGAATTATATCCTGGTGGTAGAGCTGATACCTCGACCATGGATAAGGAATTATCCAAAGCAAGATGTGGGATGGTTTCCCTGCAGGAATCTCTGTATCAAAAACTCAGGAGAATGGGTTTTCTCCTCCAAGCACAGATTGTCCTCTAAACTTTTTAGGGTAACTCAGCCCTTTTGATGGCCAGTGAATTCCAGAGGAGGCCAAAGCCAGCTCCTGGAGGAAATATTTTGTGGGAAAAGGCTTTTTCCCACCATCCCCTTGGATAATGGCTCATCAAGCTCTGTTTTAGCAGTTGATCCAAGGCCACGTTGGTGCCAACAGCCCCAGCCCCAGGTTTGATTTGTTTAACATAAAATTTAAGGCTGCAGGGGCCTCCATAATGAATTTCATTAATGAGAAAAATTCTATAATGTAGCATCTTATGATTAATTAACCGGGCATAAAAATGGTAATTATAATTATTATTCTAATTCCACTCTTGTGCCATTATCATCATAATTGATCAAAGTGTTTTACCCCACAAGCATTTAAAAAATTGCAGTTCAGGAGAAAAAAAACCCTTTTAAAGGCCAAACCAAATCCCCAGGTCTGAGGACTTTTAATGGAGAAGCCTTTGGGGTTGGAAAGGACCTCAAAGCTCATCCCATTCCACACCTTTCCCAAGTCATCCTTTTTTTGGGAATCTGATCCGGTAGGAGGTTCAGAATCACTTAGGGTTTAGGGTTTCCCAAACCCTAAACTTTAGGGTTTCCTCTTGGCATCAAGAAATTCCATTTTGCCTCCTTCAGAATTTTTGGTCAGAAGAGATAAATTTAAATTATGAACAGCTGGAAATATGGGTGGTGTCCTTGGAAAGTTTGGGAATCTGAAGGGTTAGGAGGGTCACCACAAAGAATCCTTGTGGAGAAAGTGGGAATGGCTGAAGGAGGAGCTCTTGATGTCAAACAGGGTTTGAAGAGGATCAGTTTGGATGGAAGAGAGCTGGGAATATCTGTGGAGCTTAGAAGGACCAGCAGCTGCTCAGCTTTGCTGCTGGTCCCTGTCAGAGAGGGAAAAATTCCTCTGGATACAACTCCAGGGGATGCTCAGCTGCCTTGGAGCCACCACCCACAATTATTGCTCCTGCAAAAAATATCAGAGCTCTGGGTTAAAATCTTGTAGCAAATCCTTATTTATTTATTTATGGAATTCCATTGGAGGTGAGGCTCTGATTTGTTGTTGGAAAAGCCGAGGGAAACGCTGAGCTTGGGTTGTGGAGCCCAGTGTTGAAATCCCAATGTTTTCCAACATATCCCAAGATGTTAGCCATGGAGAAGGATTCTGGCACCTTCTGGTCTGCAGCCAGGGTGGGATCAGCCTGGATTCTCAGCCTAAAAATTCCTTATCCTGGGAGTGGAGAGACATTGGAAGAGGTTGCCCTGGGAGGTTGTGGAATCCCATCCCTGGATGTGTCCAAGGCTGGGTTGGATACTGGGGCTTGGAGCACCCTGGGATAGTGGAAGGTGTCCCTGCCCATGGAAGGGGGAGATGAGATGATCTTGAAGGTCTCTCCCAACCCAAACCCTTCTGGGATTCCATGGATCCATCTGTGTGATGGGAATGGGCACAGGCAGCACCAACAGGACCATTCCTATAAAACCCTATGGATGCTGAGAACAGAGGGGGAACCTGGGGCTGGCTTGGCAGGGTCCTGGCAGAACCCAGTCTTTTAAATACCAGTTTTACTGGATAGGAGGGCGTTCAGGTGGCAGCGAACACACCCTTCACTTGCTGGGATGCTCTGGGAAATGCCTTGGATGCAGCCCTGGATGGGGATGTGGTGGGAAATCCAGTCCTGCCCATATGTGCTGGAGAATTTGCTTGCATTGTTGCACTGGAATCCTTGGCTTTTAAAAGGGAACATTTCCAAAAAACAGGAGAATTTGAGTTACAAGGAACCCTGCTCTCCAGGGTCAGGGTTTCCATGTCTTTTTCAGGGAGCAGGTACAACCAGAGAGAATCTTGGAATATTTGTGTGGCAAGGGACCCCCAAGGATCATCCAGGGCAATTCCTGGCCCTGCACTGATACCCCAACAGCCCCACCCTGTGAGTCCCTGGGAGTGTTGTCCAAATGCTCCTGGAGCTCTGGCAGCCTTGGGAATATCTCTTGGAGCACTCTATCCACGAGGAATGGTCACCTGTGGGTGGAATCACAGTCCAATCCATCCTCAATCCTCTCCTGGGAAGCAGGAGAAGCATCTGTGAAGGAGATTCTCCTTCACAAATATTTCTAACAACCCAACAACTCCGTTTTGATGAAACCATTTTGGTTTCATTTTTAGCAGCTCTGCTGTGAAGCATCCCTCCCCTCCCTCCCTGCTCCGTGTTTTCCCTGTCACTTCTGGCAGAAAGTCAATAAACTTCCAATAAGAGAAATCTCAGAAGAGTTTCCCCGGACTTTATTAGGTTGACAACACAAAGAAATATGTTACAGGTTATATTTAAAGCTTGTGCATCCATGTAGGAAACAAACCCATGGATATTCCCAGGAGAGGGATTAAACCTGGAGATTGGAAGTGTTCAAAGGTGCTCTGGGCCATCCTCCTGATCCACGCCAGTCTTGGATCACTCCCAGCAGGAGCTTCCTTAAGGAAATCTTGGAAAAGCAGCGTTTGGAAGCTCCCCTCAGTGCAGGCTTGGAATAGAGTGGGATAAAAGTGAAATTAAATTTTCTGGTGAGCCCAGTCCTGCCTGGATACCTGTGGCAGAAACACAAACACTAAAATTGCAACTCATTCTTCAAGGAGTCCCATAAAACCTGGGGAAACTTCAAGGCTGGGCTGGACAGGGCTTGGAGCAGCCTGGGATAGTGGGAGGTGTCCCTGCTCATGGAAAATGTGTGGAATGAGATGGGATTTAAGTTCCCTTCCAAGCCAAACCTTTCTGGGATTCTAATGGCAGCCAGAGAAATGAAAATTTATTAAAATTCCTAAATTCAAGTGAGATAGGATGAATTATCAGGGATGGGTTTGCTTTTGGGGTGGTGTGTGAAGCAGAACCTCTCAGCACCTCGTGGTCCTTTCTGATTTCCAGCACTGATGGGTGCCTGGTGCTTCAAGGTGGTCTCTGTTTGAGGCAAAAAGTTGTGTTTTTCTCTATTTCTGGAGCTCTGTGCCAGAATTTCAGCAGTTAATGGGCACCAGGGTGGTGCTGCAGAGGGTGAGTGTTTGAATCCATAGGCAGAACTCAGGGATTTTCTGGAAAATAAATGTACAATTCCTGCAGCCTTTGCAGAATATTTTCAGAGTCTTGATGCTGGGAAATCATCAAATCCTAAAGGACCTTAAATCCCACCCAGTGCCACCCCTGCCATGGGCAGAGACACTTCCACTGTCCCAGGCTGCTCCAGCCTGGCCTTGGACACTTCCAGAGATTGGGATTCCACAGCTGCTCTGGGCTGGTCTGGTTTTGGGTCCCCCTGGTGCTGACCCAGTCCTAAATCTGGGCAGCCCATGTGGGTCAGAGCATCCCAGGAACCCCACGGGGGTGCTCAGGAAAGGGTTGGCACATTTTACATTTGTCTAAATTTGACACATTTTAAAGATACTTAAATGCACTAAAAGAAAATAGTTATTTTTTTAACCTTAATTCCCCTCCAAGCAGCAAAGTGCTTGAATATCCTTATTCCTTATATTCCTTATTCTCACCAAAACTCTTAGTAGGTTTTTAACCTTCCCCAAATTTATTTTGGTGTGGAAAAAAAAAGTAACTTCAGTGTAGAAATCTTTGCTTTCACAAGGAAATCTCCTGAGTGGGGAAGTGTGACTGAGAATCCTTTTGTGTGAAGCCCAGGACTTTGGGATACTCCTGGTGTTGGTGACTTGGCAACTCGTAAATCGTGAAAGATTTCCACGAGGGCTGCAGAGCCGCCGATGTTTTCTGACATGTTCATTCACACTAAATCAGACTCTGCCTTTTTAGAGTTTCCTTTCCAGACAGTTATGCAAATGCAGAAAGACAGGGATGGATTTAAAATGATTTTCAGTGCTGGAGGATTAGCAGGAAGTGACAGACTGCCGTGGAAAACTGCTCCGGCGGAATTCCAGCCTGGGGAGGGGTGGGATGGGCAGCAGTGAGTCGAGGAAAGAACAGATTAAAGGGTTTTGTTTTATCTCCACTGCTGAAACGTTGATGTGCTTGGGGTGCTGGGCCTGCTTTGCAAGGTGGCTGTGACAAAATTAGAATTTAAAGGGATTTTATAGGAATTTAGTGCAGGGTTTGGCTGTTCCCAGTGCGTAACTCCTCATCCCAAGGCAGGAAACTTTCCCCTTGGTTTTGTGCAGGGACTGGACCCTGCAAAGTCTCTAAAGTGATGATTATCTTAATTATCTCTTGTTTGTGTGGTTGGGTTTGTCCATCTGCATATGGAGGGATGAATCAGCTTCAAAGTTGAATGGGGCTTGGAGCACCCTGGGAGAGTGGAAGGTGTGGGGTGAGAATGGGACAGAATTTTGGCTGCACTGTCCAACATCCCATGGTCCAGAGGAGGAGCTGAGGTCACTCTGGGATGGGAGATTTTGGAGCACTTTTCTGCAGCCCCTGCTGGTGATCGTGGTGCCAGCTCTGTCTCCTGGGCCAAATTTCCCACCCCTGTCCTAGGTTGGAGATGTGGGTGTGTGTTCTATCCCCACCTGTCAGAGGTGGAGCAGGTATCTGCTGGTCATTGGGCAGTTTTTTCTTTATCTCTCCCACAGCCAACCCTCCCTCCAGGTGCTGGTGCTGCCCATCCCTCGCCCTCTGCCTCCCACCTTTCCCAACTCCTTCTCCAGGGATCCCAGCTCTGGGATTGATTCCCATCCTCGTTTTCTGCTCACTACACCCAGCCCAGCTGCTCTCCCAAATCCCTCCAGGAAAAAGGAGTGCAGAAGGGAGAGAGAAAAATCAACAAAGAATTCACCAAAATCTTGCCAGGACACTGCCTCTCCTGGATTTCCATGCTTTAGGCAGGAATTATTTTTCTGACCCATCCCAGGGCAGCACAGGGCTCAGTCATGAGCTGAAAGCACAAAAATGTGTAAATGCAGAGCTGAAACCGAGAGCAAACCACACTTAATTAGCCTCAAATACCACGTAGATGTGGCACTTGGGGACAGGGCTCGATGATGGCCATGGCAGTGATGGGAATGGTTGGACTCCAGCATCTTGGAGAGCTTTTCCAACCTCAAAAATTCCATAATTCCTTCCTTTTTCCTCCTTTTTTCTCCTTTTTGCTCTTTTTTCCTGCTTCTTTTTTGTTTGTTTTTCTACCTTTTCATCCTTTTTTTTTTTTNTCCTCATCCCAAGGCAGGAAACTTTCCCCTTGGTTTTGTGCAGGGACTGGACCCTGCAAAGTCTCTAAAGTGATGATTATCTTAATTATCTCTTGTTTGTGTGGTTGGGTTTGTCCATCTGCATATGGAGGGATGAATCAGCTTCAAAGTTGAATGGGGCTTGGAGCACCCTGGGAGAGTGGAAGGTGTGGGGTGAGAATGGGACAGAATTTTGGCTGCACTGTCCAACATCCCATGGTCCAGAGGAGGAGCTGAGGTCACTCTGGGATGGGAGATTTTGGAGCACTTTTCTGCAGCCCCTGCTGGTGATCGTGGTGCCAGCTCTGTCTCCTGGGCCAAATTTCCCACCCCTGTCCTAGGTTGGAGATGTGGGTGTGTGTTCTATCCCCACCTGTCAGAGGTGGAGCAGGTATCTGCTGGTCATTGGGCAGTTTTTTCTTTATCTCTCCCACAGCCAACCCTCCCTCCAGGTGCTGGTGCTGCCCATCCCTCGCCCTCTGCCTCCCACCTTTCCCAACTCCTTCTCCAGGGATCCCAGCTCTGGGATTGATTCCCATCCTCGTTTTCTGCTCACTACACCCAGCCCAGCTGCTCTCCCAAATCCCTCCAGGAAAAAGGAGTGCAGAAGGGAGAGAGAAAAATCAACAAAGAATTCACCAAAATCTTGCCAGGACACTGCCTCTCCTGGATTTCCATGCTTTAGGCAGGAATTATTTTTCTGACCCATCCCAGGGCAGCACAGGGCTCAGTCATGAGCTGAAAGCACAAAAATGTGTAAATGCAGAGCTGAAACCGAGAGCAAACCACACTTAATTAGCCTCAAATACCACGTAGATGTGGCACTTGGGGACAGGGCTCGATGATGGCCATGGCAGTGATGGGAATGGTTGGACTCCAGCATCTTGGAGAGCTTTTCCAACCTCAAAAATTCCATAATTCCTTCCTTTTTCCTCCTTTTTTCTCCTTTTTGCTCTTTTTTCCTGCTTCTTTTTTGTTTGTTTTTCTACCTTTTCATCCTTTTTTTTTTTTATTTTAGGGAAAACAAAGGACAAAAACACAAAAAGAGGAAAAGGAGAAAAAAAAAGCAGAATATTTTTAAGCTTTATGATTCCTGTAGAATGAAATTTTTTAAAGGAAGAGGGCAGAGAGCAAGGGAAGGCCCAGGAGTCACCCGTGGATCTTTTATTTAAACTTTCATTCATTTGCACTCTTTTAGGGGCAAATTTCCCGTTAGGTTTGGGACAATTCCTACAGGAATTGTGCTGAATTTGGATTCAGGAAACCTCGGTGCCCTCTGACCTTCAGACTTCTGGCTATTTCCTTACTCCTGCCTCAGTTTCCCAGATGGAAAATAGGGACCAGAGTGTTTCATTTTACCCCCCAAGAGCTCTGATATCTGGGCTAAAGTGAATTTTCTTCCTAGAGCTGCTCTGGGGCTGCGCTTGGATTTGTTCTGGGAACAGGGTTGATAATTCCAGGAGGTTTTGGTGTCACTGAGCTTGCACAAAGCCTCATCCCTGCTCCTCATCCCACCAGGAAGGGACGCACGAACTGGGTGGGGACAGCTGGGATGTCCCAGACCCCAGGGCATGGTGCTCAGCACAGGGATGAGGAAAAAGGAGGATTTGGGAGGAGTTTGGAATGATGTTTGTCACTTGGGGATGGCTGAGCTCCTGCCTGCCCTGGCAAAGGGGAATGAAATCCTTGTCTGGTTTTTCCTTTCCCTCTTAAAGCGTCTTTACCTCAAACCACGATTTCGGTCACTTCTCCCCTCCCAGCTCTCTCCAAATCCCACCAGGAAGGAGGCAGTGAGCAGCTGGATGGGGCTGAGCTTCCACCTGGAATTCCACCACGGCCCAGCGTGTACGGGAGGTGATGATTTCTGACTTTACATGCAGCCAGATTTCCGTTTTCCTGCTGTAACTGCCCTCAGTTCCCCTACCATTTATAACAGTTCTGTTTATTCCTATTCTCAGTTCTCGCTGTTATTTATTTCTTGCACCACCCCAAGAGCTCGTTAGCATGGCTTTGACATCTCTGTTATTAATTACAACAGCAATAATTAATTGCTTTTCTTTAGACCTGCTCCTGGTGCAGATGATTCCTCTCGGTTGCAGTGAATGAAAAACTGGATTTTCAGAGCTCATTTTTCCAGGGAGCACCAGCCTCACGTGGAATGGAGCCCAGTGAATATTCCTGGGCTGGCAGCTCCTGCTGGAAGCTTTTCCCAGGCTGGTTTTTTATATTCCAGTGCCTCGGGGCATCATCAGGAGCTCTCACTTCAGCTTTGTTATTTGAACTCTTCAGGGACTCCGGGCACGATGGAAAAGTCAAAATGATAAAGCCAGGCCTAAAAGCAGAACGAAAATGAGCCTTGAAAAACATTGGCCTGCAGGAAATGTTCTGCCCTCATCAAAAGCAGAGGCACCAGGACAACCCCGAGCTGTGCCCGGAGCATTTAATCCCCCTGAAAATTGGGGATTCAGGTTTGTTATTCCAATTGGGATAGAAACTTCCAGTGGAATTGTTTGACTCTCTGCCGGCAGGAGATGGAATTTCAGCCCAGTGGTTTTGGCAGCTGCAGCCACAGCCCGATTTTTAGCAATTTCTTTGTATTTTGGCCTTCCCCTCTGTGCAAATGATCGTGATGGAAATTCGAGATAATCGCGGGAATATCATCTGGAATATTATCTCGATCAGCATTACTGCAAAGGAAATGATCAATGATTGTGCACTAATTACATCCTGGAGGGAAATTCCCTGGCAATTGGGAACATTCTGGGAATATCAGCACCTTGCAAACCTCTGGATGCACCTCCAGGGAGGGTGGGAAGAAGTAATTTAATTTGTGGACTCTGTTTGATGAGGTTTTGGGATGGATTTTTGCTTCTCTGCAAAACTGAATTTAATTCTGCTTCATGTAAATCGATTTTTCTCTCCTGCGCTTTCTCCTCATCTAGAATTTTCCATGAATCTCTTCCTTTTCCAGACCCTGTCCAAAGGCATCTGTCCCACAGGCAAGATTTCTCCCCTTGTTGTTCTTCATTTATTCTTATCCTGAGCCTCATCTTTCAAATCAGGACAATGGGAAAGTTGTGACAGGGGAAAAAGGAACAAATGCAGAGCTTCCTGGATTTGGGATTTGTCCCAGATTCCCTGCCCAAATCAGGACAATGAGAAAATTGTGACGGGAAAAAGGAAGGAAGTGCCCGAGCTTCCTGCATTTAGGATTTGTCCCAAATTCCCTGCCCAAATCAGGACAATGAGAAAATTGTGACGGGAAAAAGGAAGGAAGAGCCCGAGCTTCCTGCATTTAGGATTTGTCCCAAATTCCCTGCCCAAATCAGGACAATGAGAAAATTGTGACGGGAAAAAGGAAGGAAGAGCCCGAGCTTCCTGCATTTAGGATTTGTCCCAAATTCCCTGCCCAAATCAGGACAATGAGAAAATTGTGACGGGAAAAAGGAAGGAAGTGCCCGAGCTTCCTGGATTTGGGATTTGTCCCAGATTCCCTGCCCAAATCAGTACAGGGTGGCAGAATGGGAAAAATGTGACAGGGAAAAAAGGAACAAGTGCAGAGGTTCCTGGATTTGGGATTTGTCCCAGATTCCCTGCCCAAATCAGGACAATGGGAAAGTTGTGACAGGGGAAAAAGGAAGGAAGTGCCTGAGCTTCCTGGATTTGGGATTTGTCCCAAATTCCTTGCCCAAATCAGGACAACAGGAAAGTTGTGACATGGAAAAAAAGAAGGAAGTGCCTGAGCTTCCTGGATTTGTCCCAAATTCTGAGCCCAAATCAGGACAATGGGAAAGTTGTGACAGGGAATGAAGGAACAAGTGCCAGAGCTTCCTGGATTTGGGATTTGTCCCAAATTAGCAGCACTAATCGAGGATCTGGTTCTCCATGTGGAAGGAGCATCCCTTTGTTCCAGACTCCGCAGTTATTTTAACTCGGACTGACACAAATTAAACAGGAATTTCGGCAGGAATTCGCTGCCCATTGATTTTGTCAGTGGGGTTTCCCCCCTCCCGAAGTCATCTTTAAAGACTTTACTTTTATTAAATGAAATGCTGCCAGTTAAGTAAAGTCTTTGTTTTCCTGGGCTCAAGAGAAGGAGATCTAACATAAATTAATCATGACTTAATTGACTGAGCTAATTCTGCTTCTCTCCAGCCCAGTGCACAGCAATATTCCTGTCTTCCCAAATCCTGGAATTGAAGGATGAATGGGACATTGCCTGAACAGCACCAACTTTGTTATATCTTTAACATAACGTTTTGACTGGGAACAAAAGTTTTAATTTCCTTGGGATTAAATCCAGGACACGTTTTCACAGATGGCAGCTGAAGGGAACACCCGTTTTTGTAAGGAATATTAGAGCTGACTCCAATTTCTCGCTGCTATCCTGTTTTATTTTTTTCTCCATGCTGCCCGGACTAAATGATTTATTTGGTTTTGCTGTTTCAAAGGCAAACCAGGCATTAATTCAATTTACAACAGGATTCTCTCAGCCCACAGAGGAGAAAATTAAGTGGGAGGAATGGCTGATGTTGGGATGGATTTATTGGAGCTGGCTGGATCCTGGATGCCAGGAATTCTCCTCTCTCAGAATCCACTGAGTCCAGGACACAGATTTTGGGTTTAACTCTGCAGGGAGTCTGGAGACAAACCCATCACTTGTGTCACACAGGTTGGAGCAGCGAATTTGGGGAAATTTGGGAGTTCTGGCACAGGCAGAGCCTCCTTTTGTGGGTTTTGGCTTGCTCCGAGGAAGCTGATCAGCTCAAAAAGCTCGTAAATCCAAGCGTGGATTTCCAGCTACTTGGTGGGCTCAGGCAAACAAGAGCCCCACGTTTAGCGCTAGCTGTGCATTTTGGCTCGCCTTTTGGGGTGGCCCTTTGGCTAGCTCAGGACCCCAGCGATAAATCCCACAAGGACAAAAGCAAAAGACGAGAGGTGCTCTTTCTTCTCGGGATCACAGTCCCACAGTTTAATGCAGGACAAACTCCAGGAGAAAGAGGGCACATGGGAGGGGGTTTGTAAGCCCAGGGGGAGGGGAACCTGAGGAGGAGGGGTCGAGGGGGGGAATTCACCTGGGAAGAAACAACACCTGGAAAGGGGAGGGAGTGCAGAGATAAACTCACGTGATTACAAACTCTCAGTGCAAATAGATACAAAACTACCCGTGCAAGTGAACAAAACCGAGTGCAAATTAATAACTGAACAACGCATTGCCACATCCTTTGCCTTTCCCAGTGCTTTTCCTCTGGGAGGAAAAATCGGAATTTACAAAAGCAGGGCAGCTTTCAAATCTCTCTGCTGCGTGAACTGTCAGCATCACGGCACGAAAAACCTGAAATTGGAATGTAATGTAATAAAGGAGATCAGGTTTTAATTGAATGTTGGGGTTGTTGCCTTGACTGGGAACATTGCAGCTCTTTAATTATGTTTTGTTTAAGAGGAGAACAAATAAAATCCATTTACTTCCTGCCAGTGGAAGGGGAGCTCGTATTTCTCAGCAACCCCCCACACTTTGAGCCAATCTGTTAAAATAAATGTGCTTAAAGCACATTTTTAATTAAAAGTGCTGCTTTTTTTTATATGTCAAGGAACCCTGTGAATCCTCATCGCCTGCTGTGTTTTAGGTGAGGGCAGATCTACAAATTATGGGGAGAAAAATCTGATTTTTGTGGTCCCTTTTCGCACAAAGCTTCATTTCCTACTGGAAAATAATTGGAAATAATGGAAAAATGGAAATTTCCTAGTGGAAAACTGGAAATAATAAAATTTCCTCCCTGGCAGGTTCTATCCCAGAATTATCCAACCCCAGGCGTCCAAACCCGACAAGTTCAGACACCTTGACCCCAAAAATAGGAAAAAAATCCCTCGAGTTCCCCATGTTGGCCCTGCTTTGTGGGTAATGACAGCACATCCCGAAAAATCCCTTGTTTTTCCCAGCTTTGCTGCTCCAGCTCCCTTCCCTCTGCTTTGCTGCCTTGCTGCAAATTCCAGGATGAAATTCCGGAGCTGTCCTCAGCTGGAATAAAGGAATAAATCCCATTTAGTGAGGAATTTTCACTCCAGCCTTTCTTACACACCCAAATCCTCTGAAATCCTGGAAATTTTTCTCTTTTTCAGGCCTTGTTGAGCAAAACATTCGATGTTGGGCTTGTTTTGATCTTCGTTGAAAAGTTGGGAATGGGAAAAAAGAAAAACTGGGAATTATCTCCCGTCTCCCTTGTATTGTTTCCCTTTGCAAATTGATGATGTTTCTGGTTTTTTTTTTCCTTTTTGCTCCTTTTTTTTTTTGCTTATTGCTCCTTTTTTTTTCCATTGTCCAGCTCGCTCCAGGCTGGATTTTGGCGTCAGAACAAAAGGAAGGTGTTAAAAAATTCTCTTATCCCTGTCAGGGAGAGAGCAGGGAAATGACAAAGGCAACAATTCCTCTTTTCCATCACATTTTCTGCTTTTTCCCTGCTTTTTTCTCTACTGGAAGGATTAAAAGGAGAATTAAAGAGAGCAAGTTTTGCTTTACTCCTTTTCTGTTGCTGACTGAATTCCCTGAAAATCCTGGATTTCTATTTAATTGGAATTTTGATTTTTTTCCCCCAACATTTTCTGCAGTCTTGGCTGTTCCTGTTGACTTTGGGGCACAATAGCCTGGCAAAGAACTCTGGAATTCTGCTGGAAACTGGGCAAACTGGGCAAACTGAGCTTCCAGGAGGCTTCTGGGTGGATCCCATCGTGCCAGGGAAATCAATTTTCTCCTGGAAACCTGGAAGGAGGGAATTTGTGTGGAGTAATTAATCCTGATTTCAGCTCTGTTTGCAGGAAAAATGCCTCAAATTTAATTTAATTCCAGCCTTGGAACATCCCTGGGGACAAATCCTAGGCTGGATTTCTTGGAATGCCAAAAGATGACAGCTCCAAGTTAATTAATTAATTAAGGTGGGAGAGCCTCAGGAGTTTTGTCTGCACAGAAGAAATTCCAGGAATCCTGTGGCAGAGATCTCTCAGAGCAGCCACCATCACAAAAAAAAAAAAAAGAAACCACTGGATTTCATTTTTTCCTATTTTTTCCATCAGATCTTAGCAGAGGGAGAGCCCGTGGCTGCTGTCTGTGTTGGAAATTAGGGAATTTTCATGCCAAAACTGCCACTGAGCTAGTTTTCCTACAACCACCATTTAAAGGTATTTTTCCTTATAATAATCTTATTTTCCTTTCTCCCTTTACTTAAAGGCCATTTATTTCTTCACTTAAATATATTTCACCTAAAAAAAAGGGGAAATAAAATTTAAATAAATTGTTTGGACATAGACAAAATTTCCTTAGATGATTTCAGTCTGAACTCCCTGATGAATTTGATCTCAAAATAGCTCCAGTTCCACCAAAAAGTGGCTCCTTGGTAAATATTCACCAAAAAGAAACTTTAGATTTCAATTTATTGCCTTCCTTCAATCACAGGAATCTGCTGGATAAATCCAAGAGGAAAAAATGCCATAAATTCTGCTGAACCTGAAGTAAACGTGGAGAGAAAATCAGTATTATCCTACATTTATAGGGAAAAATCAAGTTCAAAATCAGGATTATCCTACATTTATAGGGAAAAATCAAGTTCAAAATCAGGATTATCCTACATTTATAGGGAAAAATCAAGTTCAAAATCAGGATTATCCTACATTTATAGGGAAAAATCAAGTTCAAATTGATTTTGCACTCAAAAGCCCACATGAGAATATTTTATCACCGATGCCATAAAGATTTCCCTATCAGATCTAAATTTTTATATGCTGCAAACAGCTTTAGGAATTACTAGAAAAATGCCATAAAAATGCTCCTTAAATTAAAGATTGCACGGACTCATCTTCCCCCTTCCCCCAAACACTCCAACAATAAATCCACGCTGATGTTTCCAAGGTTTCCATCCCATAAACCACTCATTTTTCATGATTTCCCCCATCTCAGAATGTGCAGTTGTGTTTATCTCTAACGCAGGACATTTTAACAAAAGGCTTGACATTTATGGGAGCGCTGATAGGAAACAAGCACGGAGAGTGGTTTATAAACAAATTAACGACGTTACTGCCGGGAAAAATAATTGGAAATAAAAATGGGATCTAGCACAGGACCACACTGACAGGTGCTTGGAACATGTCGTGCATTTTCCCATGGATTTTAAAAAGGAAAATTAATCCAGGGCATGATCAGCACTGAAAATAAAAATTATTTGGACACCAAAGTAACCACTGGCATTTCCTCTTGTTCCCTTAATTCTGGCTGAATTTTTCCCCAAATAATTTTGCACCTCCTGGATCAGCTGAGGATTATTCCAAAAGGCAGGAGGTCTGGAAAATAAAGTTTGTTGTTGTTATTTTTTTGCTGTCTCAACGAAGTGACCTGAAATAGTTTAAACCTATAATAGTTTATAAACTATTTATTTATAAACTGAATAGTTTAATAGTTTCAGTTAATTTTGAACAGAACCAGAGGAATTCTGGATCCCTGCAGAACAGCAGGCCTTGACGTCCTCAGCTGGAAGCAGATAAATCTGAATAAAATGTGATATCAAAATGGGAAAGATCATTTTGATTGAAGATGGAATGAAAATATAAAATTATAATGAAGATATTGACCCATCCTTGGAATGGAAATGTCTGGGAGAAGTTGAATCCAAGGGAGCTGAACGAGTCACGCAAGAAGCAAAACCAAACACAGACATTCCTGGAGCCATTTTTTACTTGGGTTTGCTTGTTTTTTCAATTTTTATGGAAATAAAGTTGCCCAGAGCAGCTGTGGCTGCCCCTGGATCCCTGGAAGTGTCCAAGGCCAGGCTGGATGAGGCTTGGAGCAGCCTGGGATGGTGGAAGTGTCCCTGCCATGGCAGGGGTGGAATGGGATGAGTTTTAATTTCCCTCCCAAACCAACTCATTCCACGATTCCATGATTTTACTACTCAAAACTCTTTCCCTTCCCTCATCCCAAATATATTTTGCAGCCGAATTAAAGCCATTAAAAACCCAGAGCATTTACTCTGAACACTAAAAAAATTCAGCTGAGGTGGCAAAATCTCCCTCGCCTCCAATAAAAGCCGTTTTTGAGGAGTGGGGAATGGAAACCACGTCACTCAGGCTTAGCTGGCAAACAATATCTGCCAGTTTATCCAACAGTTTGGGAAACTAATCCATGAAATGTGTTGGATTTATACATTTACATCCAGGAAATGCAAAGGGAAAGCCCCTTTCAGCCACCCGCGCTCGGCTCTGCTGAGCCCCGTCATGAATAAAGGTAATTCCAGCTGAGCCTCCAAAAAACCTGGAAAACCTTGAGGAAAAAAATGTTCAGGTGTTTGGGAAATATGAGAGTTTCATGCTCGTTGAGGAGCTATAATTAATAAGGGAGTTAATTAATGGAATATTTAATTATTAAAATACTTATTAATGAATTATTCAGAGGGATTGCAGCTCCCACTGCAGGGGATGCAGGGACAGCCACTCCTCTCTCAGCACCAGATTTTGGGAATCTGGGTTTATTTTTCCCAGGAAAATTGCTGTTTCCACTTAGGGAATGAAGAATTTTGAGCGTTGAACAAGAGATTTTAGGACACTGGAATTTCATGGTCCCTTCCAGCCTGTCCTATGGTGATTTTCTGGGAATTTCTGGTTGTTCCAGAGTTGTTGCTTCTTCCAGGCACCAGAGATGAGAACAGAAAATGGGAAGACTTTAAACTCCTTCATTATTATTTGCTGGGAAACCTCCCAAAAAAACCTCTTCCCATGCATTTCCTGCCCTGTTGGTTGGATTGGAGCTGTCTCCCAAGCTCCACACCCCAAAATTCCCTGTCCCAAAAATTCCCATGGCCCAGTATTGGCTAGTTGTATGCTGGTGTCCATAAAAATTCGGAGAACCTGCCCTGATTCAGGGATTTCCATGGAAAATTGGTGACATCTATACCATGTTGGGCCACTTATTTTATGATTTCTATGCTGCTGGAAAAGGAAATTGAAGAAATCCATCTGGAAACTCCTAAATCCCATATTTTGTCCTATTTATGAAACTTCTATGGCACAGAAGGACAATATCCCGATAGAAAAAAGGAATTATCCCCTGAAACATGGGAATTTTCTGTTGGAATTCTTGGCCTGGTGTGTGGTCACAGCTTTGGAGCCTCCTCTTGGGAATTAACTCAGGAATAAAAACCTTGAGCACTTCACACCTTCCACTCTGTTGCCGCCAGTGCTCATTTAGAACCTGAATGGGAAATATGGGAATTTTGCCATTTTTTGGTGGTGCTGGAGGCCTGCTGGGAGGAGAAAATCCTTTATTTTCAGGCTTTGAGGTCAAGGTGACATCTGGCGTGACAAACTGGGGCCTGATTTCAACCAATAAACACCTGGCAGTGTCTTAAATTCCATTTTTCAGTATTGAAATCTCAATTTTAGTGGAAAAAAAGTCCTACACTCTTCAAGTATCCATGGCTGTTTTGTGGAATAATAGGGGAGAACCCTACTGGCATTTTTGGGTTGTTTTTTAAAATTAAAAATTTGCTCCTTGTTTTCTATGAAGGGATTAAAGAGCTTTTAGGTCTTCTGGAATAAATAAATGCAGCCTGACCCTCTTAATTCTTGGGATAATTGCAGAGAGATTTGAAATCCTTCATGGATTTTCAGTTTTCCCAAGGCTGCATCAACATTATGGAATTTGGGAGCCATTTTAATTTCTTTAATTGTTATCTTAATTCATGGCTTAATTATTATCTTAATTCAAGAGATTTCTTCAGAACAACACGAAGCCAATGAGGAATTTGGGAAAAAAAGGAAATTTTATGTTCCCTTTTTCCTAAGGAAACCTAGATTGGAATGTTTGGATCTTTCTTTTGCTTTTCTGAAATCCAAACAGTTTTTAACACGTGGGCCCATTCTATTTAAATACCAGGGAATGGAAAATTCTACTGCTTATTCTCATTATTTTTCCACCTGAAAGTGATTGGTTCCACCATAAAAGTGAGATTTGTAATGCTGGAATATTGATTATGGATTAATTTGCAGGATAAACAAGAAATCAATAACCAATAGAGCATGAAATATTAATTAAAGAGAATGATGTAATTTAGAAGCAATAAACGTTCATTTTTTTCCCCCTAAAAATGTATAAGTGAAAAGATTTTGTGCTGATCACACACAAACCCTAGCCAGGAATAAAGCCACGACTTCCTGGCCCTAAAAACACTTAAAGGGTTGGATTTATCCTGAGGGATTTGGGGGATTTGGGAAAAATCCGTCATCAAGGAGCTCGAGGAGATGAACCCGTGGTGGGAAATGTGGGGAAATTCCATCTCCCACAGCTGCTGAAAATGAGGAATTCTTGGTCCAGGGAATGGGGGATGGGGATGAATCCTTTGGGATGGAAAATGGGAAAAGGGAATGATCTCTTCTGGGAGATCATTCCCAAACACTGGGGAACTGGGTTTTTAAAAGTGGCTTTTTTGGTTGGAGAAGACCTTGGAAAGAGCAGGGAGTTGGGGTTCAGAGTGATAAAAATGAGGAATATTTGGTCCGAATGGAGCCCAAAAATATTGAGGAGATTGGGGGCTGAGGGAATTGGGAATTTTATTGGGTGTAAAGTCCAGCTTGGTAAATTGGACTGTAGAGGTCTGGGTTTTCCCCTTTGGAATGTTCCCATTTTATCCAGGGTTGTGCCTGATCCAAGAGAGATCAAAGACACCCTTTGGGTGCTTTCAAATCAGTCCTGGTGGTTGTTGCATGTACAAAAATCCATTTTTTTGGGGAAAAAAGCAGCAAAAAGGATAAAACACTTGGAGATGGAATGGATTTTTAAAAGATTCCATGGTCGAGACACACAGGAAATGCATCCAATGGACTTGAAAGGGTTTTGGAGGCTAAAAGTTGCTTTTTTGGGCTTCTTTTTTAGTGAGAAAAAGGAGAGAGACAAAAAACCCTGAACTTGTCCAGCTTCAGACAGGAAGGCATTGTTCAATTCCACGAACACTTCCCAAAAATCCCCAGATGCTTCCAGAATTTAAATCTGGTTAAGGCCAAGCCAATTTTAGAACTCAAAATAAATTTGGGGGTGGTGGGATTGTGCTGCCACAGAAAATCCAACTTCATTTTCTGTATCACCCTCAAATCATGGAGGTTGAAAATTTCATTTAGGATGGAAAACTGTTTTAATATTTGGTGTTAATGAAAATATTTCGAGGGAACTGATAAATTCCCAGACTCTGGGAGCTGCCACCCATGCAAACCCTCAAATATTTCATCATTAAATAGATTATTCTTTGTTTAGGTTGTGGCATTTGGGGACACAGGGCAGTGGTGGCTTCAGCAGTGCTGGGAAGGGTTGGACTCCCATCCTGGAGCTTTTCTACCCTTAATTCCAGGACTCAGCTTGGAAAAGCATTACAATGAAGAAATTCGGATTTAAGTGGAACACGGGCCTGGCTGGGATTTTGAGACAAAACCCCACAAAATGAAAATAAAAAATGGCAGAGTGGTTCCCCAATAACCAACCCAGGATTCTTATTCCATCTTTTTCCTGGAATGAGGACGGCCCAAAAGATCTAACACCTGAGGAGGTGCAGCTGCAATCAGGGAATAAATGGCATTTTAATCATCTCCCTCATCAAAACCTCATTATGCTCTGAGTTAATGAGCCGCTCCAATTAATCCCAGGCATTTTGTACCAATCCCATGTTTTATCAATTAATTAATTAAACACCAATCGCCATCAGCAGGAGCTGCAGGAATGCCCAAGACTTGGGAGAAGGAGGATTTAGGCAGAGCTGGAATTGGATGTTTAATAAAAACATCCCAGAATTCCTTGGAAAGATCAAACCGTTGGGATTCTTGACTCGTGTGAGGTTGATCTTTAAATTAATACTGAGAATAGACTTTAGGCTGAGCTCTGAGTTTACTTAAGCTGCAAATATTGATGTGAACACCTCAGGGTGTTTGCACAGCTGAAGGGGGGTGTTAGAGCTGCGAAATACAAAATTTACCATTTTTACATTCCTAAAAACATAAAGGAAAGGAGCTCTCAAATCTGCTGGATTCTACATTTTGCAGGAAGAATCAAGGCTTGTTTTGGAAAAATCCTGAATTCTAGCAAGGTCTGGAGTTGCTATTCCAAGATATTTCTATTTAAAATTGATTTTTTTTGGTGATTTCAAAATTTGATATTTTTGAAATTTCAAAATTGGTATTTTTTGTTGCTATTTTTCAGTTTTAATGCTGCAGTCTGGAACTTGTGGGTAAATCCAGGTTTTTGTGTGTGTGCAGAAGTGCAGCTCGATATTTTGAGGAATAAATCAGGATAATACAGAATTCCAGGATGAATTGGCTGGGAAGGATCTTAAATCTCATCCCATTCCAGCCCTGCCATGGGCAAGGACCCCTCCACTTACCCTAGATTCCTCCCCAAAATTTGGCACTTGGCTTTCCAGAGGATTTCTGCTCCTTGTGCACCCCCAATTCCCAGCACAGAAATCCACTCCCCATTTTTCTGGATTTTCCAAGACTGACACTTTGCTCCTTAAGGACAATTTCTACAAATTTTGCCAACTGGGACTTTCCTGTTGATACAAATCCAAGTCCACAGATTCCAACTTCATCCAAAAAAAACCCTGAATATCCAAACTTTAACAGGCAGAGTCTGAGCCTTAAACATTAAACCTCAAAGCTGAACAGAAACTTCTTCTTTTCCCCCCCTTTTAATCTCCTTTTGCTCTCAGCTGCTGAAAAGAAAACGGAGCTGTTTGTCAGCTCCAAAAAAATGACGGTTTCCACACCGGAATTCAGCGGATTTTTGGGCTGGAGCTTTATTTAGAAAAGATGTCTAAATGTAGGCTGGGATTAGCAGCCTAAGACTGAGTGAAAGGCAGTTTTTCCTCCAGGTTTTTTTCTTTCCTGGTTGACATAAACCTCTCCTGAAAATCCCTTTTCAGCCTCAGAGCTCTGCATGTGAAATTTTTAGGCCCTCTCCAGTTGACATCAAAGAAATTTGGAGATTTGATTTTCATCCCAGGAACCGCTTGCTGTTAATTGGGATGCTAATTCCAACAAACCCTAATACCTGATGTTTTTCCTTCTGGAATTCATTTTTCCATCCAAATAATAAACTTTGAACTCGGTGCCTGTTCCTCACCTTCATGAAAATTGACACTGGGGGATTTTCTGGGGGCAGGATTGATGGATTTGGGAATTCTGCAGCTTTTCCAGTTGGTTTTAAACCACAAAACCTCACCTTAAATGTTTTCCAGGCAGGAGAAATCCTAAAAGGGAATTGGGTGTCATCACTTCTCTATTTCCGGGGCATGAAACCAAAGGATCCCCTGGAAAAATCCCAAATTTAGTTAAATATCGACTTTAAAGGTGATTTTAAAGTTTTTTAGGAAGTTGTGCTGTTGATCGATGCTCACAAATCTCCCATTTTTAGTTTAGAACTAAATGGATTTGCCAAGGTTTGTTTTCCAGGAATATCCAGGATAATCCAGCAAGGAATCCTGCAGTGGGATCTGCAGGAAAAACTGAAATCTGTGGGAAAGGGGAATTAATGGAATGTGGGATCAGGAGTCAGAGCCGCTCTGCTGGGAACAGATAATTTTCAAGGAGTTATTTTCCCACTGCTTTAGGAGGAATTTTTGATACTTTGAGGGATATTATTCCCAGATTCCCACAAGATTCTCTATCTTTCTGGAATTTTCTCCCAACTCCTGGTGCTCTGTGTTGTTTCAGTCACTGAAATTCAGCCAGCAGCAATTTTATTTGAATTTATCCTGCACCATTTTAATTGGTGTTTATCAGGTGAGACCAAACAGGTTTTAGAAATATTTAGGAATAAATATTTAAGGATAAGTATTTACGTTTTAATGTCAACATTTTAATATTTTAATAGTTAATAAATATGTAGATTTTAAAACAGATTTTGTGATAAATTTTATAAATTTATAAATGTCAAACTTGTGTCCCCTGAGCTCCTCCATTAACCTGAAAGCCAAGATATTAACTCAGACCTCCATCCACCATCCCAGACCCTTGAACTGCCCTTGGGAGTGTTGAGCTGTGTTAAAAAAACCCAAAAAAATTCTGGAGAACAGCTTGGAATTCTGCCAAGCCACTGGAACAGCAGGAATCTTCTCTGGGAGCCACCACGGGTTGTTCATCCTGCTTGGCCTCAACTCCCCAGCTGGATTTGCCGCCTGTGGATCCCAGCTTGCCCCAAGGTGGGGTTCGATCCTGGAGAAGGATTTTCCTGGGGTTCTTCCCAGGACAAGCTCCTTCCTTTTGTTCATTTCCAATCCCATTTGATAGCCATCAACAAAAGAAACGCTGTTCACTCCTTAAAAAAAACCAAACCTTCAATCCTTAAAAAATGAACATTTAAGCGGTTTTCCGGAGGAGGGCGAAAAGTAGGGAAAGAAATATGATAGGGAAGACATTAAAACAAATGGCCAGCAATTACTGCTTCACTTTTTATTCTCTGCAATCACCATTCCAGAGGGTTTGAACATGTTTTTAAATGGAATATCTAGCTCAGGAAATCTCTCCCAAATTTCCCCTGATTGCAGCCTGTGCCAGCGATGGATGATTCAAGATGGAAATGCCAATTTTTTTTTGCGGATCAGCAACGGATTGTTCAGGTTTGCTGCTAAATGAAGAGACCTGTGTGAGATATTTGCTGCCTTTTTCTTATTTTTTATTTTTTCCCCCTGCTTTTTTTAAAAAAAGATTGGATTATGGGGAGGTTACCAAAGGTTGCTGAGAGAAACGGGAGCTGTTGTTCTCAAAGTAAATAGTGGCAGCCCCTGGTGTGTCCTCACCTGCAGGGAGCTGTTTATGCACTTCACAGCTTTGTTATTTATTATTTCCACACAACCCCAGGGCTTTTTGACCCAGGGTTAACATTTCCAATTTACCAGGGGATCAACGTGCGTTAAAATGCACAGGGGAAAATGAAAAACAAGGAAAAAGCTGAGTATTTGAGGCTAATTAAGTGTGGTTTGCTCTCGGTTTCAGCTCTGCATTTACACATTTTTGTGCTTTCAGCTCATGACTGAGCCCTGTGCTGCCCTGGGATGGGTCAGAGAAATAATTCCTGCCTAAAGCATGGAAATCCAGGAGAGGCAGTGTCCTGGCAAGATTTTGGTGAATTCTTTGTTGATTTTTCTCTCTCCCTTCTGCACTCCTTTTTCCTGGAGGGATTTGGGAAAGCAGCCAGGCTGGGTGTAGTGAGGATGGAGCAGAAAACGAGGATGGGAACCAATCCCAGAGCTGGGATCCCTGGAGAAGGAGTTGGGAAAGGTGGGAGGCAGAGGGCGAGGGATGGGCACCACCAGCAGGAGCTCGTGTTCTCCTGGAGCTGCACAAGGGGACCCTTGGAAAATCCTTGGAATCCTGGTCATTTTGTCTCCCAGGTGGGAAATTTTACGATGCAAAAATTCTGTGGAGTTCTACAGAATCATGGAATTGCATGGAAAAGCCCTCAGAGATCAGAGTCCAATCATTCCCAGCCCTGCCAAGGCCACCACTGCAACTCGTCCCTAAGTGCCACATCCACAGGGATTTAAATCCCTCAGGGATGGGAATTCCCACCTCCTCCAATGCCTGATGACCCTTCCAAGGAAGAAACGTGGAATTTACTGGGTGGGAATGTCAGATCACAGAATTCCAAGATGATTTGGGTTGGAAAGGACCTTAGATCCATCTCATTCCCCGATCCCTGGGCAGGGACACTTCCCACTATCCCAAGTTCAGGAAATCACTGGGATAAGCAGGAAATTGCTGCTGGTCCATCTTGATGGATCCTTGAGATGAGGCAGATCCCTTGGAATTGCTGAGGGAAGGAGGGCAGGAATGGAGCTCCTGCTCCAAGGCAACTAGAGGGGTGGGAGCTCTTTCCTTGCCTAAAAATGGGAAGAGGGAGCCAGAAATTGGGAGGAAAAGCGAATCAACCCGACTGCAGCAGAGCTCTGGAATAATTAATGGATAATGTGCATTGACCTGGTTAGGGGGTTGTTTACTGCATGAATGCATGGATTTAACTTCCGAGGGAGCTGGAGGGGGAAAGCCCGGAACAATTGGGAAGGGAAAATAAGAACTGGGAAAAAAAAAAAATCTCCTGTCCTGATTAAAACTTGAAGCTTGTTAAGAGACAATGTCAGGACAAGCAAATGTGCAGGCGCAGTTAATTTGGCAAGAGAGGGGGATATTACATAAGGAGAGGCAGCAGTGAATTCCAGCATTTCTTTTTCCACTGGGAATCTCTCGATGGAGCCACTGGCACGGAGCACCCTCTGCAAGAGGCGGGTCACAGACAGACCTTGACCTGTGGCCACTTTTGTGGTCACCTGCTCTCCAAAGATTTGCCAAATGTTTGGCTGAGGTTGATCCTCCGGGATGGCAAAACTGGCAGGATTTGGGAAAAATCTGGATGCATGAAAGCCTTGAGTGAAATTTCAGCTCGTGAGGGGTAAAGAGCTGCAACCTCCTGTCTGAGAATGTTGTGAAAGGATAAGAAACGGAGCTAGGGAAGGAACTTCCACTTTGACTCTTATTCAGCAGGAGAGGAGGGATAATAAAAAAAAATTGGATGATAAGCAAGAGATTCAGGCATGAAAATTCAGAGGCTGGTGGGAGTAGATGATGCAGGAGGAAACTACAGGGACATAATTATGTGAGATCCCTAATTAGTGAGATGGGAGGGGCTGGGCAGGCCTGCAGCTGTCTGGGCAGAGGAAGGGAAATCCTGGAGGAGAGGAAGGGGAAGCTGCTCCTTGGAGGAACAGGGAATTTCTGTGTCCTTGGACTGTTCTGGTGCAGGTAGAGCCTGTGGGTGTTGGAAGTGGGAGGTGGGAAGTAGATTTGGGAAGAATAAGTGGTTTGAGAATGGTTTGTGGGTAAATCCCACGTGTTTCCATGAGAAATGGCTGTGGGGTTTGGGTCAGGGATTGTCGGGATGGGGTGGGATGGGGTGGGGTGGGATGGGATGGGATGGGATGGGATGGGATGGGACGGGATGGGAAGGCACTGCCTGGGAGGCAGCTGGAAGTGGCCTGAACCCAAAAGATTCCAGAATCCTTAATTCTGGATCCCCTCCCACCTTCCTGTTCTCTCTGACCCCCTGGAATGAGGCTGGAGCCAGGTGGGGGCCAATCCTTTCTCCCAGGAATCAGAAGAAACGGCCTCCTGTGAAAAGGGGAGCAGGATTGGGATGGTCTTGAAGGTCCCTTCCAACCCAAACCATTCCATGATCTGGAATTTGGGGAATCCAGATCTGTACCGGGTTCTTCTTCTTCCACAAATGTGCAGGTGCTTGGGAATGTGGTGGGAGGGATTCTCCACCCCTCTGGATCCCTCTGGATGGATCTGGACCTGCTCCTGCTGTCCCCAGGAGCAGTGACACGCCCAGCCCAGCTGGGCTGTCTTTGCTTCCTCCCTAGTAGCAGAGAAAGGAGCTGCTCATTGTCCCTGGATTCCCTGGATTTCCTGGATTCCAAAGGCTGGAGCACAGAGGTGGGATCAGTTCGTGGATGGAAAAGGGGAATGTGTGGCTGGGTGTTGGGAATGCTGGGAATTGTGGGTGATTATTTCTTGCAGCCTCACCATGAGTGCTCAGTGGAAGAGGCTGGAAAACGCCTGGGAATCGTTTGGTGCAACAAGGCAAGGATGGAACATGGAACTCAGCAAGGGAGGTTGAGGCACAGGGAATATTTTAAAGGAATTACTAGCTGGGTGGGAGGTGAGATCCTGGAATGGAATTCCCAGAGCAGCTGTGGCTGCCCCTGGATCTCTGGGTTGGACACTGGGGCTTGGAGCAGCCTGGGACAGTGGAAGTGTCCCTGCCCATGGAATGGGGTGGGATGGGATTTAAGGTCCCTTCCAACCCAAACCATTCCAGGATTCTATGAAAGGATTCCCACAGGGACATGGACATTGCCATCCTGGAAATGAGGGAAAATCCACATTTTCCATGCTCTGAGCTCCTCAGCCATGAATTTGGTTTCACTTTAAGGTTCACGCTATGGAGAATGTGCTGCTCCATCTGGACTCCAATTCCTTGGGTGTGGGCTGGTGCTTCTCCCTCATATTCAGGAACACAAATGATCATTTAAATTCTTAAACCATGGATCCTTCTTTTTCCTCCTCCTTCTTTTCCTTCCCTGCCTGGTTTGTTTCAAATGTGTGCACCAGTTAATCACTGGTGAAGCCTCCATGCAGCTGAACAAAGCTTCCAAAGATGTTTTTCCTCATTTTTTCCTGCTGATCAGCTGGAGCAGAGGCCCACGCCAGCTGCAGCACGGGGGATGATGAGGGATGGGAAATTCCCTGCTGGTTTTTAGGATTACTCAGCTGCTGGGGTTAAACCAGCCCTCAGACAGGCCAGAGTGAGGAGCTACTCACTGCTGTCTGGGAATGGAGATCATGGAATCATGGAATATCCTGAGTTGGAAGGGACCCCCAAGGATCATCCCAGCTCCTGGCCCTGCACAGACACCCCAACAACCCCACCCTGGGCATCCCTGGGAGTGTTGTCCAAGTGCTCCTGGAATTTTGGGAATGTGCCCATTCCCTGGGGAGCCTGGACAGTGCCCAGCACCCTCTGGAATAGTGGAACCTTTCCCTGATGTCCAACCTAACCCTCCCCTGGCACAGCTGCAGTTGTTCCCTTGAGTCACCAGAAGTGTCACCAGATGCCTTGTGGAACGTCCATCCTTGGCTTTGCTCTTTTCACGGAGCATCCCTAAATTCCACAGCCCCAGGGATGGTTGTCCCCACCCACAAGGGCTTTTGTCCCCTCACAGGTGACTCTGCTCCCCCCTGGCCCTGTGGCACTTTGTGCCGCTGTTTGCAGCCCTGACCTCAGAGCCGTGCTCCTGTCCCAGTCCGTGTTCCGGCTGCTGGGCTGAGCCAAGCCCTGATCCCAGCTGGCCTCAGCCATGGAAGAGCTCTGGATGTCCCTGGAGGCACAGCCAGGCTCTGACTCATCCCTTTTTTATAGAAAAAAAACTTTTTATGGATGGATCCAAGTCTTCCAAGGGGCCTGCAGGGAATGATTCATTCCACTGGAGCTGACAGGACAGGGACAGGCTATCCCATGGCATGGGGAGAAGAGTTTTCCTCTGCAATTCCAGATGTCTGGGTTTGAACAGACAGGTGTCTGCTAAGGAGGGCAGGAACTTCCCCTGAAATGGAAAATGCAAACCCCCTCTCTCTGAATTATTATAATTTTGAAATTAAGGGGCTCTCAGGCGAGGATATGGGAGCAGGAATAACAGTTCTTTATTAGGGATGAAAAAATAATAAAATAAAAATGCAGTAATACAAACCAACACTGCCAGAGTGAGAGCAGGAGCTGCCCCCCTGTGTGTCAGGGTGTTGGTGGCAGTGCCATTCCANTGATAGAACACATTAGCAATTTAAGACACCCTTGGAAAATCCCAAGAGTGCAGGGATTTCCAATCCAGGCAGGAAACAGAGCAAGAAGTGACCAAACCCTCCTCCCTTCCATTAATTTTAAAAATCAGCACCAAGAAAGGACAGAGTTTGGGAGCCACAAAATCTCCAGCACAAGCAGAGGGAGTGGTTGGGCAGGAAATCCTTCCTGGAAGTCCGGGAACAGAGGCGGCACTGGATGATCTTGTATTGATCCTTCAAGATATCCCTGGTGCTCAATCTTTGTAATAATGGCAATTTATTCCCATCAGGAATAAATCAACATGGAATCAGGAGGAGAAAGGTGAATTATTCTCATGGCAAATGCAAGAATCAGCATTTGGCTCATTATGAGACACCCAGACCAGTAGCAACATCTTCCCATTTATCCAGCAGCTCCCAAAAAAAGCTGACTCCAGTCTCCCAGTGGCTCAGCAGCTTTGGCTGTGCCTTGCTCTGGTCCTCCTTGGTGGAAAGGTTTTTGTTTTCAAATAATCCAACAGAATTCTGCTTTCCTGAGGTGCTCATGAATCTTAATTTGGGCATATTTAATTTTTAAAAAATAGAAATTAAAAATCAGTTACGGCTCCCAGAAATTGAGATGGGAAAGGTTCAAGGAATCCCAGAATCCCAGAATGGTTTGGGTTGGAATGGACCTTAAATCCCACCCCATTCCATGGCAGGGACCCCTCCCACTGTCCCAGGCTGCTCCCAGCCCCAGTGTCCCACCTGGCTTTGGGCACTGCCAGGGATCCAGGGGCAGCCACAGCTGCTCTGGGAATTCCAGCCCAGCCAGGAATTCCCAATTCCCAATCTCCCATCCATCCCTGCCCTCTGGCAGTGGGAGCCATTCCCTGTGTCCTGTCCCTCCAGCCCTTGTCCCCAGTCCCTCTCCAGCTCTCCTGGAGCCCCTTCAGGCCCTGCAAGGGGCTCTGAGCTCTCCCTGGAGCCTTCTCCTGTCCAGGTGAACATTCCCAGCTCTACCAGCCTGGCTCCAGCTCTTGGAGCAGCTCCATGGATTCCTCTGGATTCACTCCTGCAGCTCCAATCTCTCAGCCCCTCCTCTGATTTTATTCCTGACGTTGGTTGAGCAGCTGAAGTTGTTGCCTCACACAAACCCACAAAGAGCCTCCAAACCCTTTTCCATGACCCCACATCTCATCAGTCCATGGAATGCTCCCAGCTGGGATCAGCCCTTGTCACCTAGGGCAGGAATTCTGCCGTGTCCTTTCTCTCAGGTGTGAGGCAGGAGTTCAGCAATCCCTGGTTACTCCCTGCAGCACTTCCCTGAAGTCTCCACATCCCAGCTGGAGTTAATTCCAGGCCCTTCTTCCCGTGCTTTCCGTGCTCTGCCATTCCTGGATGCACACAGGGGAGCAGGGGTTGTGTGAGCAAATGAAACATCAAACCCAGAATTGCATTTCAGAATTAAGGAGGCTCCCAACACCTAATCATGACAAGAATTCCTCTTCTCCACTCCGATTTCTCCACTTTTACTCCATTTATTACCATGGAATAAACCCAGCTGGATGCACTGGCAGCAGGATAAAACCAAACTGAAGTTTCTTGTCGTGTTATTCATTTCCAGAGGAACTAAGAGCTGAACATGGGCGTTTGTGAGGGAAAGAAAATCCTCAGGGGCTCGAGTTATTTCCAGCTTTTGTTTTTAATTAATGAGGCTCTGGAGTGGGTTCCAAGCCAGCAGCTTCTGGAATGATTCAGCTTTTCACTCCCGGGGAGGTGGTGCTTGGCAGCCTCTTAGCAAAGTGCAGCATTTTGGGGATATTTTCCACATCTTCAGGAGCAAATCAAAGATTTTGCTGCTCTAAAGCAAAGCCAGACAGGAAGAGCAGCAAGGTCAGGCAGTTTTCAAGCCACAGAGGAAGGCACATATTGGAAGTGTTTAATTCCTAATTAATTAATAAATCCCACTCCAGATCTGAGCTGGGGCTGCATGAGGATTTTGGCTGGTTTCAGGCTCCTATATCCACCTGCAATGTAGAAATCATTTCCTCAGTGGAAAAGTAATCCTGGAGTCATCCTGGCTCAGGAGAATCATGGAATGGTTTGGGATGGAAAGGATTTTAAAGATTTTAAATTTTTTACATGGGCAGGGACACCTCCCACTATCCCAGGGTGCTCCAAGCCCTGTCCAGCCTGGCCTTGGACACTTCCAGGGATCCAGAGACAGCCACAATTTCTTCCAGGGCCTCCCAGCCAGGAATTCCTTCCCAATATCCCATCTAATCTTCCATCTTTTAGTTAAAAATGTCCCCCTTTGTCCTGTCAATATCTGCCCCTGGAGTTTCTTCCCTGCTGGTACTCAGTGCTCCCTGAGCCTGTGTCCTGTTTCCAGAGCAGAAATGAGCTTTGTGACTGATGTTTGAGCCTTTTTGGGTTATTTTGGTGGCTTTTCTCAACTCTGTTCTCATCCTGCTCCCAAAATCCCAGGGGTCAGTCAGTCCAGCCACCACATCTGAGAGCTCAGGACTCCCCGCCAGGCATGGCAGATGCTGCTAAATTTGTTCTGGGAGCTGCAATCTCCAGGCTGGAAATCCAGGGAGGTTTTTGTCTGCAGTGTGTCTGATCTCCGACCCAGGGTCACCAACCCCGGGCCCTTCTGCTGAGCACAGGGCTCCTCGTTGTTGTCACCACAGAAGGGACACAGATTTTGGTCATGGGAGCCCTGCAGAGCCCTGCAGATCCCACAGGTATTCCAGGCACTTCTGTATCCCTGAACCTCCCATCCTCCAAAAATACATCCTTTGTGTCTTAAAACCCTGCAGCTTTCAAAGGGTTTTTTTTTTTATTTTTTTGTTCATCTAGTTCCATCCAGTTCATCTCCTTGCCACGGCAGGGACACCTCCCACTGTCCCAGGCTGCCCCAAGCCCCAGTGTCCAGCCTGGCCTTGGACACTTCCAGGGATCCAGGGGCAGCCACAGCTTCTCTGAGAATTCCATTCCAGGACCTCCCCACTCTCCCAGCCAGGAATTCCTCCCCAATATCCAACCTAAATTTCTCCTTTTTCAGTTTGAGCCCATTTCCTGTGTCCTCCTGATGAACAGTTCCTCTCCAGCTCCCTGGAAGGGCCTGTGAGATCTCCACACAACCTTCTCCTCTCCAGGCTGAACATTCCTGTGGGGAATTTGTGAGGAATTAAAGAAGGGACCTCAGTTTTTAAGATGATGTGATTTATTTTTTCTTACCTTCTACACAGGCAGGAAGGGTGAGTTCAGCTCACATCTTCACTGCATGGTTCAGAAGGTCACAACACCCCCAATTACAAGACCTTTTAAGGATTTATTGACCAATAAAACACTGCTAACAAGGATATTTATGTTTCTGACCCAATCCTTAAATATTTCGTCTTATGAACCCATGCTACAGTGTGAGCTTTCTTAGCCAATCATGTTGTGACACACAAACCCACAGTGCTGCACTCTAAACTCCTTGTTTACCTTTGAAACTGCTTTTATTTTTATAGCTTAAACTCTAAAACTCTAAACCTGCCTTTAGCTTAACATGTCCCTGCTTTAAACTACAAATCCACGTTCTCACTTCCAGCACCTGAGTTTGGAAGCCTTTTCCAAGATCTCAGATCAAATTCTGGGTTTAACTCTAAGCTTTGCCTTTCAGGCCCAGAGTCTTGAGAGTTCCCTGCATTTCAGATTCCAACACATTCCCAGCTGTCCCAGCCCAGCTCCATAGGGGAGGTGTTCTCATCCCTTTACCAACCCCATGACCTCCTCTGGACTTGCTCCAACAGTTCCATGTCCTCCTTTTATTGGGGACACCACACCTGTCCCCAGCATTCCAGGTGGGATCCTACAAGAGCAGGGCAGAGGGGGAGAATCCCTTCCCTCCACCTGCTGCTCACATTTCTTTTTCCCAAAGCCCTGGATGTTTAGCAGCTTGGAAGAAGAACTTCCAGCCCATGTTGAGTTTTTGGACGACTCCTGTCCCGGTGTCTGAAGCCCAGCCAGCTGGCAAAATCCATGGAATTAGCCCAGCTCCCTCTCTGCATCACCTACATCACCTGTAACTGGAATTAAAGAAAGCAAGGAAAGGTTTATTCCATTGGGGAAAATCCATTTTCAACCTGCAGGTCATGCCAGGCTCCAAAGCATCCCTGGGACGAGCTGGGAGTGTTCCCATAGAGGGTCAAAGAGCCGGAATTAATGCCGTGCTTTTATTCTTGTAAGCATTGCAGAATGCACATTTCCCGAGTTTTTATTCCTGTAAACATTGCAGAATGCACATTTCCATTATTCACGGAGCATGAGGTGACCAAGCCACTAATGCCACACAAAGTAGGACATGGAGCAGGGAATGTGTCCCTGCACTTCTTTAAATAACTTCAGTATTTCAGGGATGTGATGCTTTTCCAGAGAATCCAACTGAGCCGGGATTTTCCAAGGGCACCTGTGGATCCTTAAAGGCATCCTTGGGAAGGGGACACCCTGCAGAATTAATCCTGGAGGAGTTCAATTGTTTTATTCATTTTGTATCCTTGATAAAAACTGTTTTAATGGCCCTCGTTATCTTATTCATTTGGAATTTGTGGGGGAGCACAGGGGAAGAGCTGACAAAAAAAGCTCCTGGTGTTTTTATTGTGCATGAAAGGAAGGAATTGTGTCATCCAGACATTTCTCCCTTTTCCTTGGATTTCAGAAGAAAAGGAATCGTCTCCTGGGGTTCCTCTGGAGGCCAAGGCCCCTCTTCTGATTTTCTTCTCTTCCTCCACATGACCTTTCGCCAAGGGATTGTCCCCAAGGGTGGGACACAAACACATGGAGCTGCTCCTGTTCCCAAAATTTGGGGTTTGGAGAAATGCTCATCCCTAAACCCCCCCGAGCATCCTGCAGGGCTGGGAGCTCAGGAAAACTTCCCAGAATTCCAGAATGCATTGGGTTGGAAAGGAATTTAAATCCCACCCAGTGCCACCCCTGCCATGGCAGGGACACCTCCCACTGTCCCAGGCTGCTCCAAGTCCCAGTGTCCAACCTGGCCTTGGGCACGGCCAGGGATCCAGGGGCAGCCACAGCTGCTCTGGGAATTCCAGTCCAGCCAGGAATTCCCAATTCCCAATATTCCATCCAACCCTACCCCATTTCAATTTAAGACCATTCCCTCTTCTCCTATCACTCCACACTCCTGTAAAAATTCCCTCTTCGGGAGCCAGGATTTACCATCCAACTCAATTTTCCAATGAAAATATGGCTTTTGAAGCAAACAACATTTCAAGAAAAATTCTCCCTTATAAACTGTCCTCATTCCCTACACCAAAGGGGTATCAAAAGCCAAACTCCAACCCCTCCACAGCAGAAGAGAAACTTCTCCGTTCAGATCTGCCTTTCTTCGAAATCTCGTTTTCGACACAAGCAGCAGACTGGGTTTTGTTTTTTCTCTCGGTGAAAACTCCTCGGTTTAGCTGCAAGAAAATAACAATAATCTGATTTTCACCTCCCGCAGGGACGCCAGCACAACTCAGGCCCGCAGAGAACACAGAGGAAAACTGAAGTCCTTGTTTTGTTTAAACCCAGCTGGGTCAGGAAACGGGGAGATTTTGACTTCATCCTTTTGTTGGAATGGTCACAAAACAGGAAAATTCACCAGGAAACAAAAGCTTTCAAGGTTTTCTGTGTGAGAAAACAGGAGTGAAACAAACAAGTGGCATTTTTTAGGCTGTTCTGATTGCAGGTTTTCCATGCTCCCGCTGTGCAGGAGGAAATTTGTTGTGGAAATATTTATGGAATGGGCTGCAATGGAATTCAGCCCTGGATGAAATCGGCTCAGGATCACTCGTTCTAGGAGCAAACAACAAAGGGAGCTGGATGAGACCTTCAGTTCCTACTAGGACATCAATAACTCCCTCAGAATTCCAGGAAGGGATAGGCTGGGGATGGAGATGTCCAATATTGGTTCCAAAATTCATCACTCTGGGAAATCTCTGTTCCCTAATGGATGCTAAGAGTTGATTTGACTCCTGATGTTTTCCATGTTTCCAATATCCAGGAGATTTCTCAGCTCCAGCTGTTGAGGAATCACATAAAGAAAGAACTCAAAAATTGGGAATTCACATGGAATACTGAGGAGAACAGCCCATTTCCATAATTTCCATAATCCCCTTTAATTTTATGCCAAAGTGTGAGGTAAAAACAGGGAAAAAAACCAACAACTAGGGTCAAATCTCCCAGAAAAACACAGATAAACCCTTGGGATGTGAATGATCCTGTGCTCTCTGCTCCAAAATGAACCTCACCCAAACTAATGAAGGGTTTAAATCTAAAATATTCCAATCTGCTGCTTTCCTTTGGTTTGGAATTCCAGGCTAAAAACTTCAGGAATGCATTTCTCTCTCCTCACTGGGATCCTTCAGGAAGCACAGAGCTGCCATGGGGGCTGGGTGGGTTTAAATGGCACCGGAATGGCTGGAGCAGGAGGTGGGAATCAGCCCATTCCAAAGGCTCCTTATCCCATTCTAAAGGCACCTTATCCCATTCCAAAGGCTCCTTATCCCATTCCGAAGACTCCTTACCCCATTCCAAAGGCTTCTTATCCCATTCCAGAGGCTCCCAGCACCAGGAGGAAGATGGGAATGAATTATTCAGCCTGCCTGCAGCATTATTGGATAACTGATTGCGGGTTATTGAGTGGGGAAAAAGCAGGAATTGCAATAATTGAAATTTACCTTCGGGGAGAAGCCGAGTTCTGGGTTTTAGGAGCCTTAAATCGGCTCGTTTATGAACAACCTTGGATTGGTTTGAGGTTTTGGGGGCGTTTCCTTTCAGATCCACAAGCAGGGTACTTAAGCTGGTCTAAGATTTTCCTTTGCACCATTTTTTGGATTAATAAATGATGGAATCCTCATTCCCGGAGGGATTCATGTACTGCTGGAACCACCCCTTGTTCCACCACTGAGTTATCCCAAATCCATCAAAGGGCTCCAAGGGCAGCAGGCAGCAGAATTCAAGAGCCGGGAATGAGAGGAATTCCAATTCATCATTTCCAGATGGAATTTGGTCCAATGAACTGCAGGAATTCTTTCTGCAGGAATCAGGGTGATACTGGCACCGTAGCCGCCTCACTCGTGGTTTGGAGCTGTGACAACCAGGAAGGAAAAAAGGTGGAGAGGGACCAGGAACAAGGGATGGAGGAACAGGACCCAGGGAATGGCTCCCACTGCCAGAGGGCAGGGATGGATGGGAGATTGGGAATTGGGAATTGCTGGCTGGGCTGGAATTCCCAGAGCAGCTGTGGCTGCCCCTGGATCCCTGGCAGTGCCCAAGTCCAAGCTGGACAATGGGGCTGGAGCAGCCTGGGAGAGTGGGAGGTGTCCCTGCCCATCCCACAGAATCCAGAAAATAGGACCAGGTGGGATTTTGCCAACCAGGCCCTTTTTCCTGGATGGAAATGCACCAGAAAAGCCACAATCACTTTGACCTTCAGAATAAATCCCATCAACCCTGTTGTTACTCCCTTGTATCGACAGCATTCCATGGGCTTGATCCCATTTTATGTTGGAATGAAATACAAATGTGGATTAAAAGAGTACACAAAATACAGAAAATTGATAAAAAGAGCTCCCTCCTGCCGCCTCAGCAGGTGTGAAATGGGAATAAAGAGATGAATTTCCTTCTCTTTAAAAACAGAGGAAGAGACTCATCCAGCAAAAAGTTTCCTCTTTCTCATTCCCAGCTAAAAACCTTTAAAAATCCCAGGAACTGAAGGAGTTGCCTGCAAATCTTCCCATGGTCTGATCCTTCCAATGCCTCCCATTTTTCCTGATGAAAGGTAACAAAAAGGCTTTCACCCAATCTCTGTAAATAAGTCCATAAGAATGGATGGATCCATTACCACATTTTATTTTTATTGCCCCAGAGGCACAAATTTGCCTGTGTTTGAGGAGATTTTAAAAGATGTTGACAATTCCTTTATGCCCAGGGAAATTTCCAGATAAAATATGGATAAATCCCCTTCATTTCCAATATTTTTTCAGATTGATCTCATCCTAATAAAAACTCATGAGAGTCTTTCTGCTCCTACCATCAGAGGAGTCTCAAGTGTCCCAAAAAGATGATTTTGCTGCCAATAAAAATCTCAATGTGTTTATCCAGCCCCTAAAAAAACAGCTTTTAGCACTTCTGAGTGGCTTCAATTTCCTGCATTATTCCTTTTTTATGCCCTGGATGCTCCATGCCCAGGAAAGTGTTGCTTGTACAAATAAGGAATTTTTTTTTATATATCCTTTTTCATAAAAATCTTCCACAAACGATGTGGGAATGGTAAACTGGGAAATTAAGGCAGTTTGAGTCACCCCATGAGGATGAACGTCACAGCAGAGGATCCATTATAGGAGGAGTTTAAGTTCAGGTTGGTCTGAAAAAAAATCACAAATCAACAGAAAATTGCAAAGAAAAACAATACAAAAACCCCAAAACAAACCAAAGAAAACAAAACCAAAAAAAACCCCAACCAAACTAAAAAAATCCATCTCTTTAAACCCCTGTGATTTTTAAAGAATTTTCTGCTTTAGCATAGCAGGAGGNTAAAATATAATAATACTAAATAAATAATAAATAATATTTTAAATAAAATAACATTTTTATTATTTTAGGTTGCTCCAAGCCCCATTGTCCAGCCTGGCCTTGGACACTTCCAAGGATCCAGGGGCAGCCCCAGCTGCTCTGGGAATCTTTGCCTGAGCCTCCCCATCTTCTTGGTAAAGATATCCACAGAAATTCCACAATTCCTCCTTTTCCTCACCCATATTCTGTGCCAGGATCACATTTCCTGGGCTTCAACTCTTCCCTGAGCTCAGCAGCAGCAGGGAATGATCCCACAATTATTTTTCCCCTTTCCTTGATGAATTCAATCCCCCTGTGGACAATTCCAAAGGAAGCTTCACCCAGAGCTTCCTCTTCCCCTGCCTCGAGCCTTTCCAGGCTGAGATTCCATTAAAAAAATCAGAATAAAGACACAAAACCCGGGATTGAACTGGGGGGAAAAAAGGACAAATAAGAGCAGATGAGTTTGATGGCTTTTCCAGAGGGGTCAGGGATGCATCTCAGATTCTGACCAATGGCCAGGAATGATTTCTTTGTNAAGAAAACAAAACCAAAAAAAATCCCCAACCAAACAAAAAAAATTCATCTCTTTAAACCCCTGTTATTTTTAAAGAATTTTCTGCTTTAGCATAGCAGGAGGAAGAGTTGCCCAAACCTTTACAAAAGCCAGGAAAAACCAGGCTCAGCTAGGCTGAAAAAGTTGTATTCCACATTTTTTATTGCAAACGCCTCAGGGAAAGGAAGTTTGAGCGGACTCTGCGAGTCAGGAAATCCTGGAATGGTTTGGGTCGAAAGGGAAATTAAATCCCATCCAATTCCACACCTTTTAAATAATATTTTAAATAAAATAACATTTTTATTATTTTAGGTTGCTCCAAGCCCCATTGTCCAGCCTGGCCTTGGACACTTCCAAGGATCCAGGGGCAGCCCCAGCTGCTCTGGGAATCTTTGCCTGAGCCTCCCCATCTTCTTGGTAAAGATATCCACAGAAATTCCACAATTCCTCCTTTTCCTCACCCATATTCTGTGCCAGGATCACATTTCCTGGGCTTCAACTCTTCCCTGAGCTCAGCAGCAGCAGGGAATGATCCCACAATTATTTTTCCCCTTTCCTTGATGAATTCAATCCCCCTGTGGACAATTCCAAAGGAAGCTTCACCCAGAGCTTCCTCTTCCCCTGCCTCGAGCCTTTCCAGGCTGAGATTCCATTAAAAAAATCAGAATAAAGACACAAAACCCGGGATTGAACTGGGGGGAAAAAAGGACAAATAAGAGCAGATGAGTTTGATGGCTTTTCCAGAGGGGTCAGGGATGCATCTCAGATTCTGACCAATGGCCAGGAATGATTTCTTTGTGCCCAGAATCCAAATGCTGCCCTGTGAGGCCGAGCACTCGAGTGGCAGCTTCTCTTTTTGTCAGACAATCCCTCCAAAAATAGAGAGGGGGAAAAAAAAATTCGAAGGAATGCAGAGCTATGTAGAAAAAGAGCAGTGAAGGAGAAAGGCGCTCGGATGGATGGGGAAAAAATGGAATATTTTATAAAAGGAAATTTTTCTTCACAATGCTGAGCTGTCCCTACTTCCCACCCAGTTGTTTTGGCTCCATGCATTCCCTGCAGGAATTCTGCTCCTTGTCCTAGCATGGCCTTTGTGGGTTGGAAAATCCTTTTCCAGCATAAACACTCCCAAAAGTCTTTTAGTTTAAAAGAGGAGAGGTTTTTTTTGGATGGATATTGGGAAGGGATTCCTGACTGGGAGGGTGGAGACAATTGTGCCCTGGGACACTGCACAATTCCATAGGCACGCCAAAAGAAGGGAAGAGGGAAAACATTGCCATCATCCTCCTGGTGTTAACACGAGACTCGGCTCAGATGTCCCCATGGAGCAGCTCAGAGGTGACACTTTGGACTCTTCCTGCCATGGAGACCCAGAATTTTCCTTAAAAATACCCCCAAAATTAGGGAAAAGCAGCCAGCAGGCTACAAAACATCAATTTTAGTGATAAACACACGGAATTTGGATGTTCCCTGGTGTCCTGGGTTGCAAGATGTGGCTGAGGTTTGTGCTCTGTCCCCACCTGTCAGAGCTGGGGCAGTTCTCTGCTGTTCACTGGGCAGTTTTTTCTTTATCTCTCCCACAGCCAAGCCTCCCTCCAGGAGATCTCTGCTGTCCATGGCCACTGAGTGTCCCTGCATGGCTGAGAAAATTCCATCATCCATCGGGAGAGGCTCCACCCAGGGGAGGAGCCAAGCATTCCTACCTGGATAGCATCTGCCACGGGAACCCCCCAGCAGCCTTTTCCCACTGCATTCCCAGAGGAGCAGCTTTCTTCTGCCCTGCATTCCCAGAGGGAGCCCAGGCCCATCTCCAGCAGCACTGGAGCTCCAGAGGAAAACTCCACCCTTGGACAGGATCCCTGCTCCAGCAGAGCCACCCCTGGCACTGCAGGAGGGCTGAGCCACCATGGAATGGCACTGCCACCAACACCCTGACACACAGGGGGCAGCTCCTGTTCTCACTCTGGCAGTGGTTGGTTTTCTATTACTGCATTTTTATTTTTAGTATTTTTATTTTTATTTTTCCTAATAAAACCCCTGTTATTCCTATTCCCATATCTTTGCCTGAGAACCCTTTAATTTCAAAATTATAATAATTCAGAGAGAGGGCATTTGCATTTTCTGTTTTCTGCCCTCCTTAGCAGACACCTGTCTGTTCAAACCCAGACAAAGGGCAGGGAAAACCAGGAATGAGCTGCATGGACACAGCACACCAGCAGCCCCTGAGGGTGCAGAGTCGTTGTACTGGTGGGACTGGGGCAGGCTAGGAGCAGCTGCTGTCAGTGGAAGATGGATGAGGGAATTTTGGGAAGCAGCACAGGGCATTCCACAGGAAATATCCACTCATCCTCAACGAGGGCAGTTGTTCTGGTCGTGTCCTGACAGGAGAATTTGGATCAATTGTGCTCCCACCAAGCTGGACCATCCAACATCAATCACTGCAGCGTGGCTGTGCCGGGGCACGGCCTTACTGCCAGCACTTAACGAGTTCCCTGTGCTAATTAATCATGTTTATCAAACATAATTGCCCTTTGCACTCTGCCTCTGCCAGGCTTCCTTTTCCCCAATGATTTTTAATAATTCCTGTGGCTCAGGACGCTGCTGGGTGAATTTGAGGTGCACACTAACTTGTGCAGGTAAGAGCTGCTCACCTGGGGAGGTTTTGCAATAAACCTTTAAGTGTTTTAATCAACAATAAATTCCCTTTTCTGCTCTGATCCATGTCTGCCTGCAGCTCTTGTCTGCTTTTCTAAGGGGGAAATGATTCTTATTTCTCTGGGAGTTTCAAATCTGGAGCAGCTCCAGGTACTACAACACAAGGGGGAGGTTTTAACCACCAAAAAAATCCCTCCTAAATACAGGGAATGGGGTCCTGGAAAAGGGAGATCTTCTGCTCTGGGAATGCAGCCCCAGCCCCACCTTGGGCTCAGAGCTCGGCCTAAATTCTGATTGGGAATTAAAGCATGCAATCAAACTGGAATATAAAGAGCTTAAATGGAGTGTGGAGGGTGAGAAGGAACGGAGATTATGGAGGTACTGGAGGGGGCTCGGCAGGCATAGGAGACAATGGGAAGATTGGTAGAACATTGGATTCACCAGAGATGGAAAAAATCCCACAATTCCAGGATGGTCAGGCTAGAAGGGACCTCAGTGGGGCATCTGGTCCTTGCTCCAGCACAGGATTGTGTCTAGACACCTCTGGAATATCCTCAGGGAGGCGACTCCACCCCTCTCTGGGATCTGTTCAGCACCCAGGGCAGAAGTTCTGGGGGGAATTCCTGGGATCAATCCCTGCCCGTTCCTCTGGTGCCACTGCTGGGCCCCACGGAGCAGAGCCAGGGATGAGATCCCATCATCCCAGCACTGTCCCCAAGTGCCATTTGTTGTGTTAAATCTAACAAAAATTTGTTGTGGAGATTCAACCCGTGTTACCCCTTGAGAGAAGTGTGGAAAAGTCTTTTCCTGTTAAAATCTCTGAGATTCCAGCAGAGGTCCTGAAATTTCCTGACGAGATGGCTCTAGGATGGGTGGTTCAGAGGGTTTGGTGCTGAAATAAAACCCCAAGCCCAGCAGCTGGTAATTAGAGATAAGCAAACAGTGGAAATAAAAATTTCCTCAATTATCCCACACTGAGCACAAGGAAATGTGGGAATAAAAACATCCCAGCCTTTCCCTGGAGCTGCAGGCTCCATGTTCCCACGGATTCTCTGAAGGTGCTGCTCTCCCTGGGCTGGTTCACTGGAACATCATTAATTTACACCTTCCTTTGGAGAATTACAGAAAAACCCTTTATTTTTTTCTACCCTTACAAGGATGAGGGATTGCCAAACAAATCCCCTCTGGAAAATTAGGATTTTGTTAATCCAGACGTTTCTGATGTCACACAACCCAGAATGGTTTGGAAGGGACTTCTAAAGATCATTCAGTCCAACTCCCCCTTTAAAATCTCATTTTTAAGTCTGTTTATGGATTTGACAGGAATTTTGGGATCTCTTGTCTGACACACCTGTAAGTGCTCAAAAAACCTGTGGATGTGGCACTTCCTGATGTGTATTAGCAACACCTGCTCAAGGGCTGGATTGATGATCTTGGAATCTTTTCCACCCTTAACGATTCCATGATTTTGCCTGGGAGGGAATTATCAATTCAGCATTTTTAAAAGTTGTTGTCTGGAAAACCTGAGGAAAATGGGTTTTTTCCCCACAGATCCCGTGGTAACGGGAAAACCTTTCCCGCTTTTGGTTGTAAGCAGGGGCTGGCTTTGGACAAGAAAAGTGTTTTCTCCCATTAATCCCTGCCATTCCCAGGTATTTTTGGGATGATCATTGCAAATCTGGGCAGTGACTGGGTTGAATGGGATCCTGGGGCGTCCGATCATCCCAGGTACCACTGGAGACGCTGGAAATGGGAAGTGGTGGGAAAATGGGAAATGGGAAATGAATTCACTCCTGTTAAGGACTTAAAAAAATCACGGAATTGTTAAGGTTGGAAAAAACCTTTGGGATCATCAACCAGCATCACCACTAAACCAAATCCTCAAGTGCCACACCCAGACAGTTTTTGGACACTTCCAGGGATGGGGATTCCATCACTGCTGTTCCATCTCCATGCTTTCCATGGAGAAATTTTTCCTCGTATCCAATCCAACTCTGCCTTGGTGTCACCTGAGGCCATTTCCTTTTGTCTCCTCACTCAGGAAGTTAATTTTTAGCACAGAACCTCTTTTTCCAGTGATTTGCCAGGCTGGCATCCACAAGGCCTGGAAATCTGGAGGGACTTCAGCATTTGGAAGTATGTCAGAGCAGATCTGAAAGAAAATTAATCAAATTAATCAATAGATATAAATTAATTTATTGATTGATTACCCTCATTGGTAACAGTGAGTATCTGCTTTATAGTTTGAATTTATTCATGCCAGATTTCAGAATGTCTTTAAAATTTAAGAAGAATCATTTTTTTATTGCATTTTTGGTCAAATTCGAGGTGCTTTTGGGCCACAATCAAGTCAAGGAATATGAATCAGAGAATCATGGAATGGTTTGGGTTGGATGAGACCTTAAAGATGTTTCAGTTCCAATCCCCTGCCTAAACTGCTTAAATTTTCCTCTGTAAGAAAAATTTCCAGGGCCATGAGCTGTGCTTTTACTGAAACCAAACCCACTCCCAGGACTGGAGTATTTATCTCTTAAAATGCCATGATCTGGGTCCTAACAAGGCAAAAATTGAGAATTTTGATGAAGTCAGCATCTTAAACAATACAAATATTCCCAGACTGGAATAAGAAGCAGGATAATGTTTCATGTGGATATCTAATCTGACATCCTCTATTTACGTTGACTCTTAGCAGCCCTGCCTGCATGGAGCTCAATAAATTCTGATTAAAATGGAGCTGCATTTTGGAAAATCAGTCTCTCACCAGCCTGGGAAAGCTGGAGACTTCTCCTGTCTTCTTGCTTGGATGCTCTTCCACCAAAAGCAGGAATGTTGCTCCCTATTTCAGTTTTTCTGTGTTTTTCCAGCTCCGAGTTTCTTGGCCAGGAGACAAAGCCTGCTTTGCCTGTGGAGTGTCTGCAGTGTGAGGTGGGGATGGTTGAGGCATGGAAAAAAATGGAGGAATTTCTCATCAGAGTTGGGATTGGCACAAAAGAAGGGATTAATCCCCATTTACAGGAGAAACCAGTGCCACCCCTGCCATGGCAGGGACACTTCCACTGTTCCAGGCTGCTCCAAGTCTCATCCAGCCTGGCTTGGACATTTCCATGGATCCAGGGGGAGCCACAGCTTCTCTGGGCACCCTGTGCCAGGGCCTGCCCACCCTCCCAGCCAGGAATTCCTTCCCAATGTCCCACCTAAATTTCCGCCATGTCCTGTCACTCCAGTTCCTGAGGACTTGTCCCTGTCTGGTTCCCTGCAGCCGCTTCAGGTCCTGGATGGCGCTGTGAGGTTTCCACACAACCTTCTCCTCTCCAGGCTGAAGAGAGAATTCCCAGCTCTCCCAGCCTTTCTCCATAGGGAAGCTGCTACAGTCCCTCCAGCAACCTTGTGGACTCCTCTGGATTTGCTCCAACAACTCCATGTCCTTCTTTTGCTGGAGACACCACACCTGTCCGTGATATTCCAGGTGGGATATTGTGACAGCAGAGGAGAGGGGAAGAATCAAGCTCATCCAGGTCAGCCCAGCTGATCCAGTTACTCCTCCTTGCCCTCCTCTTTAGCTGTGGAGGATGGAGGAGGATGGAGGAGCAATTCCCACCAAACCCCAGCAGGAATTCCTGCATGGACAGGGAGCAGTGGCACCAGAGGTTTGTCCTCCCCACAAGGCCCTGCTTACGCAGTGCTCCCAGGGAAAGTCACCCGTGGAATATTGGGAATCTGACTCCAGCTCCGGGAGCCCTGATGGTTCAATAAGAATCCCTGGTGCTGCTTTTCCATGGCTCTGACACACTGCCTCAGGCAGCACGGGTTAAACGGGCTCCCCTTTCCAAGAGGGAATTGCGCCTGGAATGCGATGAGTCAGCAGAAATCCCACTCCATCATTGGCCTGATGCCTGAAACTCCAGCCTGGAGTTCCCTGAGCCTGGCTTTTTCCATGAGCTGAGGTGCAGGACGCTGCCGTTGCCGCCTGGAACAGCTGACACCTAATCCTTCACGGAAAATCAGGTTTAATAAATTCATAGCTGTTTTGCTTCCGTGGGGAAGCTCCATATCCTTCACATAATCACACGGAACCTCCAGGGATGAGCAGCACCTTTTATACACTCCCTTTCCCTGAGATCTGTGAGTTTATCCCAAATAAATCTTGGGAGGAGGTTTAATTTTTCTTCTGTGGGATCGATACTCGGCTCGCAGGGAGTGGATCCATCTGTTTATTTTCCTCATCCCTTCGCAGGATGGATGGAGCACGAGGCTGGGAAGGGGATGCTGTTATTTCCTCTTATCTCAGCCTGTGATTTTTGGAGTAGGCTGACACAGGCTTTCATAAATATTCCCTTAAAAGGGAAGTGAAATATTCTCCAGAAAGCTTCAGCTTTTGAATGGAGGAAAGAAAAAAGTAGGAAAAAACAATCCAAGATATTTCTGATTCTGAGGGTGGCTTTGTTAGAAGAGATGGGGTGGGTGTTCCTAGATTAAAATACCAGGAATGGGCCCGGAGCCCAATGCAAATTAATGACAGAAAAAATAATTGATTTAATTCCTCACTAAATTATTATCAGCATTCCAGGGATAAAAAGCAGGGATAGGACTGGAGTTCACTCCCCTGCCATGGAAAAAAACCATTTAATAAATGCCAGGAAACTTATCAAGTTGTTCCAATAAATCCCAAAATCCCATTCCTGCGGTAAAGCTGTGTTTTGCTGCCCTGACACTTTCCAGTTCTCTTTGTGTTTTGGAATCCCAGAATATTTGGGAAGGGATCTTAAATCCCATTCCGTCCCACTCCTGCCCTGGGCAAGGACACTTCCCACTATCCCAGGGTGCTCCAAGCCTTGTCCAACCTGAACCACCCTGGAATTCTGGGATTCTGTGCTCTGAGAATCTGGAAAACACAAACATGGTCCTGGGAATTCGTGCGGGAACGCCTCCCTTGGCAGAAGGAATTGGGAATCCGGGCACAGCTCATCTTCCAGTCAATCCCATTCCCGGAATTTGGCTCCTAGGAGGGAGGAGCCTGCACCTGAGGGTGTCTTTGTGCAGGTGAGTGTGTCCTGAGTGCTGCCCTGGCAGGGAATTGATGCCTCAGGTTTGAGCTTTTAGATTTTTCAGACTCTGTGCTGCTTTAGTGTGTGGGTCTGGGCTTCACATCAGGGCATGGTGAGATCTCTGCACAGAGCAGGGAGACAAAACAATTCCTGCTCTAGCTGGGGACCAAGGACAAATGATCCAGATCTCAGCCCAAGAGCACAAACAACGTGGGCTGGAGAGAGAAAAACAAGCAGGATGGGAGTGCAGAACCTAAAGCTGGAATTGGACAATGAACTCCAAGGTGCAAATGGAGCAGAACTGATCCCAGTGACAGAGCCCGTGCCCGGGCTGGCATTTTGTGCCCATTTTGGTTCATCTTGGGTGCAGCCCTGGCTGGGCTCTTGTGCTGCCCAAGGTGGATCCATGGAGGAAATCCTTTTAATAAATCCCTGCTTTATTCTTTATTTCCATCCAGCCTCTGTTCCAGGGCAGCCTGCACGAGGCACCAGAATGATCACATTCCTTGCCTTTGATGCTGGGTGGTCCAACAAACTCTGGCCAGTTCCCATCCTGAGGTTTGTCCATTATAATTCCTGGTTCCCTGTGCCTTGTGTTGCCAAGGTGATGGATTTCAAAAGGCCAAATCCCTGCTCGCTTTTCAAAGGCTGAGTTGTTCCTTTTGATCTGCAAACCAGGGGCAGACGCGGATCCAGGCCTGGCTTTTGTGTTCCTTTGTTTTGTCTCCATGTTACAACCGGGATGATCTTGGCAGCTGAATTCCTTGGGATAAAAACTCAGCGTGGGATCTTGTCAGGGGGATGCTGAAGTCACTTTGGAACTGCTGAAGCAGTTGTGTAAAAAGCCATTTAAATACCCAGCCTGTGAAATCCTTGATATTTTCAAATTCACGGACAGAATGATGGGATTGGGATGTCTCCTGAAGATTTTGCTGTGCTGGTATCCATGGGCATCCTTTGGAAAGGTCCTGGCATACAAACAATAGTTCTGGATCCTGTAATTTCTTGGGAGAATTCTGTTTGGGGCCGGCGGGAGAACAAAAATGCAATTATTGCATCTCCAACCTGACTCAGGACCTGGCACAAGGAATGACTCGTGGATTCCTGGTTTTTCCTCCTGCTGGGATTGAAATTGACTCACAGCTTCTTCCTTGGCCTTTTTGTTGACTCCTGAAGTTAAAGCTTTTAATCCTGAGCTCGGGAGGAAAACTCCTGACTCAGCTCCCACTCTCCAGGGACCAGGCCAGAACTTGACAGCACAGGGAGGGAATTCGAGCTTATCTTCCCTGAATTCTGCAGGAACACAATAACCCCGACACCCAGAGCTGGGATTTTGCAAATATTTATGTCAAACACATTTCACCTCCAAACAGCTCAGAATTAAGCAGACTAATTCTGGTTTTATGTTGTTTTTTGACTCCCTGAGCCTGGGCACTCCTGATTATTCTCATTTTTCCAGTCCCTCAGTTTCTTTTAAGGGAATGCTTGACTATTTTGGGGTCTTGGAAGAAGGATTTCTATTTTTCTGCAGAATTTGGGTTTTCTGCAGATTTGGGAATCATCCAAGCTGTTTATTTTCAGCAGAGAGCACTTTTATTTACCTGCAGCCTTTTCCATTACCTGGTAGGAGCTGAAACAGGATGGAATTTTAGCAGTTTAACAAAAATCTGACACGTCCAGCTCCCATCTGTGCCCCGAGCTGTGGAAAACATTGGGAATTCATCTTTCCCTACTCCACAACGGGAAAACATGGATCAAATACCTTTAGTTTGCACAGTTCTGGGCTGAGCTGGTGCACCCAGACAACTCCCGCAGGGAGCTGATGGATCATGGCCGGGACACTCAATTAATTAATAAATAAATTAATCCTTGTCTTCCAGCCTGGAGCAGGAGCTTGGAATTGGTTCTGGAAGTGCCAGGATTGTGATTAATGCCCATCTGCCTGGGGCAGGTGTTGCTGGGATCCAGCCTGTTGGAAAATGGATTTTTCCTGGAATATCCCGAGCGGGAAGGGACTCCCAAGGGTCATGGAGTCCAACCCGACCTCCTCATGCTGTGCTGGCACCAAATTGGTGACACCTGATGCTATCCCTGCACATCTTCCCGAGAAGCTCTGGGAAAAAAAATCCCCAAAATCCCCCCAAACCCTTCTCAAACACCCCCAAATCCCCCCAACCGCCCCCAAATCCCCTCAAATCTCCCTCAACCTGATGGTGTGAATTCT
>VWZV01004710.1:233592-254431 GCA_013397155.1 Irena cyanogastra
CCCCTCAAAATCCCCCCAAAACCCCTCAAAACACCCCCAAATTCCCCCAGATCTCCCTCACCCTGACATTCTGGATTCTGATGACCTCAAAATCCCCCAAAACCCTCCCCAAACATCCCCAGAGAAGATGGAGAGATGCTGGAAGATGTTGGTATTGGCACAGGGAATCTTGGCTGCTTCTGGAATTCTGCAGGGATCTGCACAGCTCCTGCCAGGAGGGGACAGCCGGGGGGGTCGGGCTCTGCTCCCAGGGCACAGGGACAGGAGGAGAGGGAATGGCCTCAGGCTGGGCCAGGGCAGGCTCAGGGTGGGCACCAGCAGGAATTTCCCCATGGAAAGGGTGCTCAGGCCTTGGAACTGCCCAGGGAGGTTTGGAGCGCCCATCCCTGGAGATGTCCCAGGAATTCCTGGAGGTGACACTCAGAGCTCTGGGCTGGGGACAGGGTGGGCATCGGGCACGGCTGGGACTCGGTGACCTTGGAGCTCTTTTCCAGCCTCAGTGATTATGTGAGGTTTAGATTGGATATTTGGGAAAATTTCTTCCCTAAAAGGGCTGTCCAGCCCTGGCACAGGTACAGGGTGGAGTCCCCAACCATGGAGAGATTTCAAATCCATGTGCACGTGGCACCTGGGGACATGGGGCAGTGGTGGCCTTGGCAGGGCTGGGGAATGGTTGGATGAACTTCGAGGTCTTTTCCAACCTTCATGATTCCATGAATATCTGTTTTCTGCTTTGGAGTGCCCATCCCTGGAGGTGCCCAAGGAATTCCTGGAGGTGGCACTCAGAGCTTTGGGCTGAGGACAAGGTGGGCATTGGGCACAGCGGTGGCTCGGTAGTTCTGGAGGAATTTTCCAGCCACACAATGAAGCTGCTGGTGTGGAAAACCAGGGGAATTTCTGCCTCCTTCAGCAGTTCCCCCATGGAAACCTCATGGACAAACACTTGGTATGTTTTCTGTGCACTGTTTCAGTTCAGTGACACGTTTGTTTCAAACCCCCTGACTTTTCCTGCCTGGAAATTCCCCTGCTGGCATTTCCTTGTCCTTCTCCTACTGGTGGGCATCTTTCAAACTGGGAATGGCCAAACCAGGTTGGGGGGAGAAAATACAGAAAAGCAAAATTTAATCTCCTCAAAGCTATGATACAACAGCTGCTGAGGGAGGAAATCCTTCAAAAAGGGTTAAAAACCAAGACTGAGACTTCCACCTGCAAATCCAAGGTGTGAAACGCCCTGGGCAAATCTGCAGCATTCCCAGCATGTCTGGAATTACACAGACCTTGGAACCACTCGGATCCCGCCCTCTGCCTCCAGCTCCAACCCTGGCATACACAGATCCCTGTTCTTGAGAGCTTTGTGGGGGTGTTCAGTGCCTAAAATCCCATTTTCCTGCTCACAGTGATGCCTTGTGCAGACTGCCCTGGAGCAGAGGCTGGATGGAGTTACAGAATAAAGCAGGGATTTATTAAAAGGATTTCCTCAGGGCTGCACCCAAGATGAACCAAAATGGGCACAAAATGCATGCCTGGGCACGGGCTCTGTCACTGTGATCAGTTCTGCTCCATTTGCACCTTGGAGTTCATTGTCCAATTCCAGCTTTAGCCCATGCACTCCCATCCTGCTTGTTTTTCTCTCTGCAGCCCACGTTGTTTGTGCTCTTGGGCTGAGATCTGGATCATTTGTCCTTGGTCCCCAGCTGGAGCAGGAATTGTTTTGTCTCCCTGCTCTGTGCAGCGAGCTCACCATGCCCTGATGTGAAGCCCAGACCCACACACTAAAGCAGCACAGAGTCTGAAAAATAGAAAAGCTCAAACCTGAGGCATCATCACAGCACTCCAAAGGTTAAACTCCAGGCCACAGGTCTGACTTCCAACTGCATTTCCCTGGAACTCCTCACCTTTCCCAACCAATCAGGCTCCAAAGGGTTTGGCTGTCACGGCCTGTTGGGAAATGCGTCAATCCTGCGGAACGAGCCAGCAGGTGAGTCTGGAGCAGAGGGAATGTCCTGGCCTTGGGAGGACACGTAGGAAATGCTGAGTGCCCACCACAGCAAGGAAACCTCTGAGTGTCACCTCTGGCTTCCCAAATTCCAAAGGCTCTGGATGAGCTGCCCTGGTTTGCTGGATCAGCCGGCAGCTGGGCATGGCAGCGATGATGTGGCACTCAGGTGCCACCACAGCTCAGGTTGAAGGTGCATTTATGGCTCTGGTACTTCCCAAATTCTCTATTTTCCTCCTTCCTGCATGCTGCCAGGATCTGGGATACAGCCTGGTCTGTGCTGGACAACCAACTGTTCCTTTCCTTGGGGTACGATGGAATTATTTTGATCAGAATCCCAGATAATCACCTGCAAAATAAAAACCTGCTGGAGGAGAAGGTGGCTTCCGCTTTAATGTCCGGAATGGGGAAATATTCCTTTATGGACAGGGTGAAAAAGCCCTGGAATAGGCTCCCCAGAGAGGCTGGTGCCTCAAATCTGTTGGAAAATGGCCTTAAAAATGTACTTTAACCCTTTATCAGCACTGATGTGCTCAAGGAGTTAGAATAAGTGATCATTGTAGGTCCCTTCCAACTGAAATATTCCGATTTTTCCATCTTTTCCGCACCCCACTGGAAGGAAAAGCCTCCACTAAGCAAACACGAAGAGTCACAATTAACATTAAGGATCCACCAGTGACAGCAGGAATCCATAAAGGGTCCCTGGGTGCTGCCAGTTTTCCAATAGATGGGAAATCCATAGGAAGGAGTGGAATGGAAAACAATACGGGTTTTCCTAGGAGAACAGCAGATATTTAAACAGGAATGTAATGCCTGATCCATCTTTTTTTTTGTATTATAGACATGCCATGAAGGATTCTGGAAAATGAAATGCAGAGGAGTCTGGGAAATGAGAGACAGAGGAGTCTGGAAAATAAAATGCAGGAAGCTCCCAGAATTAGGGAGTCCTAAAGCCCACCCAGCCTCAGTCTGAAGATAAAACAATGAAAAAAGCAGGGAAGATCAAAAAGCTGCTGCAGAGCCTGGTACGAATTCCAGCTTTTTTGCAAATACAGTCCCATGAGAACAAGAAGTTAAAGAGGAATAATTTTAGGCAGAAAATCTGGGAAGGAGGGATGAGGGAAATGATTTGTTTGGAGCTTCAGCCTCTGCACAAGCCCCAAAATACAAATCTGTGAGACACCAGGTAGAGCTGGGAGGGATTTTCCCAGCAACACTGCCTGGTTTCCATGGCATTCCTCCCAAAATAATGTTCCCTGTTCCCAGCCAGGCCACCTCAGAGTGGTGGAAATTCCCCCAAATCTGGCTAATTCCGAGCTCAGGTCTGGAGACTGGGTGTACAAACATTCCTTGTGGGATGACTCAAAGTGTCTGGGATCAACCCCAACCTCGTCCCTGCCCTGCAAATATTCTCGGGAAGCTGCAGGAGGTTCCCACAGCAAATCCAAACACTCATTTGCAGCTTTCTACTCCTTAAAATGAGCTTGAAAAAGGAGGGAGAACAATTTTTTACATGGACAGAAAGTGGAAGGAGAGGAACGGTTTGAAATTCAAAGAGGAGAGGTTTAAATTGGATTTTGGGAGGGAATTCCTGGCTGGGATGGAATTCCCAGAGAAGCTGTGAGCTCCCCTGGATCCCTGGCAGTGCCCAAATGTTCATGGTCAGGACATGTTATCTGAAACATTTTATCTATTTTGTCTTCTCTATTTGCCAGAGAGGTGGTAAAGTAAGAAAAGACTTTTAAGATCTTTGAGTCCAACCATTCCCAGCACTGCCAGGGCCACCTCTGACCTGTGTTCCCAAGTGCCACATCCACACCATTTTAAAACTTTAAATCTTTAAATCTCCAAATCTCCAGGATTTAAAACTTGTGGACTTTCTGGGCACCCTTTTCCATGAAGAAATTTCCCCAATATCCACCCTGAGCCTGCCCTGGCCCAGCCTGAGGCCGTTCCCTCTCCTCCCGTCCCTGTGCCCTGGGAGCGAATCCTGGCTCCCATGTTCCTACAAGAGCTGCCCATGGATTAAACTCCTTTTAATTTAATTTCCTGCTCACCTCTTGTTTTTTGTAGTTCCATCATTGTCCCAGGGCAATTCACAGCCTGTAACATAAAACATTTCCCACTTTTTGTTCCTTTCCACCTTTTACTTCTTTTCTCCTGTGAGAAGATTTAAAGTGAGGAGCTTTTTTTCCACATGCATTTAGAACAACTCAAAATGTTCTTTTTTTTATATTTTATTTTGCACCTGTCCTCAAATACATGGAGGTCAAGTGATCTTTGCTGCCAAGAACTTGCTGACTCCACAGCTCCGAGTGCCTCAGTAAGCAAATTCAGCGGCTTTTGCTTTTTTTTTTGCTTTTCCTGCCTCTTGTTGGGCAGAACTCGGAGATTTTCAGGGTAGCACCACCACAAAACCAAAGGAGAAAAAATTTTCCTTTGAAAAGAAGTGGCTTGATCAGCTCCTTCTGCCTTTCCTGGGATGATGAAAGAGGAATTGTTGTTTTGGAGACACAAAGCTCATCGTTTTTACAAAGGGAGTGGCCTCAGGGAGGCTTATATTGGCTGGGGGTGAAAAGATGCTGGAAAATGTGGGGTTGGGTAAAAATAGGAGTTAATGACCCTTCTGAGGGTCCTGTTCCCATTAAAGAATTCCAGGATAATTTGGGTTGGAAGGGAATTTGAACTCAGCCCATCCCACCCCTGCCACAGCAGGGACACCTCCCACTGTCCCAGGCTGCTCCAGCCCCAATGTCCAGCCTGGCCTTGGGCACTGCCAGGGATCCAGGGGCAGCCACAGCTGCTCTGGGAATTCCAGCCCAGCCAGGAATTCCCAATTCCCAATCTCCCATCCATCCCTGCCCTCTGGCACTGCGAGCCATTCCCTGGGTCCTGTCCCTCCATCCCTTGTCCCCGGTCCCTCTCCAGCTCTCCTGGAGCCCCTTCAGGCCCTGCAAGGGGCTCTGAGCTCTCCCTGGAGCCTTCTCCTCTCCAGGGGAACATTCCTAGCTCTCCCAGGCTGGCTTCAAATTCCAGTTTTTTCCCTCAGCTGGTCCTGAATTTCATCCTTTCTCACAGCTTCTTTTCCTCCTTGCTGAGTGGCTGTGATTTTGGGAATGTTGCTCTCATTTTGTGTGTGGATTGTAAATAAAAGCTCCCTGAAAGGTACAGGAGAACCATAGAAATTTCCAGAGCTGTAATTTAGGGAATTATCCAGCATCATTGGGCAGCAGGAGGAATGCAGGTTGTGTTTGTTGTGGTTCCCCTGCATCAGGACAAACCTGGGTGTGATTACCTGGAAATAATTCTCACTTGCAGAGAGGGAGAAAATCCAGCTTTAATTTTAAAACAGGATAAAAAAAAAAATCCCAAATCCAAACCTTCCTGTGACTACAGAAGGAATTTTTCCCTTTATATCTTGTTTTTTTTCTCTCCTTAACCACTCACAGTTCACAGGACTCCTCCATCCTCTCCTTCCTCATCCATTTTGGGAAGGGGGAGAGGAGAAATTACTTTCACTGGGATTAATTTCGTTCTGTACTTTGGGAATCTCTGGGAAACCCTGGAATTTCAGACAAGGGTTGTTTCCTACAGGAATTCTTTACTGGAGAAGGGCAGGGACCATTTCCACTTGCCAGGGTGCTCTGAGCTCTCTCCTACCTGGAACTGAATTTTCCAGGGATGGGACATCCACGGTTTCCCCTGGAAATCTGGGCTCTCAGAGATGTATTATTAATTCCTGGAGCAGCTGAGATTCCCTAAAATACTCTGACAGATTTCCTTGAATAGGAATTAAAATCCTAAATTTATTCATCAATGAGACGTAAAATGGAATAAAAATTAAGAAGTGCACCTTTGACTTAAATTCCTTTGGTTTTGGGGGAGCAGGAAAACCCCAAAGCCACTCATAATATTTTAAATTAAATTATCACACAAGGGAATATTCCCATAATTCCATATGTGAATCCCAACGTTGTCCTGGTAGGAGGATGTCAGAAACAGCTTTAGTTTATTGGATTTTTCTGTCTTTTTTTTTTTTCTTTTTGGGGGTAGAAAAAAATATTGGGAATTATCAACTTGTCATGTTGGAGATTCAGTGGTGCCCCCATTCCATGGGGAACAGAACTGTAGGAAATGCCTCAATAGTGATGCACTTGGAATGAGCAGAATTTAGGAAACTTAGGGAAAATAAAGCTGGGAAAAATGGAGACGATCCTCCATTCCTCTGTTCCTTCAGCTCCTTCCTTCCCTCTGCCCAGGGAGGACCTTTCCCTACAGGCTGCATTCCCAAACTGCCATTCTGAGCTTCATTCCCAGAAATTTGTGCTGGATCAGTGCTGAGTTGATCGATCCCACATCCAGCCAGTGATTCCCTGCAATTCCCATGCTTAAAGGGAATGATGGCTTGGGAAAAAACCACCCAAGGCAGACTATTCAAACCAAGCTCCTACTGGATGTTGCTCAAAGGAAAAATCCCAAGGATTTGCTTTCATAAAATTCCAACAAATTTCGATTTGCTGGTGGAATTGGCTGTTCCACATCCCTTTGTTTCAATCCCATTCTTTCAGTTCTTTCACAATACTGGGAATTTATTTAGGGTTATGCTGGTGTCGTATAAAGGGTGTGAAGGGTGTTGATTTTTCCAGCTCCTGATCCAGAGCTGAGGAGGATTCACTTTAGAGGGAATCTCAAAGTGTGGGAGCAGAGGGAAGAACAGGATTTTCTGCCTGTCTGTGGATTCCTGGGATTAGTACCCAAAACTGAATCCCAGGATGGGTTAGGCTGGAAGAGACCATAGGGGGCACCTGGCCCCATTCCCTGCTCCAGCAGGGCCATCCCAGAGCATGAGCATAAACTTGGGGAATATCCTCATCCCTGGAAGTGTCCCCATCCCTGGGGGGATTTCAAAGTCATGGGGATGTGGCACTTGGGGACAGGGATCAGAGGGGGCCTTGGCAGTGCTGGGAATGGTTGGACTCGACCTTAGAGGGCTTTTTCAACCTTAATAATTCTATGATTGGGTTTTGTGATTCTATGGGTTTGGGGACAATAAGGGATGGTGGATTTGGAGTTGGGCAAGACTGGAGGGGTTGCCTGGGGGAAATCTCCCTGTGGTCCTGTCACAGGTGGAGTGGGAGCTCCAAAGGTTTTTAGGGAAGCTCCCATTGAGTCAGGAGGTGCAGAGAGCTTCATTTTGCTTCCTAAACTCCTTGGGGTCACCTGGGGTTGGCTGGCTCCAATCCCTGTCAAAGGTTTAAATTTTCATCCCTCAGGTTTTAACGACGGAAAATCAGCTCCATTTATATAAACATGAATTATTTATCACAACAAACGATTAGACAAAAGATCTTAATTAGAATTATTGAGTGCGCAGTCTAATGCAGTGCAATATAATAAAACAGTTCTATTTAAGCAGATTTATTGAAGGCAACAAAAAGAAACAATTATCAAGTCGAGATTGATAAAACTCACCCACACCAACACTCCTAGGCAGGGGTCTTTCTCTTTACCTTGAGGAGAAGTGTCCCCTTCCCAAAGGAGGGATCCCCACACATTCCAAGAAGGAATATGACAGGAGAGCCTGCACTAATCAGGGGTTTTAACTTTGGCCTTGCTGAGCCAGACTGGTTTTACCCTAATTCCACACCAAGCCCAGCTCACAATGCCCCTCTCATTCCACCATGGACTTTCCAAACAGGGCACTGCCCAAGTTCCTGGACCACATTCCAGGGAAAGCATCCTGCTCCAGGCTCCTGATGCCCAGTTAACGAGTGGATGAGTTTTGAGGACACACCGAGCCAGCAGCAGCAGCTCCCAAGCTGAGATTTGCTCATTCCTGTGGAAAACCCCATCAGTTTGGCCAAACCCCCCCTTCGCCTTTCAGTGGGAAGATTTATCCCAGCTTAAAGTGGCCACTCTCATCGGACTTAAAACTCTTCCCAACCAGCAGGAGCTAAATCAACATTTGGGATGAGCTAATAGGAGATTATCCCTGGGGAGTCTCGCACCAGCTTAGGGAAACTGGGTTAAAAATCATCCCTTAAATTAAAACAGCAGCACTTCATCAGTTGAGAAGCTTGGGATGGCAGGATGGGGAGGGATCAGGCACTGGGTAATGGATGAACAGAATATTTTAGGGAGAAATGAAATCCATGGGAAAGACATGTCCCTCTGGTCTGAGGATGTTCAGGGAATGTCAGCGGTTTTTTAGGGATGTCTTGAGGTTAGTTTCCATCTCTCCCACCTTGGAAGACTCAAGACACCCAATAAATGGTGCACTTTTAACTGACACCATTTTCAGGTGCATTTCTGAGTGCTTGAAATCATTTTGAAGGAAGAATTTGAGCAAATAAACCCCATTGTGCTCATCCTCAAGCAAGGTTTCCGTTTAATGGCTGTGTCAAATAAATTCTAGGAAAAGTTTCCAGTTAATAAGTGATGTCCATGCTCCCATATTACCTGCCATGGAGAATTTAGGAATATTTGGGCAATTTACTCCTATTCTTCCCAGTCCCCATTAGCATATTAAGCTGCAATTATCATCTGCTCATATTTCAAAACTTCTGAAGTTTTTATCATGGAGCATTGGATTTCTTTTCCATGATGCCTGCAAAAAGAAAAAAAAAAAAAGGGAAGATGATAGTGGGTTTGAAGAGAGAGCTGAATGTGAGATTAAGGAATGAATATTTGAGGGTCTTGCATTAGGAAATGGCAGCTTTAAATCAAAGGGATAGAATTCCTTTAAAAAAAAATTGGAAAATTGTTCTTGTGTAGAAGGGGCTGATCTGAGTGACGGGTCTTTGTTAATTGAAATAAAAGATTTCTTGATGTTAATAGGCGGAAGTAATTAGTCTCAAGAGAGTGTTGTGGGGAGAAAGATGTTGTTCCTCCAAAATTCCCAGTGATTCGCTAAGAAAGGTTGGAAACGTGGTCTGAACATATAATCATGGAATAGAATCACCATGGAATGGTTTGGGTTGGAAAGGACCTTGAAGATCGTCCCATTCCACCCCATGCCATGGGCAGGGACACTTCCCACTATCCCAGGTTGCTCCAATCCCTGACCAAGCTTGGATTAAACTGGAATATCTAAATTAGTTCTTCCTCCACCCAACCTTTCCTGTCTCCAGCTCTTTTGGGTTCAAAGACTTCCGGCTTTGGAATTTGCAGCAATCCTTGATGGAATTCTCCTCGGGAACTCTGCAAACTGAAGAAGCCTTTGGAGGAGGGAATTTTCCTCTTTCTATTCAGAACAAGAGGAAACGGCCTCAGGTTGTGCCAGGGGAGGTTTAGAGTGGATATTAGGAAAAATTCCTTTGTAGAAAGGGTTGTCCAACCCTGAAAAGACTGCCAGGGCCATATGGAGTCTCCATCCCTGGAAAGGTGGATGTGGCACTCGAGGAAATGGTTTAGTGGTGGTGCTGAGTTAATGGTAGGACTTGGTCTTGGAGGTCTTTTCCAGCCTCAGCCATCCCATGATTCCGTGATGAATCACTGGAAAAATTGAGGGGAATAAATGTGACTCTCCACGACTTCCAATTCCTGTTTTTCCAGTGCTGTTCCTGCTGCAGCAGTGGGACAAGAGCTGTCCTTTCCCCAAAAATAAAGGTGATTTCAGCTGCAGAGGCCACACAGCACCGAGGAGCTTTCCCAGACGTTTTCCCAGAGAAGAAAAGGAATGGGAACAGTGAGGGCACAATGGGATTCTGGCTCCAGGCTGCTTCCACTTCTCCTCAGGAATATCCCAGCCAGAGACAGAAAAATGGGATGAGAAGAACAAGGCTGGAGGATTCCAGAGGAGCTGCAATATTCCATCCAAAGGGATTTGGGTTTGAGTCCATTTCCTGGAAATTCTCCCCAAAAACACCAAGGAAAGTGTTAGTAAATAATAATAATCACTGGAAAAGGGAAAATGTCAGGGAGCAAAGTGGGTTTTGCTTCTTTTTCAGGACACGTTGACAAAAGACTGACGAGACAGGGAAGGGATTGAAGCACTCTGGGACGACCTGTGGGGAGTGAGGGTTGAAATTCAGCAAAACTGGAAAAATCTGTGGGATTTTAGGGTTTTCTGGTTCAGTATCAGGACAAAATTTACTGGAGACGGTTAAAAGATAAAAGGAAGTGAGTTAGGGTAGGAAAGGGCTGGGAAAGAAACCTTGAGGGCCAAACTCTCCAAATATTTGAAATCAAAGCTGCAGCTTCACTGGGGGCCCTGGGGGTGGTTCTTAAAGGGATGGGAAGGGGTGGGAAGAGCAGGAAAATGGGAAAGGTTGAGGAAAGCAAAGCTCTGGTGGGAAGAGCAGCTGTAAGAACTTTTGTCCTCCCACAGGGTGCGAGGGGAGAGTTTCTCTCAACAGGATCCATCCCTGGTGTCTGAGCATGAGGAAATTCCATGGGAATGAAAGGCAAGAAGTGCTGAGAGTGGAAAAAAAAATCTCTTTTCTGCATTTCATCCTCAGCCTGCGGAACCAAATTACAACTAAAGCCAGGATCAGCATTACCCGGTGCTGACTAATTAAAATAATTCCAATTCTCATAATTAAAGGGTGAAAGGGAATCATGCCATTGAAACCCCTTTCATGCCATTGAAACCAATCTCCACCTTTTGGGATTAGCTGGAAACTCATTGTCAGGAGCGGATTATTTCACCTCTTTGTGGTGTTTCACCTCCTCCCTTTTCCAGGGAGTTTCTCTCTCCTAAAACTTCTCCAAGGAACTGGGCTCTGTTCCAGTCCTGGAATTTCCCTGCTCCTGCCTGCAAATTATCCTTGGGATAATTGAGGTGGATCCCCAGTGGATGGGAATTATTTGGTGCAGATCCAGGATTTGTGGTGTTGAAGTCACATCAGGAATCTGCTCCTCAGGATATTTCCCAGGATTATTCAATTCATAGGCAAGCAGGAGGACTTGGAAAATGTGAATTTAACATTAATTTAATTTAATTGTGCTGCTTGAGGAGCAAAGCATGCAGGGAAGTGCAATCATAGTTTGTTATCAACTTCTGGCTTATTAATTTATTAAACTTTAGGTTCACTTTATTGATAGATTTTATCCTCAATATCCTCAAAACCCCACAATTCCTGATCATTTGTTACTATACAGCAGCTCTTTCAAAAAGGAGGAATAGTTCTCCATGGAATTAATTTTAGAGCTATTTTTCTTCATCCTATTGTGGTGCTAACAAGGAGACAAATTATTCCTGCACAGTGCAAAGACAAAGACATGAAGAAATTAAATATGATAAAATTCATTTGAAAAGAAATTTGAATTTTTTAGCTCACTTAGATGAAAAAAGTGGCTTTTAATATTTGTCTAAAGTGTTTGCACCTGTACACAGATCTTAACTTCAAGGAGATTTGGAATTGGTGGTGGGACTAGGTTGGACTTGGTCTTTAAGGTCTTTTGCAACCTTATTTATTCTGTGATTCTCTGAATTACACCACAAATAAGGGATTTAATTAATTTACTAAAATTATATCCTGGTGTGCTATCAATTTATACCCCGGCTCACGATGAGGTCATATGGATATTTAATCACGGCAAATTTCCTGGAAAAATGCTGAATCCAAAGCTTTACCTTTCAGGAGAAGGTTTTCCAGTGTCAGGAAGAAAAGAAAGATTTTCACCTCCATTTGAACTCTATTTTTGGGTTTTTTCCCAATTATTTTAAGCTTTTGGGACGTGTTGATCAATAAAGCTGATTTGCAGGTAGTCCAAGACTTCTTTATCCACAGCTTCCAAAGAATTTTCTCCTGGTGCAAAAATCTGAGGTGACAAAGGACAACAGGGAGATGTTGAATGAGCTACAGAGGGGAAGATCTTTAATTAATTTACAAGATGTGTCTTCCCCTATGTGAATGTCCTTTCTTTTTCTTATTTTCTCTGTAATTTCCATTTTTTTTGGCTTTTGAGAGGAAATGGTGACTCCCAGTTGCAAATGGTTTACAGAAAAAAGGGATGAAAATGGCACAGAAAAGTTGGATTATGCCATTAAGTGCCACCATGAAAGAGTGGGACACGCAAAGATAACTAAGTTTTAATTAAATTAAGAAGAAATTAATATTTACCAAGGTCATCTCCTGCTGCCTGGAGCACATTTGGAGCATTGGGAGTGAAGCAGGAGGAAGAGCAGAGGAGGGAAAACCAAAACTGGCCTCTCAAGTCAATCTCTCCATAATTCCCACATCAAGGTCTAGGAAAGACAGGAATTATAAAGAAACCAGGTCAATAAAGGCCTTAAATTTCTTTGTTTCTATTTCTCATGTACAGCTGGATATTTTCCCCAGGTTCTTTTCCATTTGTAGCTCCATAACAGATTTGGACACTGCTTGTGGCAGGAATTGGAAAAGGACACTCAGGGCCATGGAATTTTGTCTCCAGTACTTTCAGGTGAGCTGAGAAAGATCCTCAGAACATCCTTTCCAAATCCCCTTTCCAAACCCTCTTTCCATCCTTTCTAAACCCCCAAGGCTGCAAACCCCAGTGCTCCAGAAGGAATGGGACATTCCAAAGTCCTTTCCCACTTTTCTGCCTCCCAGATTCCGCAAAATAAGGAGGAAGAGCCACGGGAACATTGAATCAGGTTTTTCTTGGAGGAAATTTCCCTTCCCATCATCTGTTCCTGTATCCCACATAAGCCAAGGTGACCAATCCCATTTGGCATTCCAGAGGTAAAATCTGGGCCAAATGAATCAAAGTCATTGCAGGGTCCTTGTAGGAGAAACATTTGGAATTGTATTTAGAGATCCACCCCCTTTTCCCATTTTTTTCCTTCCTTTTTGTCCAGTCCTTGCTTTTTAGGCAGAATCTGCACATTTTGTGTTACTAATTTTATTTATATTAATGAATACCCATCACAAATATTAAAAATAAAGCATTAATTCCTAATTAATTCTTTTAGCAGCAGAAAATCGGTTCAGCATAATTTGGCAGGATTTCTGAGAGGAATTTCTCCTGTAATTGTGTAAGTTCAGTCTGATATTCCATGACAGAATTGTAATTGCTGAATAATTTGTCTTAAAAAAATGAAATTACAGCCTTTTCCACGGTCTAGTCCATCAAATTGTTTTGGGAAGGAAGATGCCAGGAGCAGTGGCCAAAAATTTCCATCTGGACATCAACGATGTCTTGGTCATGTCTTGAGTGCTTAGCCAGGGTTTTCCAGATCAAAATACTGATGTCGGGAAAAAAATTCCTGATCAAATCAAAAAGATTTGATCTGAAAGAAATGGAACACGACAACTCAGAATAAAAATATGAAAGGCTCTGAATGTTATTTTAGGGATTAAGGTCTTTGTAGAGAAGATGGGTTTGAGGACGCTCAGGAGCTCCTGGTCCTTGAGGATGCAGCAGTTATGGATTCAGATTTGGGGCTGGATTTCAGGTACGTCCATAAAAATAAATTAAAAAATATATTCTGTGACCTGGAGCCTGCTGGGCACTGCAATTGGAAGGGTTTGTGTCCTAAAACATTCCAGGATGCACCAAAGCTCGATGGACGCCCTCAGTGCTCCAGCGCTTTTCCAAGGGGAACATGCATTCCATTGTCTCTGGGATCCACCGGAGCAGCAGATGGAGAGCAGAGCCCTGGAGGAAGGAGCTCATCCACAAAATTCCTCTTTCCCTCATTGTCATCCCAAAGAAATTCGGATTTTGGATACTTGTCCAACCTGAGCTATCCCACCTTGAATGGTCCTTGTGTGTCCCTTCCATCTCCAGGATATTCTGTGGAGGTTCTACCAATGAGGAGTTGATTCATTCAGGGAGCAACAACTTCCTGGTGAAGTTCATGGAAAATTTACTGGATTTTTTTTTTAAATTTTTTTTTAAATTTTTGATTCACTGTTGATATCTCTCCAAGGGACTATAGAATGCTGGAATGGTTTGGGATAGAAGGGACCTTAAATCCCATCCCATTCCACCCCTACCATGGTTTATTGGTAAATTATAAATTTGAGGTGGGAATTGGGGTTGGATCCTGATCTCCTGGGATGAGCCCATGGGAATGGGGTTTGGATAAAGGGTGGGGTGGAAGGGAACAGAGAGAGGGAGAATGGGATAAAGGGAGATCTCCAGTGCTGGCTCCAGCACTGATCCGTCTGTTGGAATGTGCAGGGTCCTGGGGCTCCTCCTGGGGTTTGGGGGCACCTTTTTAGGGATAAGTTTTCCATATCCCAAAGGAAAAATAATTCTTGTGCTCAGTCTGTTCTTCCAGACTTTCCTGGGATGGGTTGGAGGCTCTGGGATGGTGTCGATCCCCCTCCAGTCCATGGGCACTTCCCGGCCTCATTCCTGTCCCAGAGCCAGACCAAGGATGGCATTCCCAGAAAATTCCCACCTCCACATGGCCCCTTCTTCAGCCACATCCTGGTTTTCCCACTGAGTATTCCCAACAATCCTCGGGTGGCTCCATCCAGCTGTGGGTCTTTGGGACATCCCAACACACAGGGACAGAACTCCTGGGATTCTGGGATCCTACACCCAATAAATAAATACTCATTCAGAGTTTGGTGAGGGCCGTGCTCTGAATTGCCTTTCCAGATAATTTCAATGGAATTCATGGGAATGGTTTATTCCTTTTCAGCTCTCCCTCACCTTCAGAACACACCCGCTGCAAAAAATTTCCTTTGAAGTTGAGGAAAAGAAGGTCCTCTCTATTTCCACGTTGTCTAAATTTTCATCCGGGTCTTATTTATGATTTTTTAACAGGACTAAAAAATATTCCAAGGCTTTCAAGCCCTCTTTCAAGGCTTTCTGCTTCCCAGGTTTCTTGTTTTCCAAACCACAAAAGAACGAGGAAGACTAGGGCTGCATTTCAAAGCTTTTTGCTGAAACCATTTGCATTGGCATCAAATTTAATTCATTGACCTGAGCTCAAAACCTCCTCAAATCAACTCCTCTCCTGTCTGCAGTGTCCTAATTAATAAAGCTGCTGCCTATTAAAAGAAATCCATTTATTTGAAGGAGGAGAATTACAGTCTTGGCATATTTTCCCCTCAAAATCAATTTGCATTCACTGCTCCTCGGGATAAAGTAACTGTACTTTTAAAGCTCTGGCAGGAGACAACTTCCAATGGAAAATTCTTTCGGAAACATTTTACTCTGACAGCTTTATTAGGCCATGAATAGAGACTTGAGGCTGGGTTTAAAGTATTGATGGGTTTTAAGCTGCTGCGTGAGCAGAGGCTGCTGAAAGCAATTCCACGAGTCAGTCCCAATATCCCGAAGTTTACAGATTTACTGGAAGTAACTTCTGCCTTCTCTCCATTCCAGATCTTTTCCACCTGTAGGAAACTTCTGTTACTTCAGAGGGACCAAGAATTCAGGAACTGGAAGTTAGGAAGTGAAACATGGTAGGGAAAAGCTTCAAACTCAACATTCAAATATTCCTCGTTTGTCCCCATTTTCCATACAGGGTTTGTGATGATCCATGATTTATTCACGTGCCAAAAAGTGACGTAGGAAATGCTCCTGGTCCTTGTACTGGTGGTAGTGGCTGGAATACTGAGGGATCATGGAATGGTTTGGGTTGGAAGGGATCTTAAATCCCATCCCATTCCACCTCTGCCATGGCAGGGACAGCTTCCACGATTCCAGGTGGCTCCAAGCTCCATCCAGCCTGGCCTAGGACACTTCCAGGGATCCAGGGGCAGCCACAGCTTCTCTGGAAAACCTGTGCCAGAATTTCTCCCAAATATCTGAGCTACATCTGCCCTCCTTCAATTTAGGAGTTCAGTTTAGGAGTTTAGGGTGATTCCCCTTGTCCTATCCCTCCATATCCTTATGAAAATTCCTTCTCCACATCATATCCAGCAGGTGGGAAGTGGATGGAGAGCCCAGTGTCCCTCCTTGCAGGATTTCCGCAAAGAACAAGTGACAGGATGGAGGGTGTGACAGATAGCTGAGAACCTGCAAATCTCCACAAAAAACTCTGGAATATTCCAACAACTCCGTGCCAGCTCGTTCCCACAAACACACAAAGCCATGTGGACAATTCCTTCAGGATTATTTACCTGGAGCAAACCAGCTGTGGCAGAATAACTGTATTTTCACTGCTTGGAGAAATCATACAAGAACCATAAAAGCAACCCCAAAAATATCCCAAATATTCCAGTTCCTCATCCATTTAGTGGGAACAGTTTTATATGGAGTTTGAATTCATAATCTCGTGAAGGTTAAATACATTTTTAAAATAAATGTTGGTTTCTAGAACCAAAATGCACCTGAAACTTCACAAATCTCATTAAAAAATGGTTTTTGTGACAGGGATGAAGTTCTGTCACAAGACAGAACAAGTTCTAAATCTGGCCTGAAATCTCTGGGATTTTTAAAATCTTTTCTCCAGATACCCATCTCAATTAAGGGAATCATTGTTTTCCACAGATTTGTGAGTTTGGAAAGGAGAAGAACCCACAACGATGATCCAGTCTTGACCTTGCATGGAAGACACTGCAGAATTCCATCTCCTGCTTCCTTCCCTGGTGTTGTTCCAGGGACAGAGGAAAATCCCTGAATCATCCAAGGCAGGAAAATCTTTTTAACATCATCTGGTGCAGAGATCTCCAGATCCATCAAGGAACAAGGAGCATCCTTTGGATTGATGCTACTTAATCCCTTGGGATGTGGGAATGTTATTTATGGATCGCTTTCCTAGGAGCCACAACGGTGCAAATCCTAAATTATAATATTTAACTTGCAAATCCATGTGGGCTAAGGCTGAGGGGATGATTTCTTATCCATGGCCCAGCTCTGCCACAGGCCATTGGAATTCCTGAAATTTTCTCCTTCTGAGGCTCCATTCCCAACTGGGATGGAAACACCTTCTCTTCTCCCAGCTCCTGGGATGAATCCTTGCTCAAACTGGGGGACTTTCCACTGTTCCCCTTGCGTCCCTGTTCCCAGCCTTTCATTCCTGTTCCTCCTTCCTCAGCTGGATTAAAGGAATATTTAACAATTCAGGACTTCACTGCCTCTCACTCTGGCTGCAGGCAATTTTATTTCTGACCTCTGGAAAGTTTTTTCCAGACCTTTTGTTCCCTTTTTTATGGTTTCCCAGCTGTCTTTTTAATATAGAAGTGCCAGGATTGTGCTCAGGATCTCCGTGGAGCCTTCCCAGTGCTGGAGGCAGGAACGAAACTCCTGGTCCAAGGAATCCCTGGATGTGGCACTCAGTGCCGAGCTGAGGATTGGGCACAGCTTGGACTTGCTGATCCTGGAGCCCTTTTCCAACCTCCATGATTCCAGCACTGTTTTTTTTGGAATGATTTCTCTCCCTTTCCACCCCAGAATAATTTCTTTGAATCTTTCCCATTTTTCCTGGGCGCAGGGAGCCAAAGCTGCTCCCATGTTTTAGAAATAATCCCCTTCTCCTGTTCCCTGCTGTCCACTGCAATTAATGCGGCTCAACATCAACCCTCAATGAGCAGCCACGACTTTTTCAATGCCTGTAACAAAAATTCCATCACTCCCACCCAAAGCCTCTCATTCACCACATTTGTAAGCTCAGAAAAGAATGAAATCAGATTTGTCTGACACGAGTTATTTTTCATGGAATGCTGTTGACTGGAATTAATGATATCCTTATCTTTTAATCCTTATTGATTTCCATATCAGCTTCCTCATTTTTTTGCCTGGGGCTGAGGGCAGATTAAGCAGCCTGGGAGTTACTTGGATCATCACAGCAGCTCTTTTTTTATTTCTTAAAGTTTAAAAATTCTGACTTTTCCGGTCTTCTGGAACATCTTTTTTTTCTTTTTTTTGTCACACTTATTAAGACTTAAGAGCAATGGGGAGATATTTTATGGAGTAACTTTTTTTTTGAGATTCTTGACTGAAATTTATCCAGATGTGCCTAAATCTCCCCTAATTTTGTCCTTTAAAAGATGAGACTTTTTGATCTGAAAGATATTTCATCAATGCTTTGGGACATGAGAAACCTGGGATAATGGGAATTGTCCCTGTCCATGGGTTGGAATGAGAGGAGCTTTGGATCCCTTTCAGTCCAAACCATTCCCTGATTCTGTAAATATTTTATGTTTGTGCTTTTCCAAAGCTGTCTTGGGCTGTTCTCACCCCATACAGGAAGTGTCTGAACCCCTGGGGGATGTGATCCCTTGTCCCATTCCAGGGATTTCCCTGTCTCTGTTGCTGTGGACTTGGGAAAGGTGGCAGAGGAGGAGCATGGAGAGGTGGGAGCGAGGTGTTGGAAAAGCGTGATCCTCTTCCCACGTTCCCGCTGGCAATTCCCTTCCTTTCCTTCCCTATAATCTGGCTGTACCAGCCGTAAAAAGCAGGATTTTGTGAGTGGGTGAGGAAACCTTACTCAGATGATTTAATAAATACTCATTATTAGTAATAACATGCTATTAGTCGTTAATTTTAGGGCTTTGTCTCCCTGCATTCTCCGGGATCCAACACTGACAACTTTCTCCTTGATGTAAGTAGGTCATTCCTGCTCCTCCTCCCACTCTGTAATTATAGGAGGAAAATTAAAATAGATACAATTTAATAAAGGTCCCATTTTCCTTTTATTCCCTGGAATTTTTGTGTTGATAAATCTGCAACTTGTGTTGTTTATGTGTCACCCAGCCTGGTGGCAGTGACCCACTGGTGGAGTTGAAAGTTCGTTAGTTCTGGTAGATTAGACAGCGTTAATTAGCTCAGATTAAACATTCTTTTAAGCCAGCCTAAAGTGGCAGCCTATTAAAGAGCATTTTCGGCTTGTTTGTTAAAGCAGACTGAAGTGACAGCAGAATTATATTTGTCCCATCGAACACAAAGGTCACTTGACAAGCCGGATGTTTCCTGCTTAATTACAGCTGGATTATTTCAGTGATTAAAATATGAGCTCGTTAAACCTGTGCATGGAGCTAAGAGACATCCAGGAATCCTGGGAAGGCAGGAGAGGGATGGGAAAGAGATGACTTTATAGGTTAATTCCACTCCTGCCTGCTCAGAGCCTTGATGTGAATTCCAGCACTTCCCAATCCCTGGAAGTGTCCAAGGCTGAGTTGGACAGGGTTTGGAGCAACCTGGGATAGGGAAAAATGTCCCTGCCCATGGAATGAGATGGGACTGGATGGGATTTAAGGTCCAGCTATAGGTCTGTGATGTCCTAAACAAAGTAAAAACCAGGCAGGGTATCAAAATCATGGAATTATTGAGGTTGGAAATGACCTCTAAAATGATTGATGTCGTTAGTTTGGAAAGCATTCTTTTTTTTTTTTGAAGGATCGGGGATTTAGGGGAAAGGGACAAAAATTTCATTTTCTCGCCTTTTCACTCAAGTTTTTGGGAATTCACTGGCAGAAACAAGCTCCAGGATCCTTGTTTGATCATGATCCATGTGCTGTGCCCCTGGCTCTCCGGGCGTCCGTCTGGAGACTCCAGGCTGGAAGGGACACGGGGTGACACTGGCAGATGGCACGAAGGACTTTCATCCCATTTATTCCCTTCCCTGCACACAGAGCATTTTTTGGGATGAAAAATTGCAATTTGAGGGGCAAAAGCAGGATAAATAAACACTGAGGAGCTCAAAAAATCCTGGGAAATCAGGGAATAAAAATATTCCTTCTCTCTCCACAAACCCCAGACCGTGTCAGGATGAGGGTGGTGATAAGAACAGGCGGAGTGAGGATTGCAAATTCCCCTAGAAAACTCTGAAGGCGCCATGTGGCCACAGTGCCTTGTGCAGGGCAAGCCAGCCGTGAAAACACAGGACACATGCCAGGCTGGAAAAGCACAGAAAGGAGAGGAAAAGCACCAAGGGTGCCAAGGAAAAGCTCCGGAGCAGCACCGCAGTCACCTCCACGTCTCCCAGCCTTGGAAGCCACTCCCTGTTGGAAAAACCACTCCTGCTCTGATTTTGAGGGTGGGAGATGTGACAGTCAAAGCTGGGAGGTCGTCCTGCCAAAAGCTGCTTCCTCTCCTGGAATGTGTTGGAAAACACCTCGGAACAGTGGAAGTTTAAAGTTTTTATGGGAAAAGCTGGAAGCCTCCGAAGTTTCAGGCAGATCTTTCTGTTGTTGTGTCTTTGCCGTAAAATCAAGTGTCAGAGGAGAAATCCTATTCTATCTAACAGCCCCAGTGAAATCCATATTTATGGAGCTGGGGCTGGAGATGTTAAAATGCATAAAAAAGGGAAGATTTATGGAGTTTGCTGTGCTGGCCTTTCCTTACAGACACTCATTAAAGGTTGTTCCCTCCCAGGGCGTGATTCTCCTGTCATCTCTCAAATCCTGCCTTCCTTCTGGTCTAAATCCCAGAATTTATGGCTCTAACCCCTTCCAAACCCAAAAATCCTCTGGCTCTCAGAGCTGTTATTCCCAAGGATTTATGGGGATTGACACCCAGGAGCTGCAGAGCAGATCAAAGGCTCCTGATCCTGCCCTGCTGGGTCTGCCCATTCCTTTTAGTCACAGGTCCTGCGCCCTCTCTCAGGGTGAGGGAATTCTGCACCCAGGACAATCCACAGCTCCCTGCTCCTTGACCTTTTCCCAGGTTCGTGCCTCTGACTCAGCTCTGGCCCCATTTGGGGTCTTGCCACAAATCCAGGCTGGGAAGAGAATGGATGGGGAGAAGCCCTGGGAAGGACTGCAGGGTGCTGGTGAGTGAGAGGGAGATTCCAGAGAGGCCATGGAGCTGCTCCAAGGGCTGGAGCCAGGCTGGGAGAGCTGGGAATGTTCATCTGGAGAGGAGAAGGCTCCAGGGAGAGCTCAGAGCCCCTTGCAGGGCCTGAAGGGCTCTGGGAGAGCTGGATAGGGACTGGGGACAAGGGGTGGAGGGACAGGACGCAGGGAATGGCTTCAAATTAACAGGGAATTTGTCTTTATGCTGCTTGTTTTC
>VWZV01004714.1:0-100586 GCA_013397155.1 Irena cyanogastra
ATGGGAATGGGAATGTGCTGATGCTGACCATGGAATCACAGAATCACACACTGGTTTGTGCTGAACTCGTTCCACCCCCTGCCGTGGGCAGGGACACCTTCCACCAGACCAGGTTGCCCCGACCTGTCCGAGCTGGCCTTGAGCATTTCCAGGGATGGGGCAGCCACAGCTTCTCTGATGCTCAGCCTTGCTGCAGAGCAGCCTGGACCTGCCTAGGCTGGAGGTTCAGCCTTGCTGCCTGGGGAGGGTACCTGCAGGTTTGGTGGGGGAGTTCATCCATCCAGGGCATTCTTCCCTCTGGAGTCAGTGGGAGGAGGAAGGCACTCAACTCACCACCAGATGCAGTTTCTTCTCTGCTTGTATGGGAACAAGCATGACACAGAAACTATGTCACTCTTTGGAATCGAGTGAGACATGATATTTCACTTTTTTAGGTGACCTGAGTATGTTTTGTCCCCTCTGTAGAGAATTAAATGATGTTCAGCCAAGTCAATCTCTTACTTGGTCAGGCCTTTCCAGCTGCCCTTCATTGGCCAGGGACCAGTTGCCTTGTATGGGAGCCACGGCTTCCAGCGAACCCACTCCCAGCCCTGCAGAGGTTTTTTGGGGAGGCAGGAGGGATCAGCAGCTTGGGCTGATACACACACATCTAATTCTGGCAGCACAGAGGAGGGTAAAGGTGACAAACGACTCAGGGATGGCACATCTCACTTCTGAGGCTGGATTTAAAGAGTGGGAAAAAATGTTGTCTGGTTACTTGTCTGAAAAAGTTTAGGAATATTATTTTTAAGATATTTTTGAAATCAAAGAACTGAGCCTAATTCTGTCTTAAGAAAACCATTTTGGGGCTGACTGAAATGCCCTTTGTGTCAGTGGTGGTTGGAAAGAGAATCTGAGTTCATTTGGTGAATTTATATGAGAGGCTGGGACATCTGATCAAGAAAGTTCATTGCAGAAATTCTTAAGGCTCCATTTTCATGGCTGAAGGAGCATTTCCAGGAACTGGTCTGGTGTCTTTCTGAGAGATCACAGTGCCTTTTGCCTTTAGCTTATCAAAAGGATTTGATTGTGGTGCTTGAGTTGTGCAGCAGTAGGCAGCTCTATGGGGCTCAGCAAGGATCAACATCGGGATTCAAAATGCAAATGAGTTCAAATTAGAAACCAGGAAACCTTTTCGATAGTGTGAGATTGAAACAGCAGAGCACCCTGCCAAGGGGAGCTTCTTTATCTCTGAATAATTTTGAGCTATGGCTGATGACCTTTCTGCAGGTGCTTTTATCCATCACAAGTTCCTGGGCTCAGCACAAAAATAACTCTGAAAGGGGAGAAAATGCAGCAGCTTCTTTTGGCCTTAAAGTCTCACAAAGGTTGAAAAGGACAAGGCAAACTAAACCTGCCTTGTGTTACTGAGATTATCGGAGAAGATAAAGAGGTTGTTACAGTCCAGGCGCTGCTGCTGACTCCCTGCCACGCTTTTTTGCTGGCTGAGGTCTGTGCCTTAGCCTCTGCAGCCCATCCCTGGGTTTTGGGAGGGTTAATGGGTGTGTGCAGAGTGCTCTGGGTGAGGAGGGAGGGCATCATCTATTGCTGCAGAGATTGGAGACTCCCTGATGTGATTATAACGTGTAGTGATGGAGGCTATTTTTGTTGAATGTTGTGAATATTTCCTTGTATGGAATCACAAGGAGCCTGCCTGTGACTTGCAGCTCTGTTGGAAGCTCCAGCGACGAAGTTCCCAAAGTCTTTGACATTCCCAAGTCAGAGCTGTGTGCAGCAGTGTTAATGAGCCTTGGGGGCAATGTGTAATATTGATGAGATGGTGATAACAATGGAAATGCCTCTGGGCTCTGCTCTTTGCAGAGGGGTTGGACAGAGCAGCACACACTCCTCTGCACCTTGGGGCCTGGCACCTTACACCTGGAGCCAGTAATCCCCACGGAAGTGGGAGGAAACTCTTAATTCTTCTCAGGGATCCAGACTGCTGCTCAGCAAATCCCCTCACCACTGGAGCTGCAGATCTGAAATGGCATTAAAGAGGAAATCAACCTTTTGCACAGTTTCCTCTTGGAAAGTGAGTGTTACTTCTAATTATAGCGATTGCAATGTTTCAAATGCTCTCCCAGGGACCAGGATGCTGGGGGTGGGGAGGGACAGCTGGAAGTGCAGATATGTTCGCCCCTCCATTGATTCCGGGGTGTTATCTGTAACAGGAGTGGAGACAAACAGCCCTGGCCATTGTCCCCACCATTGTCCCGGTGCTGATCACGACTGTGTCCCTGACAGGCATCAGCCTTGGCGGCAGAAACATCTCTCCCAAGCTGTGGTTGCTTTCCAAAGAAGCTCAGACTGTTTCTTTTTCCTCCCCTCTCCCCCAGCGCTTCATTTCTCCGCCTTCCTTCTGATGGGTGAGGAGCACATTGTGAGCGATTTTGCCCCCGGGCCGGGCCCTCCTGCCAGGAGCCACCATCCATGGACGAGTTGAGCCTGCCACCTCCTGGTCACACTCTCCGGGGCTGACCACAGCTCGGAGCTTCACAGCAGCACGTTTTGGCCCTTCTCTGAGGTGCCCCCTCACCCTGACCCCAGAGATCTCTTTGCTGTTGTAGGAGCTGCCCTTGTGGTTCTCTTGTGGGGTGTGAGTGTGTGGTTCTCCCTCTTTTGTGAGGTGACACTCAGAAGCTCAGCTCTGTCCCCTTTGACGTGCTTGAGTTTGGTGCCTGATGGTTTGAGGACCTGGATTTCCCGTGTGGAGAGCACACAGCACACAGAAAAGAGGTGGATTTCTGAGCAGGAGGGTCCGAGTCCTCCTCTGGAGGTGAGGCAAGGCTGTGGCTGTTTGGCTCTGAGCCTTGCTTGGAGCATGTCCCACTTTTGGCCACCTGTTGCCCCTCGGTGGCCGGTGCTGGGTGCTCTGGGAGCCTGGCCTGCCCTGGCAGGTCACAGCCGTGTCCCTGCTCCGTGCTGTGTCTCTGGGTAATCTCATTGCAGCTACACTCAAATACCATCTCTATGGTGATGACTCAGGCATGCAGCCCCTCTCTGGGCTCTCCTCTCCCTGTCCAAATTCATATCTCAGAGGAGCTCTCTGACATCTCGTGAATGTCTCACCACCCTTTCAAGCACAACACGGCCAAATCAGAGCTTTTAACCTCTCCTCCTCAGTGTGGGGATTCCCTGAGCTCAGCAATAGCAGCGTGCTGCTTGGCTGCCAGAACCTGACTCCTGTCTTCATCTCCCGCCTCCTTCCATGTCTTCACATCCTGGGCACCTCAACAGCTTGCAGAACCTTGCTAAGCCTTTCCTAAAGCTAAAACTCTCACCTTCTCTTTCATCACATCCCCCTCCACTTGTTGCAATATCCTTTTTTGGCCTCAACAAACTCGCTGTGGGCCAGCTTGCATCCACTAGGATGCTGTTTCAGGCATTGCTTCCCACCTTTCCTGCCTCTTCTCCCTCACCCCTCTGGGCTGCCCTCCTGCCCACAGCTGCCCTCTGCCTCCCTCGGATCCCACCCATGTCCCTGCCAGCTGCCAGGGCTGTATCCTCCTGTTAGTTCCTCATTTTATTTCTTAATTGTAAGCTTTTGCCCCACAGGCAGCTCTCCTTGCTCCTCTCCTCACCAGGGCTAGGCAATCAGGCTGCTGCATTTCACTCGAGCTCCCACTGACTGGCACGAATGGGAAAACTCCTGGCTTGCCAGCAGGGAGGGGGGCACTGGATGGACAGGGCAAAGGATTTCCTTGTCAGGGAGGTGGCTCGAAGGCTGCCCATCCACCCCTGGGGGTGCTGGGGGGCAGCCTGGGGGACACGGGGCTGTCCAGGGCTGCTGGCAGCTCTGAGCTGCACCTGCCAGCACTGCCCACGCTGGGCTGGGCCAGCCAAGGGATGGGATTTCAAGTGCCAGTAAACATCCCCTGCTCCAGGCACACAGGACTCAGCTTTTCCTTGCAGCTGTTGGAGTGCAGCTACCCCAGAGGCTGAATAAGCCTAAACAGGCCACTAAATAGGGACTGGGAGTGGGAGGCTGCTTCGGGGGAGTGAGGAGGGGTAGAGCCTTCACCTGTGAACAGAATGAGGCTGGGAGGATGAATTCTGCCCCAGGGTCTGAGCTGTGGCTGCATGGCATGGATGGAATGGAAGGAATGCCAGCAGCTTGCTGGACTCCTGGGTCTGGTCCCCTGGGTGGGCAGAGGAGGTTGTTCCTACAAACGTGCTCCAGGACAGCTCTGGACCAGCTTGTTGCATAGGGGACACCAGAGAACTGGGGCAGAGCTGCTGCTGTGTCCCAGAAAGGTGTTGGCAGAGCCTGTACCTGCAGTTTCCCTGCCAGCTGAATATTCATTTAGGCAGGAGCAGAAAGCTGTGATGTGCCTGCTGGGATCTGCAGTGCCTCTGCTCCAAAGCAAAGGCTTTCCATTAATTTCTGGATGCTGGGCTCCAGCCTCATCTCTGCTCCTGCAGAAGGGTGAAAGCAGCTCCTTGTTCTCTTCTGGCAGGAGCGGGGCAGGTGTGTGTCAACAGGAGTTTTATGCCGACATGTGAGGAGCTTATCCTAAAGCAGCTCATTCCCGGATTCCTCCTGCTGGGGCCGACCTGCATCCCCGTGCTCCGACATCCCGCAGCCCTCCCAGCCCCCGGGCCATGCCCTGACCTCTCCGCAGCTCTCACAAGAGCTGCCCTTCTCAGGTCAGCCATCCAGATGAGGGATGGTTTTAATGTGGCTGCAGAAGAGCAGGCTTACACCTCTTGCTGGGATCCTTTCTCACAGGGAAGGTTCTGTGCAGAAGGATTTCATTGATTTCTTTAAGATTTAAGAATGGAAATAGTAAAAGAACCTCACCACTGCCTAGCTGTGCTCTTTCTTCATTCCCCAAATCATCCCAGCTGGGATTTCTTCACTTTTGCTCTGTCTTCACTGGCTTTCATCTATGGCACGACAAAAGCAGTGTCAGGTGCTCTGTTTTTCCTGTGAATTCATCCTGTGGCTGTGGCCATGGCCTTCCTGGGGTTAAAAACTATTGCTGGGCTCTGGGCAGTTTGCTTTGCAGCAGAGAGCACAGCTCCTGGGAGACAAAAATTGGTGATGCAATCCCAATTTTGAAGAACTTGACTGGATCACATGATGCTACCCCAGAAGTCGGTAAAAGCACTGAATGGGAAATCTCCTAATGTTCCCAAATGCCCATAATGTTCCCACAGTGCTGGCCTGGAGGGATGCTGTGGGTCTGCTCCATCTCTGGACAGGGAAGGGCACCACAGCGTGGGCAGGCACTGATGTGCTCCCCAGGTCAGTTCCTCCTGCCTGGAATCACCCACTTCCCCAGGATGCCCTGGTTGAGCAGTGCCAAACTGACTCAAACAAGCCCCAAACAGTTTGGATGGAGGTTTCTTGGCTCTGTGCTTGAAGCACCTTTAGTTATCGTGTGAACCAACAAGGTCCTCTGATGGTGTCCTGCCACATTCAGCTTTTCTCTCCTAAAAAGGCCAAAGGGGAGTCCACAGGTGCTCAGCACAGAAAGCAGCTCTGCCTTGCTGTGCTGGGTGATGCAGGGCTCAGCTCTTGCTGTGTCACCCTGCCAGAAAAACGAAGGCCTTGCTGTTTCCACTGAAATTAATCCTTATGGGAATCTGCTCTCTGATGCAATGCTCAGCAGGAGATTTCTTTTTCCCATCACTCCGCTTATTTCAGCTTGAAAAATAAACAGAGGTGAAAAAGCAATAGACAGTAAAAATATCTGGGAGCTGCTGGAAGAGCTGAGGGTTTGCCATCTGTCCGTGGGGAGCGATGGGGAGCGCCGGGCGCTGCCTCAGCTGCCACTCTTCAGCAGTGGGAGCTGAGGGGAAGACTAAACACCCTGCCTCCTATTTTGGCTCAGGGTTACATTAGAAATAATAAACATCTGAGCTCTGATTCTCAGCTGACAATATCTCTAAATGGAAGGGAATGTACAGGATGGGAACCAGCAGCCAATGGCCAAAAGGAGAGAACAGCTACTGCTGGGAGTAGAAAGTGTGTGGAGAGGCAGGGGAGGGGGCTGCAGTGGTGCTGGAGGTGTCTCAGATTGTGGGATGGAGACAAAAGGAGCCTGCTGGAACATGCATTCCTCTGAGGACAATGGTGAGGTGGAGGAGGAAGAGGAGGAAGGCTCTTGTGTTTCTTCATTGATTCGTATCTGCAACATATCTGAATCCTGGGCTTGAACTTCAATTAGGGCCTAAGAAGTGCTCATGTCCAGGGTGCTTGGCCTGAGGCTTCTGCTTGTGCTGGTCCATTGCCCACAGCAGGAGAGGGCTGGTGTCCTGGGGGCTTGGGCCAGCCCTCTGAAGGCCATGGCTGTGACAGTCTCCTGGCTTTGCACTGCATCTCCAGGGCTGCTCTGCTTTGCTGTTCTTCCTTTGCCCCTGTACCTTTGCTGCTTCGCTGCTGGGTCCATCTCTCCCTGCCTTTGCCAACCCAACACAGATCCCCTCGGTGATGAAGTCTGCATTTGAGAGGGTATTTTTGAACTCTTTATCAACAGAGCAGAGTTGAGTGAAGAGCAGCTTTCCTCATTCAGTGGCTGAGCTAAAAACACTTGGGGGAAAAAAAATCAGATGGGGTTGAGCTGAGATCTATGGGAAAGGCTCCAGTTGGGTGTGCTCAAGAAGGCACATGAGCTGCTGAACACCTCCAGGAGCTGGGGCTGGTGGCCTGCAAGGCTGGGTGACCTTGTGCCTGTCCCCAGCCCCATGACAGCACTGCTGCCTCACAGGCCCAGGAGGAAGAGCTGCCCATGGCCATGGGAGCTGACTCAGCCTCTCTGTTTGCTTTTTCTTCCAGGAGCTGTTCCTCTGAAAGTTGTTTGTGGCTCTTTTTCTCCATTTCCCTCTCTTCTAGAGGGCTCATCTGTCATCTCCTGCAGACCATCCCCAGTCCTGCTTCTAGTGAGGTTTGATGTGTGAGACCAGAGAAGGCAGGGTCAAATGTCACCTCCATGTGAGACCTGATTTCCCAGAGAGGGAGGAAGGAAGAAACTCTGCAGGTGTTTGTTGGCTTCAGGATGATTAAAACCCAGACCCACCCTCGTGGTGTGCTCAGGGTGGGCACATGTGGGTCCCCATGCTGTGCTGGGCAGTGTGACCCTCAATCTGACAGCCATAAGTGCTGGGGCAGGGCAGGCTCACCTCCACCTCCTCCTCTTTGCTGGCTGTAATTTCCTGCAGTGAACCAAACCATCGTTTCACTGGAAATAGATGAGTAGCAGGAACACCGAGAACAGGTCCTTGGGGCATCTGTCTTGTCAAGGGGATGGGTCAACAGAACTACTCAGACTCAAACACATATTTAGGAGGCCATGTATTGCCTCCTAAATATGACTCCACTCACCAAGAGGTGGATTCCTAATGAGATGAGCTCGAGGCAGGCAGCAGAGCACACTGCAGATAATAGCCTGAGTGAGAGAACCAGCCGAAGATAGGAATTTTAATTAAACCTGACAAACCTCGAGAGGAAAAGGGGAGAGACAGAGACCAGCTGGCATGGAGATGCTGAGTAATCTGAGTTTGGTGAGTGCTGTTGACCTGCTGCAGTTTAGGTGGGTGTGCATGTCCCTAGGTGCAGGGGCCAGCCACAGGTCCTTCCATGACTCTGAGTCAGGGGAGAAGCCAAAAGGAGCTCTGATCATGCTGTGCTTTGCACAGATACATTAAACCTTTCTTGGCAGTAAATTGGCACCAGGATGCTCTGCCCTGTTTCTGACAGCACTGAGATGATGGGGTATGAAGGCAGGATGGACTGTGTGCTGGGGCACAAACCTTGTGGTGCAGATGGGGCTGATCCATCCACTGCAGTCTGCAGCTGATCCTGGCACATTTTGAGTCCCTTTGCCTTTTGCCATGTACCCATCCCACGCTCCTGAGGGAAGGCAGGACCACGCAGGAGCTGGGAGCAGCCCTGATACCTGGAGCCTTATCAGAGACTCACAGACTGGTTTGGGTTGGAAGGGGCCTTAAAGCTCCTCCTGTTTCACCCCACCTTCCACTATCCCAGGTTGCTCCAAGCCCCATCCAACCTGGCCTTGGACACTTGCAGGGATGGAGCAACCACAGCTTCTCTGGCACAATCATAGGGAAGAATTTATTCTTATATCAAACCTAACCCTGCCCTGTGCCAGTTTGATGCCATAACCCCTCATCCTGTCACTCTGTGTCCTTGTCAGAAACCCTCTCCAGCTCCATCCTCAGTGTGGGCACCGTCCCTGGGCCAGGAGTGGTGCTGGGTGGGTGGCACAGCTCTGCAGCTGGGCACAGTGTCTGTGGCATGGGCATAAACCAGGGAAGGGCTGTGGGAGTCCCTGGCTGTGCACAGAGCCTGGCTGCCCTTGCTGAGCTCTCTGGGGCATTTGACTCACAGTCTGAGCCAGCTTCAAGTCCCCTCGGGCTGTTAATGCAAACAGAAAGGCATCGGTGATACATTTTAGTTTAGCTGGAAAAGCCTTCAGAGCAATGCTGAATAAGGATTAAAAGGCCATTTCATCTATTTTTTTTTTGCCTTTGCAAACACAAGGAAAATTCAAACCAGCTGACAGGGCTGGTGGTTTTGAGCCAGTTGCAGCAGCCTCTGGGATTTCCTTGGCATGTTGGAAGTGCCTGTGGGGAAAAGCTGGAATGAACCAGGTAATTTGGGCTATGTCCTGGTGGTGTTGCAAGCAGGGATGGCTGATGGGCTGCTCTGCTTTCCCTTGCCCTGTACTGGAGACAGTGAGCATTGTGCCAGGTGTTTTACTGCCTGGGGTGAGGATGGATTCCTGCCCAAAGAGGAGAGCCAGGGAAACAGAGCTAAAGAAGGCAGGAGGGATGCTGGAAAGATCCATTTCACCATGTGGATCCTTCTGACAGCCAGATACATCCCCAGGCATCCCTCCCCTTGCCTGCATGCCCAGCATCTTTGCTTGGCTCTGCCCTGGCAGATCCAAACCCTCCATCTGTCTCCTGTGCTGGAGAAGATATCAAACTCATGTTGATACTCTGTCCCTGCTCTTATTTCCCAGCCCTTTGTGCGCGGCTCTGGAAATCTTTTCCTGCTTGTTTAACCCATCTGGGAGGATTCTTCAGGTGCTGTTGACATCTGCCCTGTCTGACAGAGCCCAGCCTGCCACAGCCCTGCCTGGACATGAGTCTAACCAGCTCACACTTCACCTGGTTTCAGCCCCACTCCATGCTCCATGTTCATCCACTCCTGGTAAGATGTGTTTCACCAGTCCTGTGTACATTTTTTTTCCCCGAGTTCAAGTTCCATCTGGAGTAATTGCATCTTTATTGCAGCCATTGTATTATGCAAATAATAAAACTCCATTAATTGGGCATAAAATGAGACCAGCGGAGGCTGGAAGGAGGGTGCACATGGGGTACAGCTGCAGTACCCTGTGCTGGATGCCACTTTCTGGTGCCTGCTGGAGGGCTCAAGCTTTCCACAAACCACCCCTGGGGCTCTCCTGGTGTCCTCCAGCCCTGCCTGTGTTCCTGCCTGGAGCTGAGCTGCACATGAGCATGCACACATCCCCAGCTCGTGTGCCAGAGCCCATCTTCATGAGCCTTGGAATAATTGTGCCCAAACATTTTGACTAAGCCCTTTGCTGTCCCCTCCCTGCTAGCATCCCAGCTCTGTGCTATCCCTGGAAAATGCTGGCTCTTGCTGTGGGACAGGCTCTCCTGGCTGCTCCGCCAGCTGCCGGTTGGTTCAAATTAACTTTGCAAGCAAAGCTCTGCCTCGTTTTCTTCTGACTCCAACAAGCTCGGGGCTGCTCAGCGCCTGTGTGGCCTGTCCCCTCCGCCTTGGGGACAGAGCTAATGAAAATCATTCTGGGCTGGAAATCAGCCTGGGAGAACGGGTTTCTCCTCTTCTCACCAGGAATCCAGCTGGAGAGCCCGGGTGGCTGAGCAGAAGAAACTGGTTTTGGGGACCAGGCAGGGATGTGGAGCAGGGCTGGGTGCTGGCGTTTGGGAAGTGTGGTGGCTGGGAAAGGCAGACTCCCTGCAAAGCCGTGCAAGGTCTGAGCTTTGCTTTTATGCAAACCATGAGCATGGGTTGGATACACCAGCCAGAGAGGCTGAGGTGCCATAAAGACTCCAAATCCCCTGTGCACCAGAGCAGGCTGCAACCCCCTACAGAGATTGCCTGGTGAACTCACTGCCTGGGACAGACCATATAAAGGGAGGGGTCCCAGTGCATCTCAAGTGCCTGCAAGGATTTTAGGAAGAGCCTGTGCATTCTTGGGAAGCCGTGATCCATCTGTGGCACACACTCAGCCTGTTGGTCCTGGAGCACATGGGAACCACCCTGCTGATTACCATCCCTGCATCTCCACAGCCCCAACCCTTGCTTGCCCCAGAACGGCTGTGACAGCAGGTTCACTAAGGAGGGGGTTTCTTGGCTGGAAAATCAGAAGAATCCTCAGTCTGCAGGGGCATGGAGAATCCTTGGGAGGCCAGGAAGGCTCCAGGGGGTCTACTGGGGCTGCTCTGTTGGGATCATCCCTGCCTCTACAGCACTGCAGGCTTGAGTGGACACAGGACTGTGATTAATTACATTTCACATTGCTTTGCCCACACAGTGAAATTAGCAGTCCTAAAAATCAGGGGCAGTTTCCCAGGGGAAGAGCTGAATCTCAGCCCAGCAGGGCCTGGTCTCCTCTCTGTGGCTTGGTGGGAGCAGCATGTGGGGCTGGCAGAGCTGAAAAGCTCTGTGTTCCACTTCAGTGGGGAACAACCAACAAAGCTGTGCCAGCTCTGAGGATGTGTTTGGCCTCTGGTCAGTCCCAGGCGTGCACAGGGTCCCGTGTGGCCAGCTCTGCCGTGGGACACGTCCCACTGCCCCTCTGGCTTCTGCAGCCCCCCAGCACAGTGTCCCTGTGGCTTTAGGAGGAGAAGAGTGTCAGTGGGGAGCACAGCAATCCTCTTGGTTAATTCAGAGAGTGGAAATAGCAAAAAGCTGGGGCTGATGTGCTCAGTGCTTTGGCAGTGCCCGGCAGTGCTCAGCCTGCTGTGGGCAGCTGGCTGCTGCTCCCAGGGGAGTGGGTGGAACCGAGCTCCAGGCTGAGGAAGGGAAGCAGGAGTGCAGAGGGATGCTGTTCTCTCCAAAGCTGGCTCCGGAGCTGGCTGGAAGGATTTCTTTCGGAAATGCTGGCACGAGTTGCAGGGGAAATCACTCACAGAGGAAAGGCTGGCTTGTTCTGAGGTTTCTCCTGGGTTTAGATAGCTCAGGAGGGTGTTTGTAACCACTGCACTCTGTGAGGAGCAGAGGGAGAGAATTAACCTCTGAGTGTGTCCCTCAGGGGGAAGAAATCCACTGCCAAGCACAGCCCAAAGCTCAGAAGAGCAAGTTCCTTTCACTCCTGCATTTCTCTCTCCTTTCTATCAGCACCCATGCAAGCACCCATGAAGAACTTGTCAGTGACGAACTTTGGGAACAATTCTTTCTGCAGACTTTTCTTTCCCAAGGAAAGGAAGAAAGAAGAAGGCAGAAANTCTTGGAGTCGCTGGGTCAGCGCTTTGGCTGCTGCTGGTGATTCCAGCGGATGCTTTTCCCCTCGTTAAACCCTGCCCCGTGCGGAAATGCGTGAGCTGGGGAACTTTGACACCCCGGTCGCTGCCAGGGCCCTGCCACCACGTCTGCCGTGATTGATGACTGTGCACAGGGGGCTGCAGATGCTGCGGTTGCACAGAACAACGGGGAGCTGGTTCCTGCGGTCGGGGGAGATGCTATCTGCCTGGGATTTGCCTCAGGAAAAGCCCCCCCAAGGCCTTCCCTTCGAGTTGCAAAACCAGTTGAGGCCACCCCAGATTTGGCTGTTTCTTTGCATAAGCACTAAATGGAAGGGAAGGTTTTAGCAAGCCCCTTCAGATGTGCTGCTCAGTGGGAAACTAGGCAGGAAAGCCAAAATTCACCACGGCTGCTGCATGCAAGGACTCAGGCTTTGGTCAGACTTCTCCTGGCTCAGTAACGATGGAATTGATGGAGCCATGGGAAAAACTGAGCTGCAGGGATGTGATCTCTGGACCCTTGACAACAGGAACTCTGGATGAGTGAAGATGTGACACTGGGTCTTTAGAACCTCGGGGCAAAGGTCACTGCTGGGATGAGCTGGATGGGCTTTGCCACTTGCCCTCATGAAGGAAAAGCCGAGCCTCCAAACCTCTGTGGGGCTGGACCCATCAGCCCCATGGAGATTCTCCATTTTGATCTCTTTTCTTCTTCATGACATGTGGCTAAAATACAGATTTCCAGGGGCCTCTTTTTTATGTACAGATCATTTGGGTGGGAGCTCCCCAGAAGGATGGAGCCCACCTAAACACATGAACACACATAAAACCTCTTGCTGCTTCAGAGTGTAAAAGAGCCCTGCTCAAATGTGTTGTAAAACCAGGCAGACCAAGCCTCCCCTGCTGTAAACAGCTGCTGTCAGCTGTAAAATACCTCCTTTTTCAATTTGCAGTACCTGGACAAAGCAATCTGCCAGGATTTGGTGAGACACCATGCCCATCTATCAGCTGCTGTCACCCTACCCTGAGTCTTGCTTGATCCCAGGGAATCAATCCTGCCTGATGTATAAATACTCAGTCTGGAGTCTCAGCTGTGGAGGAGAACACAGAGCTGTCAGATAAGCTGCAATTAGTACATTTATCTACTTTATTTTCCTGTCGTTTCCCAAGCACCATTTGCCTGCCTGCTTTTAATACACGTTATTAAACCTGCAGTAAATGTTGATTAAAGAAGCCTTAATCCCAGGTGTTTGTTTTCTAACACTGCTGTGAGATGCACTCTTCAACTGCCTTCAGGAAATGTTATTTTTTGGGAGTTTTTCCCACCTTCCAAGCACAGTTATACCTGGGAAATAGGTTTTTAAGAGCAGATTAGTGAGTTGTCCTTCTGATTTGTTTTGATGTGCTTGGCTCCACTGGAGAGGGTGATGGGTCACAGCTTTGCAGGCAGCTCTGCTGCCATGGAGAAGCACTTCCACCCCTTTGCCAAATGCTCTACAACCACTTTAAACAAAACACTGCAGAAGAGATAGATATATTCTTATTAGTCTTGCAAGAGAAACTACAGCAATCAATCCCAGTGCTAGACTAACTCCTTCCCTTTGCAATTTGGATGTTTAGAAGTAATTTGGGGAGTAATCTCTGCGAATGGCAGCACGGAAGTAACTGCCTGCAATAAAACATTGTGGGGGTGACTGTTATCCTAATGATATTTCCAACAAACATTACTGAAATATGTTTTCCTCTCTAAAAATGGCAACAGAATTTAAATGTTCTTAGCGGTAGCATGGAAATGGAGTAGAAATTAGCTGGCTTGGTTCTGTGATGATGATGATTTCTTTATTATTGCCATGGTGGGTGTGTTCCCCCCTTCCTACTGCCCTGTTTATCCAGGGGTACAGCATTATTCCCTGTTCATTATTCTCTGCTTCACGACCCGCTCATGTGTTATTTCATGTGACAAAGCCCCTTTCCATTAAACCAATATAAATAATTGCTATATTCTTTCAGAGAGGAAGCAGGAATATTGCACGTGGCAATAGCATTACAGGAAAAAGCTGCTGGCCTGATCCCAATGGCCTGTTCTCTTTTTTTTTTTTTTTTTTCCAGATGGGTTAGTCTCTTATTCTTTGTGAATAATTTATCCAGATATGCTTGGAGAGATACTCTAAAGAAATTACCACTGTCTTAAAACATCTATACCAGTGCTCCCTGTTGGGAAGATTCTCCAATGATGCCTAAAGAGCCTTCCTTTTATGCTTTCAGCAAAGTGGTTTCCTCTGTGTGTGTGAGCAAGCCAGGGGTGTTGGGCTGTGCTGGGATTTCGGGAGAGGAGCTGGGGAGGGTCAGAAGCTGGAGATGGGCAGTGATGGGCAAGGTGTGTGGACCATCAGCCATCATCTAACTGTGAGGTTAAAGGGTGGCTGAGATGTTCAGGGATGCAGTTTGGAGTTGGACAAATCCTCTGGGACCTGTGACAGAATCACAGAATTTTTAAAGCTGGAAAAACCCTCTAAGATTTTTCAGTACAATCATCATGGTGGCACTGACAAGGGCAGCACTAAACCATGTCCCCAAGTGCCACATCTACACATCTTTTAAATCTCTCCAGGGACGGTGACTTCACCACAGCCCTGGGCAGCCCATTCCAGTCCTGGACAACTCTTTCAGTGAAGAAATTTTCCCTGCTGAACAATCTAATCCTTCCCTTAACTCAGTCAGTCTGCTGGCTGCAGTTGGGTTGGGTTTGTAGAGCAGGATAGCTGAGGGTGGGGGCTCAAAGGGGACCTGCCCATGCCTTCTTTGGGTGTGTGGGTGCATGCTGGGTGCCTCTGGTTGCAGATGGAGCCCATGGTGGCTGGATCTCTCCAGCCAATTGCTTCCTGTCTGTCAGCATTTCCAAACCAAAGCGGGATGGATGGAGAAGCACTGCCAATCCTTGCTCCTGTCTCCATCTGGCCGAACCTGCTGAGAGGGCTTGGAGGCCAGAAGGAAAAACTCACCAGGATCATCATCAAAGCATCTGAAAGCCCAGGACATCATGAGCTACAGGAAATACAAGCGGGAAAAATTTGGGGGAGGCTTCAGCCATTTGCTGTGCCTGGTGCTCCTGCTCAGAATGCAGCCAAGCATCATCCTCCCCCGGAGCCACAGCAAAGCCCTGCACGGCCAGTTAAACCCTGTGTGCAGTGCAGGCCGGGGTGTTGCTCAGCCCTCGCTGTCCCTGTGGACGGGGGGCTGCTGTCGTTAGCAGGGCTGTCCCTCCTGAGAGAGGAGCTGGCTCTGTGCTGCTGCTCGGGATGCTCTTTCCACGCCCTGCCTCTGTCGGATGCAAAGCTATTAAGGCAGGTGATTAAACGCGATGCCTTTCTATTGATCCTCCGCTGCTTCCCAGAGCCAGGGCTGACGTTATCCTGCTTGGATATTCATGGAGCTGCTGCTCGGAAATCCTTCTGGACAAAGGTGTCAGCAGCCGCCTGCCGCCTTCTGCAGCGCTTTCGCTGCCAGGCTCCTGTGCGGAGCTCCGGGGCACGGGGGGACAAGGGCTTGTGGTCATCGGCCCGTGAAGGACCATGGTGTGACCCCATGCCGGCTGGGAAGGTCCGTGGCCAGGAGGAGGAAAAGGAGGAGGAGGAGGAGAAGGAGAGGTCCTGGTTCATCCGCCCGTCCCTGCAGCTCAGGCTCTCTCTGGCTCGGCACTGATGGGATGCTGATGTCCTCTCTCCTCTGAATGCTGGGCAAGCCAGGCTGTACCTCTGGTGATCACTTCTTCCTTCCAAATGGTTGTGAATACCATTTTTCCAACGGTTCATGTGTTTTTGGTTTTTTCTCTCCTATTTGCCTAATTTTCAATGGAAGCATCCCTCCATGAGCAGATGCTGAGGGAGCCCGAGTGACACCACCCTCTTCTTTGGATGGGGAAGCCAAGAACAGAAGGAAAGGCCTTAGAGCAGGCAGGCTGTTCTCCAAATACACTAGAAAAAACAACAAAAAAATTTGGTTTTAAGGCATTTTTACTAGGTGTTTGGTTTGCAGCCAACAGCCTAATGCATCACTGAGTTTAGCTCCATCCATTCTGTGGTGCAGTTGCCCAAGAAATCAATGCCCTGACATACTTTCCTTTGCTAGAAAATACACTTTTGCTTGAGTGGGTGTGAAAACCGAGCTCTTGCCAAAACCTTGTGAGTGCTGAGGAAGGCTGTCCCGCTGAGCCCAGCTTCCAAAGGAGCCACAGGACAAAGGCTCCACTCACCGACTTCTGTTCTACCCGCAGGGGCCGCGGGGCTTTGAATACTGACCAGAGAGCAATTTAACAAGGGAAATGTCTTCCCGTTTCTGGCTGAAAAGAACCTTTTTCTAGTGCGTGGCCAGGTGGTTGGTAGTCTAGGCTGATTTTCTGGCTTCCTTTATTCATTAAGCATACAAAAAATCTCTGCATCACCTGGGCTGGGCTCTGACTTGGGCACAGACACAGCTTCACTGCGCTTGGTGTGGGGTGCCTGCTGAGGTGATGGTGATGGGCTCCCCCCAACAAGAGTGATTTTTTTGAAGCTGTTCTGCAGGGCCAAGTGCCTCTGCATGACTGCCCACTGTGAGCACGGATTTTGGGAAATGGTGGTTTCCTGCAGGGACAATCCCCATGGGTTTGGGTCTGGGGGTTGCTCTGCTGCTGTCAGCCCTCTGCCATCCCAGCCCTTGGCTCTCAGATCTCTGTCTCACTGCTGGCATTGCCTGTCCCTCTGCCTCCCTCCTGCGAGCTCTCTGACTCACAGCCTGTCTCCTTCTGACAACTTTATAGGTTTTCCAGAGCCTTTCCAGTGCTACTGAGGCAATGCCTTTCATTTCGAGGGCAAAGCAAGGAATGGTTAATGCCTTCAGGAAGGGGTGAGCCATGTGGCTGGGCTGGATTGTGCAACACCACTGTCCCTTCATGCCCCACATCCCTGCTCCTGATGCAGCATGGAAAAGCATAGGAATGCCCTGATGTCATTCCTGGAGGGTATTGGAGGGGCTTGCTTGTGTTTCCAGCTCTGCTGGGGAGAGGCTGGATGGTTTTGTTCACATCAGAGCCCTTTGCTGCCTGCTGGATCTGCCTGGAGCAGGGGCATGAGCAGGGTGTGCAGTGCCCAGAGTGAGTGGGGTAGGAAAGCCCCAGGAAAGTCTTACAGGTGTCCTGGACACAGGGTGCTGTCAACCCATCGGAGGCTCCTGGATGCTGATTTTCTGGATGGGCTGGCAGCTCCCAGCTCTGCAGCCCCCAGGAGAAGGAGAGGTGAGCTCCCTCGTGCCCTTCCCCTTCCATCACTGTGCTCAATGGCACAATTTCCTGTGGCCTGGGAAAAGCACACACTCCACCTTGAGATTCACTCTGCCGCCTCTAAGAGGTACTGGGTGTCCTACCTCCTGCCCAGCCACCAGTTTCTTTTCCTCCTGTTGGTCTGGCCAGCTCCTGGGCAGAGCTGTTTGCTCTCCCCAGTCTTGGCACCCACACCCTCTGATGGCAGCACACCCTGGGGATCCTTTTCTCACCTTGGAGGATGCCAAGGTCGTTAATCCACTTTGTGGATTAAAAAACTGAAAACATTTGGAGCATGAGGAGCCATATACCAAGGCCCTGCTGCCCCAGCACCCTGCACCATCCCTTTGAAGGCATTGTCACTTTGCAGTATCAGGCCAAAAATGGGGCTTTTTCAGTGGAAAAAAAGAGTCCAGCTGCGGAAGGGCCAAAAAAAGGTGTTTACTCCTTTACCACATTATAATAGGATTGTGATGGGGAGCAGTGAAGTGATGCAATGAACAGAGTGCTCCTGAGTGAGCCCTGCATTTGTGGAAGGGGAGGCTGATGACAGGACCCACACCTTTGGGACCAGGCGTCATCCGTGTCAACAGTGGGATGGAGTAGACAGTGGGGCTCTGGGGAGGATCAAATAAAACCCCAGAAGAAAGGAGAGAAAAACCTTCAGAACAATCCCTCTCTTCTGTGCCCAGAGCCCTTGAACCAAACCTGTAGCTGTTCTGGGAGGGATGTGCCTGTATGGTGGCAGGAGGACAGTGGCTTCCCCCTTCAAGACTGAGGTTTTCACAGAGATTGAGATCTCAGCTGAGACAGATCCCACTCAGCAGAGTGCAGGGGGAAGAGCAGGGAGAGGCACTTAGGAGCCACTGTGTGACACCTGTGAGCTCTGTGTGAGCTCTGCGTCCTGCTGGATGGCCGTGTGTGGAGAAAGCAGCTCTCAATTTGAGCTGAGTATTTTCCAGGTATCCAAAGGTTCTGAGGAGTCAATTTTCATTACCTGCTCACTGCAGGCCACTCCTACCCAGGGGCTGGGAAGATGCTCTCTGAAATGTAACTGCAGAAGAGGAGTCAGTCAGACGTGCTCCAAGTAATTTCCACTCCTGGAGCCCCACAGGGTTTTTGGAGGATGCTAATCCCTTTCAGGGGAAAAAGTTGCTCCCACTGCTATAGAAATGGCGTGAGGTTGGGCTCAGCCAACTGCCTGGAGCAGTGAAGTCCAAGGGAGATGCTCTTTGAGCCAGCACACTCTGCCCAAAGGATCCCAGCTCCTTTCTCCTGCAGGGTGGCAGGGAGAGAGGCTGAGGGAGAGATGACCCCAAACCTCTGCCCTGAAGTTACAACAACTGAATGAGAGTGGGGTTTGCCCTGTGTGAGACACGTTGGGAAAGCAACCGGGCTGCAGCCTTCGGCGGGGACAGTTTGGGGAGCAGCTTTGAAGCTTAGCACAGACATTCCCCATCCAGCAGAGCTGCTGTAGGTTTCCTGAACTTTGCTCTAAGCCCAGAGTCAAGCAGTTTGTGCTCAGCCCTCAGCTCACGGGCAGCCAGCTGTGAGTGTGAAACCTGGCTCTGCTCCTCTTCCCTCGGGTTGGTCCAGGTGGCTGTGACCTGGAGAAGCTGAAGCTCTTGTCCTCCCCCGCGACATGCTGGATCTGCAGATGGAGTATTCTAAATGCCTTTGCAGAAGCTGAGCTGGTACAGAATGGTGTTTTTGCTTTGTTCTTCACACGCCTCCCCTTGCCCTTGTCCCTCTGGTCCCCCCTTGTCCCTGGCTGGTCCTGTTCCATCACTGCCTCTCTCCTGCCCTGCAGGGGAAGCTGTGACCCGCTCCTGGTGTGAAGGAGATAAAGCTGGACGAAATGCTCTGCCACAACAGTGAATTCAGCTCATTACAGAGTGTTCCCACAAATTTCTGCTGCCCTCTTATCAACCCATCAGCTTAAGCAGATCACCCTTCAGCTCCCAGCAGACACCTCTGTGCCTCCGCAGTCCGAGCCTTGGGAGCTGCAGCCTGACTCACACTGTGTGGGAGAAAGTAATTGTTCCATCCACAGCAAATTGGACCTGTAATAACCTCTCTCTCCATAACAGCAATGATGCTCCTTCAAAAATATATTTTAATTGATTTTGGATAATGAATTCAGCTTAGCAGGGAGCGGGCAGTGGAGGGATGAGGAATGGCTGGATGGGGAAGAGCAAGTGGAAGAGAGAGGTTGCTGTTGTGTGCCTTGGAGAAGGTGCCCGAGGCTTGGTGCTGCAGGCAGGGCAGGGCAGGGCATGGGCAGCCAGTCTCTGGGACATGAGCAGAGGGTGAGCAGCACCACTGGACTCACCATCAGTCTCTCCCGGGGCTGTTTCTTGGCGCTGTGCAAGGGCAGTGTGCACACAGAGCCTTGGTGAGCATTGCATGTGCATGAAAGGACTTTCCTTCCTCCTCCTACCTCTGCCAGCCACTGCAGAGGCTTCCCCAGGGTTCTCTGCCCATGCCCTGGGGTGCTGAGGAGCTGTTTCACATCTTTGAAAAAGGACAGTTGCCCCTTCCCCAGCAGTTCTGCTGTGAACCAGCAAAGAGCACCTGATGGAAGGTGAGCTGCATCCAAAACTGCAGTGCCCTCCTCTGCAAGGCTTTGTTCATCCACACAGCTCACAGCAGAGATATTCAGGGGGTTAATGTGAGATTGCAGCTGAATTGTACCACTGCAGCTGTTTCAAGCCCTCTGCTAGGAGATGCCTCTGTTGCTGTCTCTTGCTGGGAAGAAAATGCAACAATGCTCTCTAGAGGCAGAAGAAGTCAAGGAGAGCTTTGCTTTCCCTGGCTCTGTCTTTCATCATGACCTCACTGCTCTTCCCAGCTGTTGATTTCCCACAGAAACAGCAGTTTCTGGGCATTTGGACTCCTGAGATGCAGCTTGGGTAGTTTGCTTCCCCCTCCCTCCTCACAGGACAAACTGATGCAATTATTGCAGCTGATCAGAGAAGCCCTGGGAGATGTGGGAGTATTTGGGGCAGGGTGGGAGCATTTTGGGTCAGGATGGAGCTCTGGGAAGAGTTGGCTGTATAGGGTGATGGAGGAAAGGGGAAAGGGCTGGAGGAAATGTGCTGCAGCATGGTTCAGCATTCCTCTGGTGCAGGAAAAGGGAGGCCTGTGCTTGTGCTGAGCCACAGAATCCCAGAATGGTTTGAGTTGGAAAGGACCTTAAAGCTCATCTCATCCCACCCCCTGCCATGGGCAGGGACACCTTCCACTATCCCAGGTTGCTCCAATCCAGCCCGGCCTTGGACACTTCCAGGGATGGGGCAGCCACAGCTTCTCTGGGCAACCTGTGCCAGGACCTCACCACCCTCACAGGGATGAATTTCTCTCTAGTATCCAGTTTAATCCTGCCCTTTGTCAGGTTTGATGCCATTCCTCCATGTCAGCTGGGCTTGTTGTGCTCTCAAAATAAGTGGGGATTGTCCCTTACCTTATACCTGCAGCTGGTTGGATGCAAAGCCCAGACCACCCCTGGTCATCAAAAGAAAACAGAATAATTAATTTTACTATCCTGGCCAGTTTCCACTCCACTCAATTACATTCTGCTGATCCACCCTGCAACCCCATATGTTGTTGTTTATTTTATTAGCTCATATTGCAAATCTTTCAGTAAGAGCTGCCCTATGAATAGCCTCGCCTGCTGAATTAATTGTGCTGCTGAAAGTTTCAGGTTAATGTATAAAATGTACTTGCAGACCCTGGATAAAAGAAATAAAGGAAATTATATTACTGAGCTGGACTGGGCAAATCTCGTGGCCTCAGGTGACTGAGAGGATACATAAAGAATTAACTGGACAAATCATCACCCTCACAGGGAAGAATTTCTTCCCAATATCCCATCTAACCCTGCCCTCTGGCAGTGGGAAGGGATTCCCTCTAGTCCTGTCACTCCAAGCGCTTGTCCAAAATCCCTTTCCAGCTCTCTTGGAACCCCTTGAGGCACTGGAAGGTGCTCTGAGGTCTGGCAGTTCTGAATAGTGCTGGGTTGGGCTTCATCAGCCAAAATACAGCCAAAATACCTGTACCTGCCCTCCCAGGCAGCTGGCCTGGGGTACTTGTTATTCTTCATACTCCTGGTAACTTTCCTATTGGAGAGCAAGTCCCATATTGCATGTCTGCCTTTATTCAGGATGCTGGGTGCATCTGGCCACATCTTCTGGCTTTTATTATGTGCAGTCTGCAGGCCAAGGTGGGTTGTGAGAGGCTTTGTGCTTCCTCTGCTGTGCTCTGATCTATCAAGAGTGGCAAATCAGCGCCGGGGGTTACACGTGCAGGCTGCAGATATACATGGAAGGGCAGTTTGTGTTAAATTGCGCCAGATTAAAGCATTTCTGTTTGGGAACCCTCGCTCTGGTTTAATTTCATGGAGCTCTGTGCTCTGAGAGACTCGGTTGCTATGGGGAGCTCACTGCCTTTGGAGCTCGAAGGGATCACTGGTTATTTACTCCGACCTCCAACGAGGTGTAAAGTGTTCCCCGAAATTCTGCAAGCCCATAGTTCTGCCTGAGCTCCTGCATATGCTGTAGCTTAACTTCAAGACTGAGTGATGCATGATAGCAAAACCCTAAAAGACCCTGTTAAATTTGGAAATTAACCTGGCAATTAAAAGCTGTCTTGTTTCTAGCTCCTACTTTATTTCACTTCATTTTCCAGTGCCAGGGGCTCGTTATGGCTTTCCCTGCTGCATTAAAAGATGTTATTGGGCAGCAGCAGGCAGGGCTGTCCCAGAGAGACTGAAGGAGAAGGCTGGATGGCCTGGGTGAGTAACTGGGATTCACAGCTGCTTTGGGAAGGGGACAGGCAGGAATGGATGATAAGGGAGTGTATGAAACAACAAAGGCCTGAGGCAGGAACTTTTTTCTCATTCCACAGACCTCAGTTCATCAAGCTGATGCTGGACTTTGCAAACATCCTGGATTTGTGCAAAGGCTCAGCCAGCTCTTCCTCTCTTAAGACTGCTTTGCTTTTCCATCTGCATTTTCCCTGCCTGATTATTGTTGTTACATGGGTGGATAAGCAGTGCCTTGATTTATCCCTGGTCTTTGGTTACTGTGAGGAGCCGAGGCTGCTGTCTGTCACTGTCACTGCCCAGTGTGGTCCTTTGCCACCCACTCGTTTGCTTCCCAAGAGCAGAGCAGCATGCCTGGGATGCTGGGGAGCCTCAGGGATGGGGGATTGCTGAGATCAGAGGTGATATTCTCCTTTCTCCCACCTGCTGATTACAAAGAGTCATGAGGAGCACAGATTCTGAGGTGTGGGAGGACATAGTGCTAAAATTGTAGGGAAATTTGAGCCCATGTGGGACCCTCACTGAATGTTTTCACTCCCTGCTCTCTCACCCCTCCTTCCAGGACACAAGCTCTGGCCTCAGCAGCACTGCAGACTCCTCCTGTCACTCAAGGGTGACCTGTGTTTGCTGCCAACTTATACTTTGGTGTTAACTCTTATTTAACCCAAACTGTCATGGATGTGTGCAGGATTTGTGGTGCTGCTGAGGGGAATTTGCATTTGGGTGGTGAGAAAATTGCATAGCCAGAGGAATGCTGGTGTTTTCCACCAGGCAGAGAGTGCCATCCATTACTCACTGCTCTAACTCAATTTGAGGCAGTGCTGTCAACTCTTTAAATCTGATTAGCACAAGTGTTTCTTCCCCTCCTCAGTGATTTGCTGTGGTCTTAATGTGATGCCCACTAATGACAGAGGAAGAAGCTAAACCAACTTATTTTCCTATTGAATAACTGGCAACTTTAATTGCTCTTAAAAACAGTGAATGGAAGAGGAAACCTCCTTTGTGGAGGCTGCTCGATGAAGTAAATTAATTCTGACTGCTAGGAGTGGGATAAATTGGGAAAAGGGAGTTGGACATGCTCTCACACTGCCCTGAGAGGAGGTGATTATCTCCTCTGGCTGCTCTCAGGGCTGGCCAGGGAAACTTGGAGCTCAGAGGATGTGTAGTTTGGGACAAGCCAGCTCTGGGAGTTGCCAGTGACCCATTAACCTCTCAGACTTCTTGTTGGCACCATCCACCTTTGTAGCCCAGCTTGCAGGGGGAAGATGTATCCTTGGGGATGTTTTGTGTTATTCCCCAGGTATGGCGCTGGTTCCTCTCCCTGTTTGTCATGGCAGAGCAGAGCCAAGACCACGGGGCTCAGGACGTCTCTGCTCTATCTGGAGATCCACACGAGTTCCTATAACCACTGGAGTGGTTCCAGAGTGGATCTGTGCAGCAAAAGGTGAAGCCAGCCCTGAGCCTCCCCCCAGCTGCAGAGTGCATCATCAGCTCTGTCTCGGCAAACAGAGGTGGGAAATGCCACTCAGATCTCTCTGCCAGAAGCACTGCTCCTGCTTTGCATGCAGAGTGCAGGTGCCCAGACAGGGGGAAATGTAGCAGAGGCTTCGAGGTGATGCAAAAAAACCCACTTGGCTTTTTTTTTTTTTTTTTTTCCTCAAGTACCTATTCTTTTGGTCGAGAAAAAGTACACTAAAACAGGTTTTTTCTTTCTTGATCTTATTTTTCATTCTTGCTGTGTGTGTTTTGCTGCAGGATTTACTACATAGAGCCCTTCATGCTGTTTCCACAGGCTTATTTAATATCTGGGGTCTGTGGCAGTTCTTCCCTGGCCTATAGGCTTTGCTGGGTTTTTTCTCCACACTGCAATTTGCTATTAAATTTCACTGTGCGCCCTTGAGTGCCTTTGTGGAAGGATCCCACTGATGTGTTCACGATGATAATCATAACCCTGTGCTAATTACTTTTCCATCATAGGTCGCTGTGCTTGGCTCTGAAGCATTTCTCCTTCTCTTTATTCCTTTCTTTTCCCCTGCTCCTCTTCCCTCCTGGGCAGCATCCCTATTCTGTGTTCTGATCATGAATGCCACTGAAGAATTGCTCCTTGCTAGAATATCCCAAGTAAATTGTTTGTAAAGCAGTACTGTGTGTGTTACACATCCCAGAGTGATCCCTGCTCAACTTTCTAATGGTCCCTTGTTGAGGTTTGTGCTGAGGAATCTCTGCAGACCCTGGGATGGCATTTTCCATAATTGATGTCCCACCAAAGGAGGTGATTTAATTCTGCTGAAGTCATATTTGTTTTCTACAAATCTCCCAAAGTTCATGAGGCCAATTAATCCAAGGAGATGAGATTCTAATGGCACTGATGTATCATGCTGTTGAGCTCATCCCCACGTGCGAGGCATGGGATGATGATGAGGAAGGCTTTGAGCAGACCCCTGGAGCCCTGCTCTCAGGCAAGGTGAGATGCTTTGATCCAAATGGACACAGAGCAAGGGCAGGACTGTCCCCATTTGAGGGAATTTGCAGTCCTAAAGTATGACTCTGACACAAATCAGGACAGATTTGCTGCAGACCCTGACTCAAAAATCCCATTATCAGTAAATGTAAAAGGCTTCTGAAGAACAAAGCCTCCAGAAGTGGAGAAACATCATGTTACATGTTCCTCTGCTCCCATCTGCTCTAGAGCATTTTTCCCTCTGTATTTTCCAGCTTGGATGATGCCAACTGGCTGAGGATCCAGGACTGCTGTCAGCTGGGTGCTGCTGTATATTTTTTCATGGAAGAGGCTGAAGATTAGAGATGTGTAACCTTTACACCCAAACCCTCCCTGGGGGTCTTTCATACACAAATCTTCCTGTTTGCCCTGTTTCTATAAGCTGGTTTCTGTGAGCTGCAACTTAATCAGGATGTTAATTTTAACCTTTTCTTGAAGGATTATGTTCCACCCCGCTTAACTCCCAGAAATGCTGACACCCCATGGGCATTCCCTGGAACCGAATGTTTTTCTCCCTTCAAACTTCCCCGTGTCTTTGCAGTTCTGCCTTGTTACTTCTTTCTAATGGCTCCAACACAAATCCTGGGGCTCACTGAATAACTTTGCTATGTGCTGGAATTAATAATTAATAATAGGCATCTGTCAGCTGGAAGCTGCATTATTCAAAGAGGGATGATGTGGGTGGGCAGCTGCTCTCGCTGGTGGAACATCTCTCCCGTAGCATCATGTCCCAGCATCAGGGGAAGGCTGGGTGATGTGCTGGGTATCAGTGGGTGTGTGGGAAGGATGCAGGTAGTGATTCAGCCCTGTGAAAACATGCCTTGCCTGCTGCCAGTACCCATTTCTGGGGAGAAGGGTAGGAGGGATGGGTGTGAATCTCCCAGGGCTTTGTCAGGATATTGGGAAGTCAATGGGAAGCCTGCTCTGCTTTCCAGGCTCTGCTGCCTTGACTCAGGGGGTTGGATCACAGATTTGCCTAAGTGACAGCTTTTGCAGGTTTTGTTCCCCTAATTTAGGTGACTTGTTTCTTTCCCAGAGGGCTTTTCTGTGATTTTGCCTCCTAGTGTTTCCCTGGGGAGTTTTTCAGGGACAGCTCCATGGTTATTCTGCAATGCTGGAGCAACCTTGGGTGACCCAGGGTGAGGGAAGAGCACGAGTTTTTCCCAGTGTTCGGTATGGCGAGGTCAGGACACCCTGAAAAGAGGATGCTTGTGTGTTTGCTTCAAGAAACACCTGGGAAAGAGATGCTGATGGATGGTAGTCTTTTGGAATTATTTTTCCCTCTCAGAGGCTTTTTATAAAGTAAGAGCAGGATAAGCATCATCTCGTGGTGCCAAGGGTGGCTTCTCTTTAGCAAGGAGCACTGCCACTGCCATGGAGTGACATTTCAGCATGGCAACAGCACGGTTCAAAATAGTAATGAGGATACAACTGTTGTTTGCACAGATGAATGTAGAAAATGATGTGAAATGGCAAGAAACCCATTTGTCTGGAAACACAGGTTTCTTAGCACCCACTTAAGCCCTCTGACACATGACATTTCTTCCTCTGAGCTTCAAAGGGAGTGAAGGCTGTGAAAAGCAGGTTGTCTGCCACGGGAAGGAGAAATGTGTCTCTAGATTAGAGATGTCAGTCCACGTTTGCTTTTTGCTGTGGAAAGGATGAGTTTGCCCAGGGGGCTGTAGGAACTTCTCTCTTTGTCCCTGCCTGTCCTCGCTGGGCAGGAGGATGTTGAGGATGGCCATGGACGGAAGGCCTAAATTTGATCGTTTTCCTCGCCACCATTGCAGTTAGTAAACACCATCTGCCTGCCAGTTTTTCTGGTGGAAACTGTTCAGGAAAAATGCTCTAAAAAAAAAAAGCAGTCGCACAGAAGCGATGCTTTCAAATGGGTGCTTTCTACTTTTTTCATCAGCTGTTGCTTGTGAAGTACCAGTTACTAATTAGCCCTTGTATCTCATTAAAATCATAGTGGGTTTTTTTACCTACTGAAATTTTGTAAATAGCCTTTATTCTGGTCTTTAATGCACAGTGATTGAAGTATTTATTGGATGTCACTTATGCAGCTCTGTGCCTGTGTTCATTTTCTTCTTAAGACATTTACTAAGCCACTGCTTAGAATTACTCCAGCCCATCTGGCATATTAAGTGTTTGCGCAGAGTGTACCCGACTTTCCCATCCACTTCCTCAATTAATATTAAATATTCAGGGGAATTGAATTTTTTTTTCCCTCCTTGCCATCTGATCTTCGTGGCTGTAATGGCATATTTGGGTGGAAATGTGGCTCTGGCAGTGCAGTGTGAGCGCAGAGGTCAGGAGGGGGTGTTGGAGGTGAGGTCGAGGTGTCCAGTTCTGCACAGCAACAGAGATTGCAGCAGGCAGATGGCTCTGGTAATGGCTGTCCTCAAAGCCAAGGATATCAAAGTCAGAAGATATTATTCCACCCGATTCTGGCATAGCAGGGAAGGGGCTCCTGGAGGCAGGGATTTAATTCCACCCTGCCAGCCATGCTGGCTCTGAAAGCTGCCCTGCATCCCCAGGGAGCAGCGAGGATGGGAAGCATTAGAAATGAGCTGCCCTGGCAGAGCTCTGGGGGAAGCACTTGTAGGAAACCTGTCTGCATCAGGCATGACAGCGACACCGTTTCACTGCTGGAGCGAACCCCACAAACAAAAGGGAGAACAGAACATGTCGCTTGCCTGGTGATTATCCAAAGCTGGCTAAACCCTTTGCCAGCAACAAAATCAGGGCTAAGAAAGGATTTAAGTGGCAGTAAAATATTCACAGTAGGGTCAAGGCGGAAGGGATTTGTTAGCTCTGAAGAGGATTTCCTGCAATAAAGAGTGGATTTATAACTCTTCCCATTAGATGGGAAAAGGTGCTGCTTGGACTATAGCAGCCTTAAACCTGTCCACCTTGAGAGGGAAATGAGAGATACTGAGGAGGAGGGTTTACAGAATTCTTACTTCAGGATGCTGTACAGTCTTTATAGCAGCATTGTGGCTGGCTTGGAATGTTGTTAAGAAAATCTTTCCATATTTATTTCTTTCTTTCTATCCTTTCCACAAGACAACAAGAAATGAGCATTCATTTGGTGAAAGGTGAAAGCCCATGGAATCTTTCCCCTTGGAGGTGGCTGTGATCCTATTGTGTGCTGCTGTGCAAGTGAAGAAGTGGCTCTTCACTGAGCCAGCAGCCACTGTGGTGGCCCCTGAGGTCCCTCACCAGGCACTGGGAGCCCTTGACTGCTGCCATTCATCTCCATGGCAGGTGCTTTCCCTGTCCCCTAACAAAGTGGACTCTGCAACTTCTGGAGGTCGTTGAGAGCTTGGCTTTGTCTCTCAGCCAGCTGCATTGAGGGAACCTGAGAGCAGACAGAGCATGGCAGAGCCATGTAGGTGCAGGCACACACTTATCAGCATAAACTCAGTGTATATAATTCATGTTGATCCAAACAAGGCTGCAGAGATGCAGATCAGCTGTCTCATGCCTCATTAACATGCTCCAAACCTGCCTGTGCTGCTCTCTGCAGCAGCAGCAGCCCCTGGCCCCCGTGGGGGATGTGTGGTGCTGCCATCCTGGCTGGAGATGAGGCTCCAGGGCTTGTTTTGGGGTGAAGCTTAGATTCTGGCCAGCATTTTACTTTGCAGCGGAGCCACGCTGGGTCTGAATTCGGAAAAGGTGTAACTGTGTGTTTGTGGAATTCCTGCCCCAAAAAGATCTTCTCATGTCTCCAGCAGTGCCCTGAGATGGATCTCCTTGGGAGGGCAGAGCTGACCCATTCAGAGCTGTGCTCCTCTGTGCTTTCTTCCTGTGTATTCTTTCTCATGGCATTTTTTTCCTGAAAATAATACGGAAAAGGAGGGAAATACCCCTTCAAGCTCTCTTATCTCCACATGGAATCTGTGTGTTTTGATCTCTCTTTGAGGCATATGCAGCTCCCTTCCCACTGCTTCCCCTTCCAAGCCCCTGGGGACCCAATATCCCAGTTTTTCGAGACCCTAAGCAGCATTGCCTGGTGCAAACCACATCTACTCTGCCCAACCCAGCCCCAGCTTGCTGATATTCCTTAAAAAAAACAGTGAAGAGCTACGGTGCAACTGCAGACACCTATGGCAGTCCTGGTTTTTCTTCCCAAAATAGCAAAGAGAGTGTTTAGCAATAATAATTCTTTCTGCAATGGGAGTGACTGACAACAGCAGCTCCTGGTGAGCGAGACTAATGTGGTGTTTCAGACAAAAGGAGACATTTCCTTTCCTTCCAGAACTGCAACCTGTGTTTTGCAAGTTAAATTGCTGCAATTCGATTGGAATCCACCCGGTGACGAGCTGGTTATTTAGTGACACACTGCTCCAAATTGCACAGCCCCTGCTTCTGGTATTGCTAAATTACTTGCCTATTAGAAATTAATCCTAAAGAAGGGCAAACACTCAGCGTGCTGACAGCCTGAGGGTTCACTGCCACCCCTTCAGTAATTATGAATTTGGCAGGTTCATGGGAAGGGGAGTGCAGGAAAGCCTTGAGTGAGGTGCTGCCCTCCCTGATGCTGTGAGGGGCCAGGGGAGTGTGCACAGGGAAAAAACCTCCTTTTTGATCATCTGGACGTGGTGATTTCTGCGGTGTGGGTGGCAGGTGGGCACAGAGGTGGTGCAGAGCCCTCCTCCATCTGTGCTGGATGGGAGCCGGGGGGTTTCTTCCCAGATTTTGCTGACAATGTGTCTCCCCAAACTTGCCAAGGCAACAGAAGGGAAAATTAATCACAGGGAAGGCTGCTTGGAGCTGTGCTGGAAAACAGGCAGGAGTGACTCGCTGTGTTGGTTTCGTTGGTACAATGGTCTAAATTGAATTTTAACCACTTCCATTACTTTTCTCTCTCTAGAGGCAGATCTTCCCTGAGGCAGGAATGGCAACCTATCCTGTGTCCCCACCTCTGCCAAGCAGGATCCTTCCTGGAAGCAACTGGAAGTTTCTAATTCCCACCTTCTCCCCTCCTTAGCTGCTGGTTTCTTTGCAACCAGCCCTCCTATGGGAATCACCTCGGAGAGCTGCTGTGGGTACTTACAAAGGGACATTTGTCTTTGTTCCCTGCTTGTGGAAAGTGCCTTTGCTTCCAGGCACTTCTGTGTCCCCCTGGATCTCCCCTGCTGCCTTCCTGGCCAGGGAGGGATGCAGAGGGAAGAATCCCTGCTGATGGGTAGGGATGAACATGTCCTCGCCCACACTTGTCCATTGTGTAAGACATGCAGCCAAATTGCTGGCAGATTTTTGGATCTAAAGGAAGTTATCTCCTTTACTGTTCCCATGTGGAAAATTGCAAGTGGTGATAGCTCCAGCTTGCAGCTCCCTGCACCCTGTGGTGACTCTCATGCAGGCTGGGTGCAGCCAGATTTCCTCCTGACACACTTTGTCACCTCCTCAAGCTGCTCCTCACAAGCTCAGCAGCTTAAATGTGTCTTTCAGTGAAAAATGCCAGGAAATTGAAGTGGTTTTCCTCTTTTCCAATCAAAGTTGAGGGGTTTTCACCCATACATGTGCCTATCATCTGGAGTTATGAGAAGCTACAGAATGACTCGGTGCTCAGCAGATGCTGGGGAGTGCTTGGTGCAGTGATCCACCTTGCTGCAGCTGCTGAAACCTCATGACATCAACTGAAAACAGGCCAAGAAAAATAAATTTCCTTTATTTAACTTATCTATTTGCACTTGTTTTTCTTCAATTTTGTTTTGTTTTAAATTTATTTTTATTTGTTCTTTATTTGGTTTTTTTCACCCTTTTTTTTTAAATTTCATCATTTTCTGGCTTAGTGTTCCAGAGTTTGGCTGTTCAGTGCCATCAGTGGGCAAACAGCCGGAGGCTGAAAGTCTGCTCATGGCAGTGCAATAAAAAACTTGCCTGGACAAGTCCAAGGTCTTGATTTCAGCAGGAATGGCACCAGGAGAGACCTGCAAGAGAAAGAAACATGCTGGAGAGGAGCTGCAAGTGCATGTGGGGCTGCAGGTGGTGAACCAAACCTGGAGGTTGGATGATCAGAGGCACAGGATGTGCTGGGCTTTCCACACTGACCCACCTCAGCCATTGCTATTAAAATGAGATTTAGCGTTTTTCTCACCTAGTGTAGCTTTATTTGGGATGCACAAGCCAAATCTGGAACCGTTTCCAAGTGTCTCAAGAGAACCTGCCTTTGAGAAAACCCAGTTTGGAACAAGATGACAGCTGCCTGTCTCTGGGTGGGAGACAGCTGCTCATCAACTTAATGGCAATAAATGAACTCCCAGGTGGTCTTAATGGTGTCTTTGGGATGTCCCTGTGCTTAGGATCTGCTCGGGTAGCCGTGTTTCTCTCTATTTTTGGTGATCAGACTTCTAAAATAGCCTGTTTGCCCTGCAGCTCTGAGCATGGGTGAGCTGGGAGTGTTGCATGTCACTGAACTTTGCTGTGCAGGTGGCTCAGCCTTAAAGGGAGGAAAAATATACAGAATTATAGAACAGAACCATTAAAGACCTCCAAGAGTATCAAGTCCAACCTGTGCCTGTATAGCACCACTAAACACTGTCTAACCAGTAAGTGCACCAGCCACAGCTCTATAGAAAAACCTCTACATCAGCCCTGCCCTGGCTCAAACACACAGGAATTCCCTGCAGCCCCATCCCACCGGCCTGGAGCTACATCCTACAGCATCATCCCTTCAGTGATACACACTGCTTACACCTGCAGGAGCAGGCAAAGCAGGACTATGGATTATGGGGCAGAAACCCCCAGCTTGGTGGGGTTTTGGGGAAGCATCTCTCCACGGGATGTGGGACTGGAGTCTCCCACTGTTGCTGTGGCTCCTGGCAGTGCCTGCTGGGAGGAGCAGACAGCAGCTGGAGCAGCGAGCACAAACACAGCCAGGGTGGGCTGACTCACGCCCGGTGGTGTTACTTGCCATGTGTTATAATCACCCAGAAATGCTTTGCCTGTGGTATCATTTTCTTTAAATATATCATTAGGGAAAATGACAGCCCAAATTGTGGGAGGATTTTAATGGCTCTGGAGTGGCAGACAGATTGCAGAAAATAGTTCCCTGCAAACACATCGCAGGTGGGAGCCAGGAGGGGAGGAAGGGAGACGGGACGGGGATGTGTGAGCTAGGGCAGGGATGGGGTGGGACAGCCCTGTTCCCTCCAGCCTTTGGAAAACCCTCTGTGCCTCTCTGCTCCTTTTCCTTGGACTTTAGAGGGAGTGGGGTGAGGATTGGGCCTTGCAAGATCACTGGAAAGAAGCAATGTTTGTTTAAGCACTGCGTGATGGAGAAATGCCTTTGCAAACTACAGCCAGGATGGAGCTGGCACCTCTGCCCTGCTGCCCCAGGCTGGGGGCTTGGCATGGGGTTTGTGGTCCTGCCCCTCTGCTGTCCCTTACAGGGGGTCTGGGTCTCCTCTTCCTGCTCTGTCAAAGTCCTTGTGGTCCCCAAGGCTGCTGAGATGAAGCTCCTGGTGCACCAGGACTCTTTCCACCCTTTGCATGAACTCTCCTTTTTTACCTATTTTTTTTTAATCGTGTGAAGAACAGCAAGGAAAAAAATGAGGTTTGAACTTTGCAGCTCTCGAAGTTTGTTGTTTTTAATCAGCCCTATGTCCTCAAAATTTTTTATTTCTGCTGAGCCTCTGTAAGAGACAATAAAAAAGAATGACATTTAATTTCCATGCAGCAGCCTGCAGTTCCTGGGGATGCTGCACAAACACTGTGTATCCTGGTGGATAAAGGTCTTCTGCTTTGTTCTTCAAAGATTTTGTGCTTAAATCTTCTTGCACTGGAATTTTTACTGAAATTATTCCTCTCTGAGAGCACTTAGCAGTGAGAGTTGCTCTCACATGGAGGCACTAATTGCCTCAACCCACCGGCTGCTCAGATCAAATGTTGAGGGCTGTGGGGAGCCCAGCAGTGTCCTTTGCATCAGAGGAGTGGTGTGGAGATGGAAGGAGGCTCTTCTGAAGGAAGAACCCTGTGGAAATGGTGATGCTTCAGCTAAACCTGCAGTCTTGACCCCGCCCAGAGGCAAGGACAGCAGGATCCATGTCACTGGGAGTGTCAAAGCCATTTCTGCCACCCTGTGCCCTCGTACAAAGTCTCTCCCCAAGTAGCAGGAACTTCAGGTGTTGGAAGGTGCTCTGAATTCTTCCCAGAGTGTTTTTGCTCCAGGATACCCAAGATTTCCCCTCAGGGAGGTGGGAATGACTGCCCTGTCCCTGGCTTCTCCAAAGATTTCTTTGTATATTTGCATTTCTAAGACTGCCACCTTGCTCCTGGCAGGGCTCTGGGGTGAAGGGCAGATTTATGGCTCCACGGAGGGGGATGTGGCTGAGCTTTCCTTTAATGTGTCTGGTCCTGGGGTAGGAACATTTATAACCCACAGCCAGCCTGAATCATGTCCTTGCTTTTGATGGTGTTAAGGGGGTTTCCAGCTCTCCAGGGAAGAGGGGAACCCACCATGCCACCTCCAGCATGGCAGATGGAGAGAAAAGGGATTTATTTACTACGAACAAGCTGGAAACACCCTCAAATGCTCCCCTCTGCCAGCAGCGGCAGTTGGGAATGGAAAACACTTAAAAATGATGGAATTTGTTGACTGTCATTAATGTTTTATCTCCTCCATGACTGCTGTGTGGAAATGTTGTTTCAGGCTAGCAGTGCTCCCAGGCAGGGAGCTTCCAATGGGATAAATCAATGGGATAAATCAGATCCTGCTCATGATGCTGGGCCCTGAGGAGATGTTGTGGCTGTTTTCTTAGCTTTTAGTTGTTTATTCTTCAAATTGAAAGAAGAATTAATTAATGAAATTTACTTTAAAAAGGATTTTCTTCTAAAGCCGTAAGAATTTAGGTGAAATGGCACGGAGTTGTCCTGGCTGATATGGGAGGGATGGATTCATCACAAGTAAAGTGTTTTCTTCACATGGGCTGATAAACAGCCTGCAATGTGAATATTTTCACACATTCAAGTGAGGTCTGACCCTCTGAGAGGATTTTCTTAACATGGATCTGTGAATAAAATAACATTTCTGTAAAGCTACAAAAATAAATAACAACCCAACATGAATCTCATGTTCCTATTCAGTCACTGGGTATTTCTTGAACAGAATTTGAAACACCTGAAATGTTAAGGGAAAAAGGGGTTGAAAAAATGTTCAGTTGTGTGGAACCATTTGGAAAATCAAGAGGGAGGAAGGCTCAGTCGGTCCCACCTGCGCCAGATTCTTGTTGCTCTCCTGAGTTGGTGACCTGGAAATAATTCTAATAAATGTGAAAAGCTGGTGCTGGGAGGGAGATGGGCTGGGTGGCCTGAGGGAATGTTCCATCCCTGGAGACATTGCTCACCACACAGGTATGATGTGTGAGAAGTGTGAGTGTGGAAACGCTGCCCTTGCCTCAGCTGTTTTTATGTGCCTTGGTTTACGACTCCAATTCCACCTTAATTTTCCTTTGGCAATTCTTCATGCTCAGTGTTTGATGCAGCAGGCGTGAGATGCTCTTTGATGCAATTACAGCTCTGGAGCTGGAACACCTGATTTAAATTCCAAGCCCACTGTGAGACAGATGAAAGCAGTCACTTGGATAGCTGCCGGCTCCTGGGCTTTGCCTCTGCTCTCAGTGCAGGATCTCGGATTTGCTCCTTGGCTGGATGATATCACCACGATCCCAGCTCCAGGCTGCCTCGTGGGGTTTTTAGTGGTGTTTTTTCAGTCTTTCTGCTACTTAACTGCAGTTAAAAAGCATCAAGTGCTGCCTCTGGCTGAGGGAAAGTCTGGTTGATGAAATGTGTGTTCTTTCACTCTTGGGCAAGTGTCCGTTGTGACAGCCCACAAAGGTACATGGAGGTCAGTTCCTCAAGGGCAAGAGAGAGCCAGAAAAATGGATGGGATTTGAGGCTGGCTAGTTCTGCTCTGAAGCAGAAAGGAAAACCCTCATCAAGGGATGTTTTGTGAACAATTAACCCCATGTCCAGTGCTCATCCTGCAAGAAATAACTTAAACATGATTTGTAGATAAATTAGTGATAAACCGATTATCACATTCTATTTGGCTTTTTATGCTTATATCATCCTTCACCTCTTCAAAAGGGCAGGTGGTGATTTGGGTGATTTGCCCATGTTCCAGCTGTGCACACCAGCTCTGTTTGCTCTCCAACCTCCCTTTTCCTCCTCCAGCTGCTGCAAGAGGGACTCAGCTCCTGACAGGAGCATGTGCAGATGTGTTTCATCATCTCAGCTGCTGCTGCTACATGAACACATTTATTTATTGCTGCTTTCACTAAATAAATAGCCAGAGCTTATCCATGTGGCTCTTGAGGAAACTGGAGATGGAAAAGAGAGATAACAATAGGAAAAGCCTCTTGTGGCTGGTTTGTAGCAGTTCTGTCTGAAGTCCAGCAGTCTGACCAGCATTAACCATGTCTCCCATCCCTGTGGGATCCTTCCTGCTGAGATACCTGCATGCTGCAGGGAGCATGTGAAGCAATTGCCATTTAATGCAATTAAAAGTGCCAGAATGTATGTCTGAGATGGAAATAAGGATGTCACAAGTCAATAGAGAGACATCAAAAAAGAGACTTTTCTCAACTCTCGCTTGTTTCTCTAAAGTCTCAGATCTCATTGGTGTTTAAGGCAACAGCCAAGTGTATTTTGCTGAAATCAGCAGGACCCCGGGAGTCCCTGACAGTGTCCTGGGGTGCCCACACCTCGAGCTGGAGGTGCTGCCCTACTGGGGAATCCCCTCTCCAAAGGGAATGTGCCTCCTGGTTGTCTCCAATCATTCTTATTCAATATTATCCTGAAAAACCAATAAAAGAATCCACAAAATGACTCACTGAAGTGAGGGCAGGTCAAATTGCATGTTATTGTATGCCTTGCTGAGATGTTTTAAATTAGCAGAATTAGCTAATTAGGCAAGCTCTCTGCTCTGTCCTGCAATTTGCAGCCCCAGGCACTGCTGGGTGGGAGCATCCTGCAGGATCTGTCCTGCTCCGAGCCCAGAGGTGTCTTGGAAGTGACAAGAGATGCTCAGCAGACTTCAAAGTCTGTCAGTTCATGAGGAACCCTTATTTAAAAACGGCAAAACAAGCCCTGGTTTACACCTGCGTGGAGAACAGCAGATATTCAATTAAGGTTCTGATCCCTCTGAGCAGTTACTGCGGCAAAAGGAAAGCGCCTGGTTATCTGGGAGTGCTGATAACTCATCCTGCACCTCGCAGGCAAATTGCCAGAAGCTGGGAAATGGCAAAAGCCAACGTGTTGGGTCCCTGGCTGTGAGCTCAAGACAGACTCGAGCCCTGCTGTGCTCGTGCTGGGGCTGGGGCTTTGCCTGGGGACTCCTCTGGGAGGAGTGAATGGCAGTGAGAGCCCGTGGTGGCTGCGTGGAGGAAGGCAGAGCTGTCCAGCATGGACACAGCAATGAGGAGAGAGCCTGGAGAGGCCTCCGGAGCCTGGACACAGCACTGAGGGTGAGCCTGGAGGAGCCTCCTGGGCCTGGACACAGCACTGAGGGTGAGCCCGGAGAGGCCTCCTGGGCCTGGACACAGCACTGAGGGGAGAGCCTGGAGGGATCTCCTGGGCCTGGACACAGCAATGAGGGTGAGCCTGGAGGGACCTCCTGGACCTGGACACAGCACTGAGGGTGAGCCTGGAGGGATCTCCTGAACCTGGACACAGCACTGAGGGGAGAGCCTGGAGGGATCTCCTGGGCCTGGACACAGCAATGAGGGTGAGCCTGGAGGGACCTCCTGGACCTGGACACAGCACTGAGGGTGAGCCTGGAGGGATCTCCTGAACCTGGACACAGCAATGAGGGTGAGCCTGGCAAGACCTCCTGGGCCTGGACACAGCACTGAGGGTGAGCCTGGAGGGATCTCCTGGGCCTGGACACAGCAATGAGGAGAGAGCCTGGAGGAGCCTCCTGGGCATGGACACAGCACTGAGGGTGAGCCTGGAGGGATCTCCTGGGCCTGGACACAGCAATGAGGGGAGAGCCTGGAGAGACCTCCTGGGCATGGACACAGCAATGAGGGTGAGCCTGGAGGAGCCTCCTGGTCCTGGACGCAGCGCTGAGGGTGAGCCTGGAGGGACCTCCTAGGCCTGCTCCACCTCCCTGTGTGCCACTGAGCTAGGTCAGCCTGGACCTCAGGGTGAACTGATGGCAGAGAAGCATTTTGGGATGTTTGGTGAATGGCAGGGACAAACAGAAGGCATTGGTTGTGTGTCTGTAGGAGCCACATGTGAGGCACAGCACGGCTTGAGCTGTAGGCTTCGACCCAGAGGGCACCTCCCATCACATCCAAACGTGAAATTGCTCTCTTGGATGGCTGTGCCTGCTCCAAGGGGAGCCCTGAGCCTTGTCTGAGTCTGGGGACAGGGCTGAGGAGAAGGAGGAGGGTGGCCCACAGCAGCTCCTGGATGGCCGGGCTGCTGGGCTCCCAGCATTGCAGAGGGAGAGGCTGTGCAGGCAATCCTGTGTCTCACCTTGTGGATGTGACAGCCTGGTCAGAGAGTGAGAAAACTAGATAAGTTTTCCCAGAATCAGCTTGTGAGACTTTAAGGAGTTGAATATAAACAATGATAGCTTGTTATTATAAACAACCTGCAGGTGCTGTTTTCCTACTTTCTGTTTTCCTGTTTTTCTCAAAAACTGTTTATAAGAAAGGAGTGCTGATTCGCCAGCCAAGTGAAACGTATTAATTATTTGACCAATCTGGTCCATCTGGATCAGAACAGTGTATAAAAGGAGAAAAAACAAAGTAAAGAGAGAGATTGTGCAAACCAGCCTTCTGGTGAGTCTGTGTCGTTTCTTACTCCAACAGCAACATCACCTTCCCTGCAGTGGTTTCCTCTGCACAATCCACTGGCTCTGGGATGGAACTCTTCCCAGTTTGGCTCTGTGCTGGCAGCTCCCAGCCTCTAATGAGAGCCCCAAGCTGCAGAGGTTCCAATTAGAGGCTGTTTATAGAAAGCCATTCTCCGCTCAGATCCGTGGGGAGTTGGGGCAGGCTGCTGTTTCTGAGGAGGGTGGAAACAAAGCTTGAGGGGCACACAAAAAGGTGGGACTCACTGAAGTTCTTATCTTTCATGGAGGCAGTTTCTCCATGAGACCATCGAGGCACAAAGGCAAGTCCCACTGAAGCGACTTTCTGCAAGGACAAGAAAGCCCTCAAATCTCAGAGACTTAAGGAGCAACTCCTCCTGTTTCCTGCTTATCCACAAACAGGACGTGAAACCTCCTTTGTCCCTGAATGAGCAAGGCTGTGCTGCAGCCTGGATGAGGCTTGTGGAGTTCCCTGAAAACCTCATAAAGCCAAGGCAATTTATCATCATTATGATTTTTATAACAGCTGGAAAACAAGCTGGTAAAACTTGCCAGAAAGGAGATTTGCTTCCTCAGCAACAGGCAGGGAAGGGATTATCCTCATGTTTGTTCTGCTCTCCTCTGGTGAAGGAGACAGTGTTGGGAGCACTGTTGTGCTGTGTGGGGTGGCTCTGTGGAGAAAGATGGCTGCAAAAATTTCCCATGGACAAATGAGGTGCTGGTCTGGACTCTCAGGACTCACTCCTAGTTCAGAAGTGTGTGTGGGATGGATTCTGCCTGAGCAGGACTGCATCCCTTGGTGTGGTGCTGGACCACGGGACAGCCTGGGCAGTTACCCTGAGATTTTGCTGGTAAAAATGGATCTGTGTCCTTCTGTGCTGTCTTCTTTCCTAAATCCAGTTGGTGATGGGGAATCTCTCCTGTTCCTGGCTGTATAGAACAAAATTTTGTGGTTGTAATACAGATGCCTTCTTTTCTAATTTCTTTTCACTGAAGAAAGTGGCTTCCTCTCTCTCTAGGGTGACTGTAACATACACCGTAAAACAAGTTATGTTCTGTGGAAAATCAGTTTTCCTGTGTCCTTTTCCCATCTACAGTGGCTCCGGGGAGGAAAGCAAGACATCATCCTGATGGTCTCATGTGAGGAGAGGTGCAAAGCCAGAGCAGACTGAAACAAATAGGAACAATTTTTCATGAGATGTCCCCATTTGCACACAGTGCTGAAGGGCAGACAAAGTGAGCAGAGTGGGAAACAAGGATGGAGGAGGCTCCTCTGCTGAGCATCACCAGCAGCCTGGCCTAGGGGAGATATTCCTGACATGTTTCTGGGCTTTCATTCAATTTTCAAATTAATTTTACTGTTCTCAGTTGCGTGAAGGGACTCTGACATGTACCTGTGACTGAGACAGGGGTAATGTCCAAATTCTGAGGGAATTGCAATGAAATGGAGAAATCCCTTAAGCTTATTAGTGAATAATGGTGTTGGCTTTCAGTGGAGTTGGAGTAGCAATAGCATTTTAATTTTCCTAAAAGGTCCATGTAACACCGTGCCTGCTTCTCTCAGTAAGAGCCACAGATAACTCCTTACCAAGGAAAGCTTAAAGTTGTTCTCCAACAAATTGACTTTTTTCTTCATTATTCCTTAGACTCTTATCTCTGATTCCAGGCTAAGGGATGCTAAACTTGAAATATTTGAAACATTAGAAGTTCCAAGATGCGGGCAGAAGTGGTCCCAGGACATGGGGTGTGGACAGTTGTGTGTGTCTGCAGGAGTTTCATGGTAATCAGGGGAGAAATCAACTGAAATAAACTTTATTGGTGCATTGCTGCATGGCCTTCCCATGGAAGCTGTGCTATGAATCAAAGGAGCAATGAAAATTTCAATGTTCTCTCCAGGCTCCATAAAATGACAGCAAAATCTCTAGGTCTCTCTGTCCTGGGCTGCAAAGAGCCTTGGCTCCTGCTGAGCTATTGTAGCTGTGGCAATGCTGCTGCCACAAAGTTGGGGTCATTTTGGAGTTGGATTGGAGCCCCTGTGCTGGGAACCACACCTGGCCCAGTGGTTCTCTTCCAGTTTTTGGCAATTTCATTTTTTGGGGGTTTGCTGGAAACAGCCTACCAAAACTCTGTCCTTGCTTGATGTGTTTATGAGCTGAGTCAGCACAGGTCAAGCTCCAAATTTCACCGACATGGGAAAGATTAGGATTTTCCTTTGGCAAACTCTCAGGAGCTTGAGCTCAGCCTTGTGTTTGTGTGAACTGCTCCTGTCAGGAACAGAAAGGCCATATGGGAATTGTGGGATAGGAGGGATTAACTTTCCCAGGTGCTTTCACCTGAGTTTGGTGAGGGAGGGGCTTGCCCTCGAACCACAATAATAACCAAACATGGTAAACACAGGTAGTTAAGGAGCAATTAGGATTTGCCAGCTACCAGTAAGCACCACATTTTTCTGGTTTATTAGGCTGGAGAGGGTGTAACTGGGAGTGCTGCTCCTGCCTCTCCCCTGCGGTGCTTTTTACTCGGTGGATTATTAAACAATTCCAGGAGAACCACGCACAGGCCATTTGTTTTGCTCTGGTTTTTCCACTCTTTTTATTTTGTTTAATTTTTTTTCTGTTACATGAGCCTTTGGGAACATACTGCTAAAAACGTTGTTAAGAAGCCATTGACCATACATGCCCTGCAGATTTCTCTGATAAGAGCCACTGTCTATTGCTTTAGAGAAAGGAAGATTAAATACAGGGCGATGGCAAACATGTTCCTGGGAAGAGTGGGTGAAGCTGCAAAAGCAAAGACCTTCAGACGTCAGTGACGTCCTTTGTGGCTGACACGATGGCTCGGGGTCTGTGAGGACACCGGGCTCCTGTGGAGAGCTGTGGGTTTATAGATGGCTCTTGTCTACAGAAAGTGGAATTAGATGAGAACATTGTGACCTTAAAGCTTCCTGAATAGCTAAACGCATGCGCTGAGCTGGGAGATGGAGTGTGGACAGGTCGTGTCAGGTTTGGAAGGGGAAAAGGGCGAGAAATGGGAGAGCTGCCGTGGAGGAAGGGGTTGATGCAGAAGTCAGCAGGGTGAGCAGGGTGATGAAAGTGACTGTGGCTAGACAGGGGTGAAAAAGTGCCTAACTCTCACCTGAATATTACCTTTTGTCATCTTAAGAGGAGAGAGGGTGTGATGTTGTGGCCTAGGAGGAAGGAATCTGCAGAGCTGTCCCATTCCCACCTCTTTGCTGGCTCTCAGGCAGCTTCTCTTTCCTCCTTGAACATGCCCAGCCCAAGGTTTGTGATGGAAATGGGCAGCTGAAAAAGTTACTACTCGATGCTGTCCGGCCCTAGAAGGAGGTGCTGGACCACTGATGAGCAGGAGACAAGCTTGGAGCACACCTCCCAAGCTGTGAAATGTGGACCTGCTGAGTGCCTGTGTCTCTGAGCTCTGTGGATGGAGCCTGTAGCACACTGTGAGCACTGACAGCAGTTTTCTAATCAGGTGCAGAGCCCTTGTCAGCCCAGAGCTGGGTGTTCAGCCTGTGCACTTGAAACAAGCTGCTGCCAGCTTTAGTTCCAGAGTGTTACCATTTGCACATTTTAACAGGGAGAAATCCTGCCTCATCTGGGAGTTGAATTTTTGCGGATGGAGTGATCTGTGCAGCCACGCGGCTGAGATGCATTACCCAACTATGGCAAAAATGTAACAAGGGCTGGATAAAAAGCTCTGCAGCTCTTCCAAAGGGCTGCTGGATGCAATTCACCAAAGCCTGAAGTTGTTATTTTCCTCTCTGGCTGTAAATTGCTCTGATCAACAATGTATGAAAGACACTACATCAAAAGAAGTGGAATCAGATAGATGACAAGCCTTCCTAGGGAGCTGGAATTACTTGGCATTTGACTCCATGGCTCTTCAAATGAGACATCTGTGTGTCCTGGGTACCAGCTCACCTGCTCTGCTTCAGTGCTCATCTGGTGCTGTACCTTGGTCTGGATGTACCCGGGTCAGCACAATTGGGGTTATTTTGGTGTTATTTTCTCCTTCAATGCTGCAGCTGGGTGTAGGGTACTCCTTTTCACCCTCCTGTGCATGGGCTGGTGCTGGTGGATGGAGAAGACAATATTTTGGGGGAGAAAAAGCCCAGATGCTACTCTGATAAGCACCCCTGTGAAAAGTGATGCCAGTCCCAGCTCTGGAGTCCCCCACTGCGGTGGGAGCGAGGTCGTTAACTCTGATTAGAACACTTGCAATTCCAACCAGACCTTTCATTTCTACCCTGGCTCCTGTTCTGCATATTTGATGCTGTTCTCTAGCGACAAAGTGCAAATGTTAAGATGTTAGAGTAAGATTGCCCCAAGGTTCCGACACTAATGACAAGAATTATCACAGTCTGAGTGGTTCAGGACTTGACAAAAGGTACAAAACAATTAAGCCGCGATTAACAGTTGAGTGTTCCTGTAATTATAGAGCGAGGTTTTGTGGTACTGTTTACGGACTTTTATAAAACAAAAGGAATCCAGTTGCAGAGACTGGTTTTCTTAAAAAAACCACTGGTGATGTTGGGTAAGCAGAGAAAGCCCAAGTGAAGCCCAGCCCTGTGTTATGATGTAGAAACTGGGGGTCCCAGCAGGATGCGGAGCCTCATTAATGCGCATTGATGAAACAATCCCCTACCTTCAGGTGACAGATTGTGTTGCAGTGCCAGGGACTACTAAATACAAGCATTAAAAAATTCTGGACATCCTTGTCATCTCCCAGCCTTTCTTGAGGCAGTGCCTCTCAGTCCCTTTAAATATAAAAGGATGAATTATTTTTGCATTGGGAAACATGTCACTGAACAGAAGAGAATTTAACTTCACTTTTTACATACGAAGACTCCCAAAAGCAGTTTTTTAGAATTACATGAGGGAATTAAATCAAGGAACAGGATAGAGAAATTAAAAGGTTTTGACAACAAGCCTAATTATCTGTGAAGAGGGAGGAAGTTATGTGGGAGGCCAGTCCTGGATGATGCTTTTTGCCCTTTGCTGCCCAGCCAGGAGGTGTCACGATGGAAATGTAGCAGAGCACTGGATCTGTTACATCTATTTAACTTGTCAGCCTGTAAAGAACTGTCAACTGTATGGAAGAGGAAGCTGGGATAAATCATAAAGAGTTTAATTATTAGGTAGTGCCATAAATATATTCCCTCCAGCCTCCTGGGGATTAAAAAGGTCTTGTTTTTGCTCTTGCCAGCAGCAAGGGAGTTGTTGCTGTCTGAGAATCCAGCCTGACTGGGTTGTGTCCAGGGACCAGCGAGTCCCATGGGGGGAAGGGAAATTCGGCAGCAAACTGGGGCTCCTGAGCCTTGTCTGAAAGCTCCTGAGGTCACTGCTAGGTTATTTATAAGCAATCAGAAATCAGGAGTGATTTGCTGTTACCAAGAGATGCTAATTCAGATTCTAGAGGGGATTCATTAGCTGAAATGGCTTTGCTGTGTGTGAGTTGATGACAGCCCTCTGGGTGCAGTGCCTCTGCCTCCGGGGGGACTCTGAGCCTGTGGGGGCAGGAGGAGCCCCAAATAGAAAATCTGGCACCAATGGTTTTCCGAGTCCACCTGGGCAATTCTTTCCCCCTGGATATATTACTGTGGGGTGAACAATCCCAGCTCAGCCTGGGATCTCCCAGATGGCCCTTGAGGAGTGGATCCTGTTCATCTTAAAGGACTTTTTCAGCCTTAACATTGCCATGCTTCTCTCCCCCGAGGGGATGTTTCCTTTCCATATTTTTCCCCAGTGCCATGGCCAGGCTGAGGAGAACTTCTTGGAGACAGCACCACTGGTTAGAAACAGCTCTTATTTGTTTGGGACAGCCTAAAACAAGGACAGAAAATCACACAAAGCAAGGAAATACATGGGCAGTGTGGCTGCAAATCATTCTATTCCTCTTGGCAGAGGAGTTAACTGTTGAAGAAAATTGGGCAATTGGTGGTGCTGCCAGCTGTACAGTGCTTTTGGATGGCCAAGGTGGCAGAGCTAATTTTCAACCCCGCTGGGGTGGAGAAAGCTGTGAATTACAGAGGGTGGAAAATGCCACAATAAAGAGATGAATAGAGGGAAAAATTGCTTTCTTCCCTTGAAATATTTCTTGATATGAAAGAGACTTAGGTCTGAGCTAGAAGAGGACCAAGCATCTTGTATTTTATGAGAGTTTTATTACTGTTGACACGAAGTAGCCATCACTCATCATTTATATACACGTGAGAAAGGAGGAAAAACCCTTTGCCTTTATTTTCATACTTCTACTTCCTTCCTGGTGTAGGTGTTTTTCCTGACTCTGTAGGATCAGCTCATTAATCAGCCACTGCTGCCCCTCCTGTAGGTTATTCACAGGAAGCCTCAAGGAGAACCAAGATGGGAACAAAACAGGGCTGTCAGGAGACAGCAGAGCAGAGGGGACGTCATCTGCCGGGGAGCTGGGACCTGCCAGGGACTCCCAGCTTTTCCTGCCATGTCTGGGGTGTTTGCAGCATTTCCCTTGTCTGATACAGGGTAGAGCTCCCATTTGGAGGTGGATTTTAGTGGGGTCTCTATTTAGGAGGTGCTCTGGTTCTTGGGATCAGACTGGGGATATGCCTCTGCCCCCACGGCTGGATCAGGGAAGTGCCTTTGTACCTGGGGCTGGTGGCTTGGCAATCAGCCACTGCTCCCTCGTGTCTCTGTGCCTCCCCAGCTCCAGCCTGGCTCGCTCTGCCTGGCAGGGAGTCAGAAATGCTCCTGCCTGCAGATAAAATCCCACTCCATTTGGCACTTTGAAACAGAGAGGAATGAGAAAACACCTGTGAAGCAGAGAGTGAGGCTGTCAGCACTGGTTTGTGTTAGTGTGAACCCTCTCAATGCACTGAGGGGACAGAGCTGGGTTGCCTTTGCTCAATGCTTGCCAGGCTCTTTAGGAGAGGAACTAGCTCAGCACAGATATAATTATTCCAGCAGGATGATCGCTTCTGCAAGGCTGAAATTTCCCTGATGAAAAGAGTGTGGGGAGAGGGGAAGGCCCAAGGGTGTAAAGGTGAGGGACAGCCCATTGTATTAACTAGCCTGAAAACACTGAAGGAATGAGCTTTCCAGCTGGGCTGCTGAAGTGATGTCTGAACTATTCCAGTGCCTTTGGCCCAAGAACAGCCTCTGGTGGAAGCCCAGCTGGAAAGATGGATACCTGAGGACTTTCTGCAGCAGAAATATCCCAGGCTTGGGATGCTGTGGGGGTGGAGGCAACCTTTCCTTTAAAGATTTTCCTCAATTCCAGGTGAGATTATTCCCAGGCTTGCGACAACCCTGAGTTATGGTTTGGGAAAGGAAAAAGCATTGGAAGGGAGTGGATGAAGCTTGGACATCACTAACAGAAAAGTTCTCTTGCTTTCATAGATGCAGGGTTATTTGTTTTGTAAGATATCTAATCTGCTCTTAGAAACATCAAATATTCATGAATGTGCCATCTCTCTCAATGCCCTGTTTTGCTGCTCAGGTACCTGGAATGTGAGCTAAACCTTGGCCCATGTCCAGTCTGACTGTGCCAGTGTTCACGTTGCCGGTCTGAAAAGGCTCTGCTGGTCTTTTCCATGCATGGAAAGAAAAAGCAGTGCAAAAAGGGTCCTTACTATTCTGTCCTGCAGGAATTGCACAGTGCAGTGCAAAAAGGGTCCTTACTATTCTGTCCTGCAGGAATTGCACAGCTGTGGCTCGTGCCTTGCCATTTCCAGCCTCTCAATCACAAGTTGTCCCTGGGGGCTGGTGATCCCCTCTTGGGGCAGCAAAATCTCGGTGGAGATGGGAAACACAGGGATGATCTGTCCCTTTCCTCCAGAAGTATCAGGAATGAAGAGTCAGGAGGGAAAGGAAAGTTCTTAAAACACTAAAAAAAAATAAAAGCTAACCCCAGCAGTCAGTCCAGCAGTCACCATCCACCAGCTCAGGAGGATGCTCTGCTTCACCCCAGTGCCTCCAGCATGGAGGGAATTTTCATTTAATTCCCCAACACTTCGCTTTTGCCTTTTGCAGTGAGATGAGCTGTTTACTAAGAAAATAAATGTGACGTTTAAAAGTACAGCAGGATGGATGTGCTTTAAAGTGAATGGGGGCAAATGTGAGCGGCAGCTCTGAAGTGCCCTTCCCTGAGTGCCTGCAGCACATTTCCCTCTGGTGCAGTGCCTGCATGCTGCTGGCTCCCAGCTCCTCAGGACAGCCTGTGGTTAGTGCTGGAGCAGGGTAAAAGGTTTCTGTTTATCTTGGGTTTGTTATTTCAAAAGGAAGACAGAATAAATACCAGGCAACAAAGCTTTTACCTCTTTGCCCATTGTGTAATGCAGAGACCACTTGTGATTAATAGAGGGTGACCTCAGCTCTCCAGAGAAGTTGGAATTAAAGCCAGGTGGATAATAGATTGTTTTTCTGCCTTTGTGGGTGGCTCCAGGAGAATCAAGTACTAATTTAATTTGGGCTTAATTTACAAAGATATTTTTTGTTAAGTTTAGGTTGTTTTTTTTCCAGCTGTAATATGAAAGAGTAATGTCAGCAAGATGATGGCTTCAAAAAGCCACAACCTTGTGTCCATTATAAACCCTGTGGATGCAGAAATGTGCATCTGATTTTGGCAGTGTGTTTGGGATGCTTGCTGGGAGTATGTTGTTTTATTGTAATACTTATTTTCTTGAAGGAGAGTTTAATGGACAGATCATAGAATCCTGGAATGGTTTGGATTGGAAAGGAAAGCTCATCTCATTCCAGCCCCTGCCATGAGCAGGGACAACTTCCACTGGACCAGGCTGCTCCAAGCCCCATCCAGTGTGACCCTGACCACTTCCAGGGATGGAGCAGCCACAGCTTCTCTGGGCACCCTGTGCCAGGGCCTCCCCATCCTCATGGGGAAGAATTTCTCCCTAATATCCAATCTAAACCTACTCTTTCTCAATTCCTGCACCGGGTGGGGCTTTGCAAGGCTCTGCTCTCCTCCCCTTTGGGGTAACCACCAGCATCCCCGAGCTGGTTCAACACCTTTCCCTCCAAAGTGCTGGAAAGCCAAGCCCTGCACTCACAGACTCCTTTGGCAGCAACACAACCCACAAGTTTTGTGTCATCATCTTCTCACAGAAGGTAAAAAACCAGAAGACAGAATGTGATTTGGGATTTTTTCTCCATACTTATGTTGTGTCTTCAAGTTCCTCTGGAGCCTGATAAACCTTTCTGCTGGATTTCTGGGTCCAAACCTTCTACCATTAGTGTCAGCTTTTAGTACCTGTTTTTTAGCACCGAAAGTCTTGCTGCAGGATTTAAAAGTATATGGGAAACAATTTTGTTGCAGGCAAGTTATTAAAGATTGAATGATTTCAGACAATGTGTTGAAAGCAGTGTGAGTAGTTTAATACAGGTGTAAATATTAAACTGTCAGGGGCAAGTATATGAGAAAAACAGTCCCTGAATTGTATAAGGAAGAATAGGTAAACATCACGTTTCAATAAATTCACTTAAAAGGATTCTGCCAAATTTAATTCAGACCTTGCATTCAGGTATAGGGGGACAAAATTGCTACCAGTCAGCATAAAGAAAATGGTTGTTTTCCCCTTTTTGCTCCTGAGTTTTCAGAAGTGGCTTGGGAGTTGCTTTTCTCCAGTTTGCTTTACTGGCTGCTGAACACAAGGGAGAGGCAGGTGGGTTTGGGGGTGTGGTGGTGCTGTTGGGGCTGTGCTGCCTCACCAAACACACAAATTTTCCTCTCCCTGTACATTCAAACTCGGCCTGGCTGCTTTGGCGCACGTAGCCCTGTCTAGTAAAAAGTTAAACTGTGCAGTGTCCTGTACCTTTGAGCACCTGATGGGGGTCAAGCATCCTGAAGTGGAAGAAGAGGAGAGGGGTGGGGGTCAGGGGAGTTGGTTGCACGCAAGCCCTGCATTTGGGGAGAGCTTCACTGCAGGAACATCGATTCCCAAAGAAGCACTTGAGGCTCAGATCCCTGCAGTCTAAAGCCAGGCACTTAAAAACCAGTGAACTGTGGAGTTCCTGAGCTCTCCTATAAGGGTTATTTCTACCATCAGTTTTAAAAGCAAACCTAAGGGATGTCAGAGAAATAAAATGCCCAGAGATGGGCAATGGCTCCGTGCATCAACCAGCTTTACCCTGAGCATCTCCTGTGCAGCCCCACCACCACTGCAGCTCAGGCTGCCCAGGTAGGACACATGCTCAGGTGAAGCTCCTTCTTTACTGATGGAGGCTTTGTCTGGCCATTTGGTGTTTGCTACATGTTTAGCAATCTGAAATTTTCCCAGTCTCCTGCAAAGAGCTGCAAACATTTATTCATTCCCGGGCTTTGACCTAATTCCTGGCCATAAATATTAAATTTCTGCAAGGGACCAGAGAAGAGATGATAAAGCAGAAGCCCCAGTCAAATGGCACAGATGTGAAACAGCCTTTAATTGACTTGCTTTTGTCAAACATAATTAAGTCCTACATTTCATTGCAGCCCTTGGCTCACAGTCAGATCTTGAGAAGTCTTTGGTGATAAAGGATTATTCTGGCTTCAAATGAGACTGATGCATTCTCACAACCACTTGCACAGGAGGCACAACATTTTCTGTTGTATTGGCTGAAAGTAAAGCCGTGAGGCAGTGCCAAAACCTGGGTTTCTGATTACAATGAAGTGCCAAGATGTCACTCCTCCTTCTGTGCATCTTGCTTGTGTATTCCTTCCACTCCTGTGAGCATCAGTTGCTTCACAGTTCGTCAGCTCTGGGTGGGCTCAGCTGCCCACCCTTCCTGGCAGAGTTTGCCTGTACATGCTTAAATCTCCTATATATATATATATATATATATATAAAATTCCTAAGTTTTTAATTTGAAATCTTTTTTTCCTGGGTGAGGATGGACTTCAACACCTATCCAAGTGTTTCATTGAACTGAGGCCCCAGGGCCCAGTGCTGTGTCTGCAAAGCCCCTGCCAGCATGCCTGATGTGTTTTGCTGGGAACAAAAGTATCAGGAATTTAGATTCCTTTGTGCTGCTCATTGTCCTTCAGAATCAAGCAACACCTTTTCCCTATGAAAGAAAAAAAAATTGTGATAAAATTAAGGAGCTGGATCAGTGGTTTGAGTGGCAAACCCCAAGGCAGTCCACATTAAACTCTGTTAGCTGGGAATCTGGGTCCTTCTGCAGCCACCCAGGAAAGCTCGTGGTGAGCCTGTATGGGGAGTGTTTGAGGCACCTTTGTTAAGAGGCTGAAGATAACCAGGGAGATGCAGATGTGAAGGCTCCTGCAAGGTTTTCATACCTCCTTGCAGAGGAAAAGGACTTGAAAACCTTCCCTTGCCTTGCTCTCTTTCTGTCTGCTGCTTTATTGAATCTCACCTTCGCTCGCTGGATTTCTTATGTGCTGAAAGGAAATGAAATCTCTGCTGTGCTATTGTTGCTCTCTGCTCAGATAAATAATGTTCTGCTGAATTCAGGGAATTGCATCCCGGCTTATGCCTGCCAGAGACACTGCTCTGGAGAAGCATGGCTCCAACAGGTGGGAAGAGCTCAGAAGTGTTGCAGAGAAATTTTTAAATCCACACTTTTGAAGCTGGATCCTTTAATATCTAAGCAAAGCTACTGGGTGTTTTGGATGAGAGTAACTCCAGGAATTGTCACCTACCTGGAATACAACAGAAGAAGCTGAGTTTTGATTCAGTTTTAACAGAGATACTTTGTCTTGTTTTTTGCCTGCTGGGCAAAAAGAGAAAAAAACCCCTTTTCTGAAGAAAACGTGTTTAATCTCAGATTTACTGGATAGAGAGAGTCTTGGGGTTTCACACAGCTCAAAGCACAGCTCAGCTGCCCTGAAAGGAGAGGTATCACTGTGGTATGAAAATTCTTGTAGGACACTTTTCCTTGTCTCAAGAATGAAGACAACAGAGAGAGGCAAACATGAGCTGAGCTTTCCAACTGCTCCCCAGGAACGATGCCCAGCAGCTGTGGGAGATATCTGAAACACAAGAGGATGGATGGGAGGAAGGACAGGGAGATTTGGGGAGACCATTAGAGGTGCTGAAGGTCAGGAGGGAGCTCAGACTGCAGAGGGGCTGCCTACAACTGAGCCTGGGAAAACTCAAGGATGGAGGGAGAGGGAGGTTGGTTTGGTCTGACTGCTGCAGACCCTGCCTGCTGGTGACCTGCACTGCAGTGGCCACCTGTCCCCTGGAGAGGGCATGGAGGACACTTGGCACGGTGCCTCTCAGCAGTTTTTCCTTTGCCCACTGTCTGTAGCATTTCTATTTTTGGACATTTTGGGACATCATTCTCCCAGGGCCCTGCTAAGATGTGAGAGCAGGTCCAGGTGTACAGCTCTCCCTGTGATCTGTTTCAACCCTGCCCTCCTGATGGTTGGCTGCTGACACTCAGGTCCTTTGAAGGGTGCCAAGAAGTTGGGTTTTTCTTGTGTTGACTCTTTCATCTCCTGCTGCAAAGGGCTGTTTCATTCTCTTTGGAGTTGTCTTTTCTGCTTCTCGGTTGCCCACAGCCTCCAGACACTGTTTCAGACAACTTTGGAAAAGGATGAGTCTAATTCACTTTTTAATTAACTGAAGAAAAAATAATATATCCTTTGGAGAGAGCATGTTATTTTCCATCAAGATTTTCCTGATTCAGATTTAATTTCTGCCCAGAGGGAAATTTGGAGTGGCTTAATACAAGCAGATAGGAGCGGAAACCTGGAGAGATTCAGCTCCAGCAAATAACTCCTTACTCAGAAATGTGATCAGAAATGCTGGGAAGATGAAAATCTGGGAGTCACCTGACTGGGAAGGGAGATTTCCATCTTTAGGAGCAGGGAGTGCTTTTATCTGTAGCTCTGTAAGACCTCTTGTTTCACACTGGAAGAGTGAAAATGTGTGTGGATGTGTTTCCTAATGAACCCTGGGGATGTGGGAGAGGGATCCTTTTCCCAAGGGGAGGCTGCATCTTGCAGCAGAGTGGGCTCTGCTGCTGTTGGTGACAATCTGCAGGAAGAAAACTGCTATCATTCCCAAGGGTGACTTTTGCAGCCAGTAATTAAAACACTGCAAGGCTTTCTCATAATGAACTAATAATTTTCTAACACGGAACATATTTTGACCAAAACAATCCTGGAGCCTGTTCTGGACTTGGTTGCTGGACAGGAGTTTTGTGGTTGCTTAGGAACTGGTGATCAGTGCCTGATTATGTCCACTGTGGGCTGACAAAGGGCATTTTCATCAATATCACCATTATTTACAGCCATACAGTCCTACAGCAGCTTCCATAGGGCTGTCTCTTGTTGGAAAGCAAAAATATGAACAGAAAAGGGTGAACAAATTTGGAAATTTTTAGGTAGAGATCGTCATGTGGACAAGCCCCTGGAATTCATTATAAGGAGATATTGGCTTTGCCTTGAGGGACTTCCAGATCCAGGAGCCAGGTCAGAGAAGATATTCCAAAAAAACTCCAAAAAGGAGTCATTTGTAGAAGAAGCTGATTAGCAAATGATGTGTATCAGAAATTATGAAGCTCAGCTTGCTGATGAGGGACAAGAGCTTGAAATCTGTGGCTATCAAGAATAAGCACAAAATTTTTAAATATCATTAAACAGAAAAAAAAAAGTAGTTCCAGCTGGTGTGTTCATCACTGGGTGACACGGTTCAATCAGTGCAGTAAGATCTGGTCACTATTTCTTTGTGGCATTTAGAAAGACAGAATGATGTGCTTTATCTCTGTAATGGCAGATCAGATCATTCCTGTTCCATCTCTAATCAACAGTGTAATAAATTATATCTGCATTGTCAGGGGGTACACTTAGAAATCAGGGTCCATATAACTCGTGTCTGAGTGTCTCAAAGATTGAGGTCTGCAGATGTTTGTTCTTAATCAATACCAGAAAAGTTGGGAAAGAGCTGGTTTATATTTTCAAAGGGCTGTCCTTATGTCCCAGATAACTGCGAGCCAGTAATCCTGGACTAAATAATGATATAGGTGAAAGGGAATTCAAATGAGGAAGAATTAAAGGCTGGGGATAAAACTAATGGATTTATGAAACACAGATCCTTAGACATCTGAATTCATTAGCTTAGTCATGGTTATTAGCCAGCTCTAATATTCCCGGGGTTTTGCAAAGTGTTTGACATTGTTTCACATGGAATTTGGATTAAGCCACCCGAGGGGGCACAGAGAAACACTGGTGGGAGCAGAGGGCTGCAGGGATGGGAGATCCTTACCCCACGGTGGGAGCTTTGCTGGGGGAGTGGCAGTGATGAGGGCTCAGCCTCCATCAGCTCCAGCACTGGCCTTTTCAGGACAGAAAACCTCTTGCTGTGCTATTTGTCAGAGAACTAAGCTTTTTTTTTTTCATTGCAATGTAATAATTATGGGTGAGGATGCAATCCAACAGAAAAGAACATTTTTAATATGAAAAAAGGATCATTTAAAAGTAGTGATAGAATCTACCCAAGCAGCTGTACTCCATCCAAGAGGGCACTTGGATAAATTCTCAAAAGTAAGGCACTTGGATAAATTCTCAGCATTTGACTTAGCCCTGCTACAAACACCCAGATGTCACAGGGTCTGTGTTCAGAGGTACTTTCTTTACAGTGCTTACAGCAGCACTGTCCTCCAAAGCCAAGACACAGGATCTTTTTGTCTTGCCCAGGATGCTAAGGCTCCACAGGAACAGGAGGATCCTAGTTTTGAAGGGATCTGTGACTCTCTGTGCCATTCTGCCTCCTCAGGGACTGCTCCCAGCTGTGGGTGACTGGAAGCAGGCAGCGATGCTGCCCAAACCTGGCTCTTCCTCCCAACATCACCCTGTTAGCCATGACCCCCAAGAAACCCCGGGAGAAACACAAATTCACCCCCAAACAGGACCCAAGCTGTCCATTCTTCTCATGCTTTGAGTTTCCAAGGTGGACGGGAAGGGACCCAGGCTGTGAGAATGAGGCAGGAGTTGCCAAGTGACTGCTGCCCTGAGGGCAGAGCCTCCCCGTGCCACCCCTCCCGGGATGAGGAATGCATCTCCAGTGCTGCCATTTGGGTCTCCCAGGCTGAGTCATTCCTGCTGGGAGCAATGGACTTCTTGGGTGGCTTCTGCCGTGCTGAAGGTGCTCAGCCCCTGGGGCAAACCTCTCCCCTGGGCTGTGGGTGTCCCAGGGAGCCCCCACCACTCCAACATCCCACGGGCAATAAAGTGTGCCTGCTGGCCAGCATGCTTTGGTGACAGCCAAAGACCTTGTCTGGATTTTTTTTGACTGTCCCTAGAGGGATCTCAGCTGTAGAGATGGGGAGAGCAAGATATAGGGAGGAAGGTTGTCGCTGTGACGGTGAGAGAACTACACAGACTCCGAGGCTGATGTTCAGGAAGAATCTACTTTATTACAGAAGTTCTCTACTTTTATACTCTATTCTGATCCAACTGGACTGGATTGGTTAACTAATTAATACATTGTACCTAGTTGGCTGGCCAGCCCAACCTTTTAGTAAACTATCTTAGAAGGAAAAGAAAAAAGGCAGAAAGAAGGGAAAAACAGCACGTGCCTATTGTTACAGGAACAAGTTATCATTATTTTGGCTAGGGCTTCTCTGAATCTCTAGCTGACCCTGAAAAGTGCAGTTTTCTCACTCCCTGACCAAGGTTGTGGGACCACAGAAAGTCACACCAGGACTGTGATGAAGGCTTTGACACCTCCGGGTGTGCAAACAAATGCTTGTGACATTTCTGTGGACTTCCAATGTTTTTGTTTAATTTCTCAAGTTAAAGATGGTTCTAGGCTAACACAAAATTGTTGTTTGGCTTCTCTTCCCCCTGGTTTCACATGTGAGATGTGATTTCAGGTTAAAAGCTGTTTTTGCAGTGGTCTGGTGATATTAGGGGTGAATTGATGGACAAGCGTTTTAAGGTCACCTCTTCCAGGAGGACAAACAAGAGATATTTTAATCCACGGAAGCCAATGTTTTTAATGCCTCAGTGCCCTCTCTTAAGAACATATTGCAAAATAAAAGGAAACTTGGTATAGTGAATTTCTCTGGCCAAGTGGAAAATATTATAAATTGTTGTGTTTTCAAGCTGTTCCCCCTAATTTTTGGCATTGGAGGAGTGAAGTGGCTGCAACCAAAGCGTGAAGACACAGCTCCCAGTGCTTTTACAGCAGCAGCATCCAGAAGCCCATTCCCAGGCCGTGGGAGATGCTCCACAGGCACGACCTGGACATCAGGACATGCCTCAAAGCTGGCATTAAAGGGAGAGGAGTGGGAGAGCATGAGGAACCAGGGGCCAAATAAGAGCCATTGTTTTCATCAGAGCTATTGAGCATGCTCTTGTCTCACTGGGTTTGGGAAGCTTTCATGTAGAATGTGCAGTAAACACAGATTAGGAGGTGAAGGATTTTTTCCACTGGGGTTTTGGTGCTGGAAAAAGCTGCTGGGGATTGTGGTCTGGAAGCATGATACAGGAAGCAAAGTCCAGTTTGGGGGTCAGGGCTTCTTCCACAAAACATCAGGAAGTTTTGGAAGCCCTGGGTGAGCTGCTGATGTGATCTGCACAGAGAGCATAGCCTCACAAAACTAATGAGCTCCAGGGCAGCTCTCCTGCCTTTGATTTGAGGCTTTTCTCCAAGCAGGGATGGTAAATTGTAGGCAGAAATAATTTCTGCCAAGGATCTAATGATGCTTCAAGTTCCTGCAACCTTTCAGATAAACAGCATGGAACAGTACAGAGAATTTTATAAGGAATCTCTAAAAATGTGCAGTGAACATAATGAAGCAAAATTGATCTGTTGTTTTCTCTCAGGAAACAAATACTGCACAAGGAAGCAAAAAGAAGATGGGCCAGAAAAATACAGCTGTACTCTCAAAATGGGTCAGTCCTTGGACAGCAGCTGTCCCCAGACATTAATGTTTTCACATTTAGAAAAAGAAGAAAATTTAGGAGCTGTATTTAAGCAGCTGCATCTCAATATCCAAGGATGAAATCACCAAACAACTCTTTGAAGTATTCAGCCCAAAGCCACATAAATTGAGGATCTGAAGTGCAACCTTAAGACACGTGTGCTGGCCCTGCTGAGAGACAGGGATTTGGGAAGGGGAGCTTGAGTCTGTGATCCAGGTCTGGGTGAGATTCACTTTACACATAAAGGACAAAACCAGGGGTTAGCCAGGAAAAAAGCCATGAGCAAATTTCCAGTGCAGGGTTGCTTTGGAATGCAAATGGAGCAGGAACAGCCACTGCTCAGCTGGGCTGGGAAGAGCTCAGACATGTCCCTCAGCAGGGCTCAGTGACATGTGATCCCAGGAGGAATGATCTGGGAAACCTTCATCCCTGTCTGAGTCCCTTGGTGGAGTCTCAGGTAAATCAGTGCTACAGCTCTGCTCTCATCCAGCTGCAAGTGGGCTCCCAGGACAGGGACTGTCCTCAGGGATGGGGCCAGAGCCACCAGTGGGCTCATTCTGGGGTCCCAAACTGCATCTGGGACAATCCCAGAATCCCAGAATGGTTTGGGTTGGGAGAGGCACACTGTATCTGGACCCTGAGTCCCCCAAGGCTTTTCCTGTTCCTGCAGATTTGTTTAATTTGCTGTGTCTCATCCCAGCAGCAGGGAACAGGCTTCCTTTGGCATCTGCAGCCAGCTGCACCTTCTGGAGATGCTGCTCAGAGCTGGGGAGGACACAGCTCCTGTTCCTGACACTCAGCCTGAGGGATGACCTGAGAACTGACAAACAGAATTTCCTAAATGACTTCCTAAAAGCTTCCCCATGCTTTTAAGACATTCCCCATCATCTGAGGCTGTGATGAAGCAGAGATCTGGCTGGTGCTTTAATGTTCCCACTGTGTAGGCTCAGCAGTGGCCAAGTGATTTCTGGGGATGGAAAAGGTCCCTGTGTCATTCCTGGGATGGGAGGAAGAGGATGGTGCTGGCAGACCTGCACAGAGGGAGTGGGGGAACGTTCCTGCCCAAAGCAGATGATGAGCTGCAAACAGGTTTGGAGAAGGTGGGTAGTCTGGCAAGGGTAAGAAACTGGGATTCTCTGCTGTGGATGTTTATGGCACTGCCAGTGAGGCTCGCATTTATGGCAGCACGAATTTACTGTTGGATTCTGATGCTGCCATAAACATTTTCAGCTCTCCCAAATTCGGGCTGGCTCTCCAGAGCCCTGACTATGGCATGGGCAGAGATGTGCTCCAAGTGCAGGCATCCACGTCCCAGGGACTGAAGGAGCAGCACTTCCCTCCAGCTTCGAGGGCTGCACGTGCTTCATCCTCCTCCTTCCTTAGGTTTGGCCATATCTCCTTGTTAAGGAACAAAAAACCCAACAGCCCCTGGCTAACCAGGAAATGATTTTTCAATCTTTTCCTTGAGGATGGCAGATGCACATGATGTTTCTTAGAATAAAAGCAAATCTTTTTTCTTTCTTTCTTTCTTCCCTTTTCCTAGAAATTTTCATCCACATCATCTGGTTGCCAGAGGTGATATTTTCTGCAGCTGAGGTCCTGATGTCAAGGGAGGAGGCTGTGGAGGACTCTTGAGTGTTTCTGCTTCACGTTTCTTCTGTTTATTTTCCATCAAGGTCACCATGTCTCTTAGCCAGGGTTTGGCTTTGACTTTAGCTGGAGCTTTCAGGAAAATGTTAGTTGCATCTCTTCTTTCTGGGAAAAATTCTGTACAAAGTCAACTGAAGCTGCCTGAAAATTTGGATGAAATTAATCTAGGATCGAGCTAGGAATTAAGAAGGGATATGAAAGTTTGCTCTGAACTTGTGATCTTTGTTTGTTCTGTTTGGATCCTTGTGCTGTGTGTGCCTTCAGGGAAATCAGTGCACATAACTGAACTAAATCCTCTGGGGAAGAAAAGGAAAAGAAACTAAAAGCTTTTTGCAAAAATATTCATCAAGCAAAACTTTTAAGCCTAGTACATTTCCATCCTGGAAATAAATGCCTCCTACAGACCCCCAAACCACCAAGGTTTACTGCAGTTTTATGTGGAAGGCACCTGGGTACAGCAGTGAAGTTCCTTAGAAAATATGTAAAGAATTTGTGCAGGCAAAACCTGTGCCAGAGCCTGCCCACCCTCACAGGGAAGAATTTCCTCCCAATATCCCATCAAGCTCTGTCCTCTGTCAGTGTGAAGCCATTCCCCCTTGTCCTGTCACTCCATGCCCCTGTCCAAGGTCCCTCTCCAGCTCCCCTGGAGCCCCTTTAGGCTCTGGAATGGGCTCTGAGGTCCCTTCAGAGCCTTCTCTTCTCCAGCTGAACACCCCCAGCTCTCAGCCTGTCACCCTGTCTCAGCCCTGAGGGGCTCCAGCACCCTGAGCATCGATGTGGCTTCCTCTGGACTCTTCTCAGCAGGTCCAATCATCCAAACAGAATATTTGGGTCCTGGTCCCTGTGGTGAGTGGGGAAGGACTGAAGGTATCAAACTCTTCCCTTGACATATTGAAGATTGTTTTCCCCTGAAAATTTGGCAAGACTTGCACTTGTCAGTGCCTGTCAGGAAGATCTTTTGCATTTCCCATCCCCTGGAGTGGAGGCTGCCTATCAAGTGTCTCTTCACCAAAGTTTAATGTTTCTGGTAAAGCTACTAATTTGATTTTTAGATTTTGTCTGAACAGAATTAGCACATATCACACATTGGAGCTGCCAGTTAAGGGGAAAAGCCAAGGAATGGTCAGGGGAATGAAAGAAGTTATCCCTCCTGGGGCTACATCAGCAGACAAAGCCCAGATGGTAAAAGCCCATGTGATCCTTCTTTGCACATCACAGAGGCGACAGTGACAGCAGGTGATGATGAGCAGGACGTTGGGATGGGTTCTGCCCCAATTAGGAGTGAATGTTTGCAGGGTAGGGGTGGCACTGCCTGGGCTGGGCTGTCCCTGCCCTTGGTGGCAGCTGCAGAGCATCGGCTGCTGTGGAAATGGAGCAGGTGAGGGGGTGGCTGCACTTCTGGGTGGGGCTGGGACTGACCCTCTGTGTGCCACAGCTGGGGAGAGAGGAGGCGAGCAGGGGTGGGGGCAGGCACCTGGTGCCCCCCTGCCATGCTGGTGCTGGAGGAGGCTGGTGGGAGTTTATATCTCTTGGGGAACATTGGCACCAAAAAGAGATTATTTTCTGCTGGTATTTACTGATGACATCCCCATTTCTCCTTCTTCTTTTTATCTAATAAATGCCATCTCTCCCACAGGCAGATGTCTCAGCCAAAAACATTAAGATGCAGAATTAAGTCAAGGACTGAAAGCAAAAACCAGCCCAGAGAGGCACATCTGTGGCACTGCTAACCCTTGCAATGTTCCAGCTTCAAAGGAAGACCATCGGGATGATTTGCCAAGGAGACTCCCAGCTCAGTGTGACTCCCAGAACCTGCTGATGGTGCAGGGGGGGTCCTTGGGAAAGGAACAGCCATGTCCTTGCCCTGGGCAGAGTCACTGACCACGTCTGCAGAGGAACAGGCCAGGAGTTAGCAGGATGCTGAGCACGAGTCTCCTCTCCCAACGCAGCTGCGTCTCACAGTGCTCACTCCAACACCTGCAGCCTTGCAAGGGGACACGTGGTGTCTGTCACAGACTGGGAATGTCACTGCGAGGTCACCGGGGAGCAGCTCTGGGGCTTTGCAAGTGCTGTGGGAAGATCCCCCTCAAGGAGAGCTCAGACCCCACTAACTTTCCACTAGAGTGAAGTTCCTATGAGTTCAGGTGTCCTCGCTCTGTCCTGGGTGTGGAAAAGCCCAGGGCGTTTTCCCTGGGATTGAAGAGCTGAGTAGACAGTGAGAACAAAGCCATATTCTGCACGTCAGCATTTCTATCTCATGTTTCCAAATACCCCACCAGGATCACAGGGTTTTTCTCACTTGTGAATTTTATGGGAGGAAAATAAAAGCCTAATAGAAGGCAGAATGAACTCCATGTTTTCTGCTTCAGCATCACCTGCTGGTTCCAATGGGAATTTACAAACTCGTGGAAGAGCTCAGGAGGTGCTGGGCAGGAGGTGCCAACCAGCCCATTTTGCAGGCTTTGGGATTTGAAGTGGGATGCATGGGTGTTTCTCTGGAATGGTTCACAACCTGAAAGCTTCAGTCAAGAAAACAAGGGCAGAGAGGGCAGTAAGAAGGCAGCTTGTTAAATCATTAAATTTTCCTGTCATGTTCTGAGCTTCACAATGAGGCGACAATAAAAGGCATCCTTGGGCAAAATTTACCAACCACTCTTGGTGACCGTGGCCCTGAACTGCTTTAATATCTACTTCAAAGTTAGTAGGAGCAACTCCAAGCATATTGCAAAATCTAATTCACCTTGTCTGAAAGATCAAAGCCTGTAGGAAAGCACAAATTAAACCTCCAAAAGTATAATTTCTCCTCAGAATTATTAAAAATGCCATTTCCCTTCTTTTTTCTTTTCCTCAGTCCTCATGCAGATGTTCTTGAGACCAATGGGAAGCATGAGATGATGCCCCAGCTTGTAGAGTGACCTCATACACAGATAAAATCTCAAGAGAGGTTTACAATTTTTAGAATTTAAAAATTCTTATTTCAAGAACAGAGTTTTTGAAGACTCTGGGAGAGGGTTTTTTTGCTCTTGTATCTGTTTTCTCACCTGGATTGATCCTCAGTGCAGAATGGGGACCTAATCCACCTGCACCAAACTTCAGCCACAGGGAAACCTTGGGAAGAACTTGCAGAAACATCTGATGCAGAGGTCATGAGACAGAGGGGGTCAGGACAGGGAGGAAAAATTGTTTCCAGGATTTTCTCTGACCACTGCAGATTTTTATTGTGTGAGAACTAGAAAGCTTCAGTCACACATAAGGATGATAACTGGAAGCCTTCAGCATACACAGTAATAATAAAAGTAGAGACACGTGGCAATGGTCTCCCAAAGTCTCCTCAGAAATTAATTCAGTAAAATCCTAAAGAAATTAGATGTCTAAGGCTGTTTCTTCATTCTCCAAGGCAGCTCTGTCACTACTTTCTCAGCCCAAAATCTGGAGGTTTGATGCTCAGATGTCGAAATGAGGCATGGGGAAGGAATAAGTTTCCTGTCCTACACAGTATGTGTAATAAAACATCCCTTAATTACTGGATTGAATCTGAGACACTTCTAGTGAAAAAAAACCAAAACAAAAAACCAAACCCAACCTAAATTAACAGAAGCAAATTCACAGAAGTAAATGTAAGTTCCCAGTTTCATCTGTCACAGCTGTTCCTCCCTTTGATGCTGCTGAGATCTGAGCATCTGATGCCTGGGCACGTCCATGGGCTCAGCACTTGTGGCTGCCACCAGAGTTCCTTGGCAATCTGGGATGCTTCCCAGGGGAAATCTGCTTTTTTTTAATTGGAGATGGACTGGTTGGAGCAGAGCAAGTAGGAGTGCTGTGAGAGGTTGGGATGTGAACTGAGCTGGGATGAGGTCAGTGGGAAGGGGGCTGGGGATGGGTTGGAAACCACCAGGGGTGGGTGGCCCCACTCCCTCTGGGGGCCCAGCTCCCTGGTGGGATGTTTCTTTCAGATGATGGTGCCCTCAGTCTGGATGTCCCTCACTCTGGAAAATGGATTTGCAGAGAATTTATACGCATTATTTGATTTAATTATTTATTATTATGATTTATTGTTTTATTTAATTATTTATTATTGTAGAGATGCATTGTAGTAGGACCCACGAGGGATAATTTTAGATGATTGCATTTACTTTAAGGCACTTACAGCATGGTGTGGCAAAAGCTGGCAGGCCAAGAAAGGCTTATAGTGTACTGTAATTAGGAAATAGCTTCTGATTGTGATGGCATGAATTATAACCTCTGTGTTGTCTCACCCTTCACGTGAGACGGAAAATAGAATAAAAGTTTTTAAAACTCCTCTCAGTTGCCCCATCTCTGGGTCAGGAAAGGCCCTAATCCATCACCACTGGAGCTCCTCTGGCATGGAGCAGCACTCTGCAAGGCTGAGCCATTTCCACCTCTCTGGGCTGCCCTTTTCCCACCCCCAGGCTCCTGCTGCCTCTCCCCCTCCATCCACCTCTCAGACGCGTTTGCAGCACTCTCGGGTGCCTGCAGGAGAAGCAGGGTGTGAAAGCCAGCCCTTGTTTCTGAGATGAGTGCAGCTGGCAGATCCTGCCTCGGGCACTGAGCTCGCCTGCTCCCAGCCCGACAGCCCAGGCGATGGAGGCACCAGGCAGAAGACACGAAGCAAAATGGTCTTGAGGGCAATTTGAGAGAAGTAATGAGAGGTTGAGGAACTGGGACAGAGCTGGGGTCAGGCTTGGAGGAGCATGTCCATGTGTCTGAAGGAGAGGATGAGGTGCCAAAGTGCAGCTGTGCCCTGCTTTGTGCTCCTGCTTGGAAAACACCAAAATAACAGCTCAAAATGTGTTCCCTTGGTATTCCTGAGAGAGTTGTGGTAGCATATCTATTTCCTAAAGACCTTTCATACAATTTTTCACATCCAGATGAAGAAATTGTGATAGGATATATGTTGCTCAGGGTCTTTTCACACAGTTTTTCACATTCGAGAGCCTGGCTCAATCACAAACACTCAGTCTCAGCATCAGTGGCTTTCCAGAACTGGGTCTGAAAATCTCTATCAGTTCCTAAGCTGCCACTGCAGCATTTGTGCCACAAGGTTTGCTGAGGCTGGAAGAGCCCGTGGAGAGGAGGAGCCTCAGGTGACACAATTTCATTCCATGGTGAATGCAGGTGATGTGGGTTGGGTGGCTGAGGGACAAAAGGGCTGTGTGGGGGTGGGGAAGGGGGTTTGATTGTGTGGAGGGTGAGGGATATGTGGAAATGGATCAGCTGGTGGGATGAAGAAGCTTCTTAGGTAAGGCTGTGGCTTTAGGCAAGGACAGAAAGGCTTCTGATGAAGGTTAAATGTCACTTTTGTAGGGGAATAATGCACTTTCCTGAGCTGGGGGTGAGCTCTGAGCAGCCCAGGGTGCTGGATAGCCTCTCTCATGGCCACCAGTGCTCGTGGTCCTGTGGGCAGGCACGGCTGGGTGCAGCCACTGACATCTGTGACAAACATTTACATGTGTTCTTTTATCCTCTCAAACATTCAGGCCCAGTTTTTTGGCTTCTGTGACTCAGCACAGTTTTGCTGGAACCAGCTTGTCCCAGCAAGGCTGTTGACTCTCAACCCCACCTCAAATTCTGGGGAGCTGGAGTGTGTGCATGGTGCTGCTGCCACGGCTCTGTGTGACATCTCCAGAGCACGACAGCCACATAAATAGCATATGTGAGGAGACAGCACACATCTGCTGCTGGGTGCATGCTATTTACATACATCTCCTCTGCCTAACTGCTGGTTCTCCCCAGTTACAGATTTGCTAAAGGCTGCAGCCTTTTCAAGGCAGATATTCAAGCCTTTGATGGGAATACATTTCCCTCTACGGTTGCTTGAAATTTTCAGTGAACATCTATTGTTTCCTCTTGCTGGAAAATGGAATGAGGGAAGGCTTCTGGGGCTGAGTTCAGGTGGGTTAAAGCTGTGAAAACATCTTGCTTTGGGGTGGTTTATCAGGCATCAGCTGCTATTGATCCACACAACAGTGAGGACTTGAGTGACATCTCTTGGGGGAGAGCAAGTTCAGGGAGAAGCAAACAGCAAATGGTTTCTGGGTATCCTGGTGTCAGACTTTTTTTTTTTTTGCAGTGATTTTGTTGCTCTCCAAGCTGTTGGCTGTATAAAAGGACTGCAGCACAAAGGTGATAAGCAGAACTTTACTTTGAAAAGCTCCTGTGAAATTCACCATCTGAGCACAGAGATGTTTTCCTCTCTAAGGGATAAGAGGTTAAACTGCTGGGATGGTGTTCAGAGATCTAAATTAATTATCTGCTGCTGTTTCTTACTGAGTACCTCTGTAAATCCTGCAACCATCATTGCCTTTCTTGAAATCAGAGACCCTTACTCCCTCAGCCTCTGGGACACCCAAATAGTGAGCCTTGGATTGTGGGTGCCCATTCCCAGAATGGTGAGAAAAATCAGTGGACTAGGCAAGGAATAATGGGGGCACGGAGAGCTTCTGTCTTGTAAGAGTAGAGGGACTTGCTTGTTTCCAGGTTCATGAGTTTGAGATGCAAAGAGGAGGAAGACAGTAAAACAAAATTTAATGTTGCAGTGAAGATTTATGGCCTCATCTGCAGCCACCTGAAATGAGCAGTCCCTTGAAAATTGCAAATAGTGATGGCAGACAATAAAATATTAGTGAAGTTGGTACCATTGTGTGCTCTTTCTCCTGCTGGAGCTTGGGGGATTTTGCTCTAAATGAATTTTTGGTGAAAGCAAGGTCTGCTCTAATTATTTGTAAGTAATGAGGATCAGGCCTAGCAGCACACAGAGTGCTCTTAAAATGCAGGTGGCTGCTGGCACTAATCCTGGTCATTCTCTTTAGCAGGGACCCTGTAGATGGCTAGAAGAGAAATGGAGAGATTTCCTCAGTACTTGTGCTTGAAATGGGCATGGATTACACTTGTTCTGCTGTCCTGCTGTTTTAGAAAGAGGAAGCCATTGACTCCAGCTTTGTTAGCCTGGTGGCCCTGGGAATCAGCTGGTTCTTCAGGAAATTGTTTTATTGTATAATAAATAAATCAGTTCCTTGCAGCCTCAGGAATTGGCAGGGAGGTCCCCAGCCAGCATTAAGGTGGGTTGTCAGGGTACAGGAGTGTCAGCACTGTGCAGGTGAAGCTGCCCCTCAGGAATGTGGGGATGGATGAGCTCAGCTGCCTTTCTCTGCTGGGCTGGACCTAAAATCTGTGTGTGAATGTCTCAGCTTGTACTTGTGCCTGGGTCTGAGAGTGTATGGGATGTACTGGGATCAGCCACCTCTGATATGGGCTGGACCACCACCCTGCCATCTGCATCTTGATATCTTGTCCCAGATCTGCTCTTCCTGAGAAGTCCAGTGATCATGGAGGGGAGGTGGGGACTCTGAACAAGGCAGGACATGGCCTGTGGCATCCCACTGTGCCCATTCCCCTTGCTGGGACTGGGGTTTAGGTAACACCCCAACCCAGCAGGATTCCTTTTCCCACAGAGTGTTTGTGCCCAGGCCCCTCTTTGCTCCTTGGGCACTGTTTTTCTGGTTTTCTTTTTGTTCTGATGCTCAGCAGTGCACAAAAGAGTCTGCAGAGGTTTCTGTCGTCTCTAAAATGAGTCTGACTTGAGGAAGTACAAAAGCTACAATGAATATGTATTACTGGAAATATTGAAGAAGCCAATGTCCTCTTCTTTTTAATAGATGTTATTTCTCATTCTTTGAATGAGTCTGCTGGCCATGGAGGGCAGATAATGCAGTTGTGGAATCTTTCTTGTCTTGTGTTGTTTCATGATTTATAGCACCATGCAAGGAACAGAATTTATCACCACTGTCTCAGTGAAGTACCACTGAATCCCCTTGTAGAGGCTTCTCTGGAAAAGTGGGTTTTAGGGTTCAAGAAAAGATGTTTTCATGTTTTTGTCTTTTTATGTATTTTTTTTCTTGTTTCCCTGATGCTCTGTTGACCATAAATCTGTAAAGATCATCCAGTTCTAACCCCCCTGCCTTAGGAAGGGATACATCATTGCTAAATTTTTGTCATCATTAATGTCCTAAGAACAATATCACTCATTACCAGTGGTTGTGGTCCAAATTTAGCTAATTAGCCTTTGGCAAGCCATTAATCAGGTGTCCATCATCCCAGAAGAGACAGTTGCATTTTTGAACCTTTGCTTTCCAGCACATTCCACATCCCCCCAGCCTTTCTCCAGCTCCACTCCAGCCCAGGTGCTCATTCCCTGCATGAAAAAAATGATTTCACATCTTGAAAAATTAATTCTCTGCTCATGATGGCCGTGATTAAACAGATTGACAAACCGTGCTAAAGGTGACAAAACAGCTCTGACATGCAGACGTCTTCACCTCCTGAAAGGCAAAAAAAAAAAAAAAAAATCCCTGTGGGCTGTTGCTATTATGAGATGCAGGTGGCTGAGGGCTGTTTTCTGCAGCATCAGCAAAGGTTCTCCACATTTAGGAACAATATCTGTACAGTTAAACTGGTTGAAATGGCAGAAGAGTCAATTACTGGCACTTGAACTGGATTTTCTTGAAGTAATTAAGGATTTTTCATCCACAACTTATGTAGACTGTGCTGATGCTCCAGGAGTTTGGAGGTAGAAATGGTAAAGATGTGTGTGGCTGCTCCATCCCTGGAAGTGTTCAGTGCCAGGTTGGATGGGGCTTGGAGAAATCTGCTCTAGAGGAAGGTGTTTTCTCTTGCATGTTGATGCCCTGGACTCTCTGCTGTAAATTCAGCATCTCCTAATGGTGAGTGAGATCTGCTGCCTCCCCAAAAGCTCCTGTGTATCAACTGGAAGAAAGGTGGCTTTTTGTCTTGTTTTTTCCTTGGCTTTTGTTACCTTGCTGTCTGCTGAGAAACCTTCAAGCTGAAGAGCTGATCTGTTTTTCAAAGAATTAGGCTGAGATAAGTCCTTTTTGGTTAATGTTGATAAAATTTAGGTTGTCTTCCTTCCCAGGCTTGGTGCACAGACCCCAACGGACAGGAGGCTTCTGACGAAGAAGAAATCTGGCAATCATGCTCTTGAGATGATTGTCCTCCTCTCACCCCAGGGATCTGAGAAGAGCATGTGTTAAGATCCCATGAGATATTCTGGAAGGACAGATCTCGCCACTATCGAATTATAATTGGAGTGCAATCATGTGAAGCAGCAGGATTGGGACTGAAGGTGCAGCATGAACATCCTGGGCTTTTTTTCCCCATGCAAAGAGGGCAGGGATGGATGCTGAGGAACACTTAGAGGGATGGATGAGAGGAGTTTTTGGAAGGGTATTTGTCCCAGACACATATCTTGGCTGTCAGTAGTGCAAAGTGCACTCCTGATCCCTCTTCCTTTCTGAAACACATCTCTCAGGCCAGAAAGAAAGCCACAAGATAAACAGGTGAACCTGCTGTATTTGCTGCACTGCATTAACATAAAGGAGTGTGGGAAGGGCTGAGAGCATTTGTTGGGGTGAGAGCCAGCAGAGAGGAGCAGAGCTGAATTTGCAAACACTCTTCCTGTCAGCTCCTGGGCTGTCCAGCTGGGAGCTCTTGCACTGATTTACTGCTGTCCTTGCTTCAGCCTTTGGAAATCAATCCACTGACAATTAAGGTAATGTCTGGTCTAATATTTATTTCACACTCTCATTAATGGACAGACAAAACCCCACTTTTTGAAGCAGTGAGACTGTTCTGTTCTGCAGGAGGGCTGGAACTCTGGGTCATGCTCTTTTCCCTTGTCCCTGTTAAAGCTGAGCTCTCTTGTTGAGGCTTTCAAGAAAATTGCCATGCAGCACCATACCTTAGCATTGTGTTCCTGGTGAAGAAGGTGCAGCTTTTGTGCTAAATATCCCCAAATATCCATTAAAGGAGAGCTGGAGCACAAAGGGCTAGCCCTGACTGCCTGCTGGGGCCCAGGAGCTCTGCTTTGGGCTGGCTGTGGGTTGGGGAAGGAAAATTATTTGATTCCCAAGAGCTCATGCTCTTTTTCTCCACCTCTTGGGCAAGTGTGCCCTGAATTTGCTCTGATCTGTGTGTGTCTCTGCTTGTGTCCCCAACACTGAGGAATTTCCCCAAAATTCTGGGAAATGGCTTCTTTGGAGAAACACTGCAGATGGCCAGAGGCACCAGGCCAGGGGGCTGGGGTACTCGGCACTCAGACCATCCCTGATCTGGGATCAAACTGGGGGTGGGCTCCAAAGTCTCTGTGCACCCTGTTTGGGGACTGGCCTGCCTGGGGGACTCTGCAGCTCCAGGAAAATGAGTTTATCAGGGTCAGTGTCCCAGAGCCAGTCTGGGAACCGCAGGTACCTGTGGGGTCTGTGTGGATCACCCCACCTTGAGGCAAGGAATTTACCACTGCAGCTTCTGAAATGCCTAACTCAGATGAGAAGTGCAGGATGGTTTGGGTTACCAAAACGACCTTTAGTTAATGCTGCTAGAAGAAAACTAAATAATAACAATTTTCTCCCCATAGTTCTCGTTCCTCCTTGTATTTTTTTTTTTTTGCCAGTTTCTAGGTCAGATTCCCCATTCCGCTGCTCCTGCGCTACAACAGCGCTCAGGTTGCACAATTGCAGAGGAGGGAGGAATCTGCTTCCCGAATCCCGATCCCCCCAGCATCCTTGCCCGATTCTTCCCTTCTTCCCAGCATCTCCTGCCGGGAGCCCGCCCCAGGTAGGCTGCGGGTCGGGGGCTGCGGCAGGGTGGGCTTGGGGAGCTTGAGGGATGCTGGTCCCCCCTCGCCGCGCCGGGGGTGGGACGGGGAGGCCACCGCAGCTCCCCCGGGGCGGGGGGAGGACGCTGCCCGTGTCTCGCAGGTGTGGGCTCGCCTTCCCTTTGCCGCGTTTGGTTATTTATCATTTCCCCCCCTCTTTTCTTCCTTCCCTCTCCCGCCTTTCTCTTACGCAGTGGGAGCAGCCCGGCAGCCTGGCTCTGCCCAGCCGCCCTCCGTCCTCCCTCCCTCTCCCTCATCCCTCCCTTTTCCTTAAAAACGTGGGCTCCGGGGCGCAGCCCCCTGCGCTGGCAGCAGCCCTGCCTGCGAGAGCAGCCCCTTCCCCTCCTCCACCCGCGGAGCCCCCGGCTTTGTCCCGTGTCCCCCCCATCCCCCGGCCCGGAGGTGCTGGATGCGGCCGCGGGGAGCGGAGTCAGCTCGGGAGCTGCGCTAGAGGGGACCTGCCGCAGGTAAGCAGCCGGCTGGGGTTTATCGCCAACTTCGGGCTTTTCCTGCTGTTTTAGCGTCGTATGGACCGTGCCGGAGCCCCGGGGGCTCTCGGGGTACGCGGGCAGCAGCGGAAGGTCTGGGGGCACAAAACCGCGCGTGGGGGACTCACCGACCCGCAGGGATGGGAGAGGCAGTGGGGACATCCAGCCCCCGGGAGAAGGGACGGCGTGTGCCGCCCGCACGTCCCCTGCGCCGGCGGTGTGGAGATATGCGTGATCCCTGTGCGCTCGGGATGCGCCAGGCTCGCCGCGCTGCATCCCATTAAAATGCTCCTGGGGAGGGGGGCTGCGTTCCGAGGCAGTAAATCATCCTTCTCCCTGCAATAAATCACCCTTCCGCAGCGTTTCTCGTGCACTTGCCCTGCTCCGGTCCCCTGCCCCCCGTTTGACCGGCAGATTTCAGAGCCGTCTCTTGCTGCCCCAGGTCCTTGGCGCAGGCTGCTGCTTCAGGATGGACCCGCTCTTCCCTGCCCATATTTTTGAAGACCCCGACCTGAGGAAGCTGCTGAACGACTCGTCCATGCTCAACCTGAGCTTTCTGCCCAGCAACTGGTTCAACAACAGCACAGGGGACGGTTTCCTGCCGCTCAGCATCAAGATCACCATCGTGGTCGTCTACTCCATCGTGTGCATCGTGGGGCTGGTGGGCAACTGCTCCGTCATGTATGTGATCGTCAGGTAGGACACCAGGGAGGCTCCAGGGAAAGCTGGGAGCGGGCAGACCTTCCCTCCCTCAGTCCCTGCCGCGGGCAAAGCAGGCAGGCTCTTCCCCGGGGTTAGAGACGTGCTTTAGAGGTAATGATGTGGCATTTGTTTTATTGTTTTGGTTTTATTTGTTTTTTTTTTCCCTTCCTAGGCTGTGATGAAGGTTTCTGCCAGTTTTCAGCTGCCCTCTGGTGCCTCCTAAAGTTTAACCCAGAGAATGGAATGGAGTGAGCAGATCTGCTCAAAAAATATTTGGTTTTTTTTGTTTTTATTTTTGGTTTTTTGGTTTTTTTTTTTTTTAGGGAGCTGTATGTCCCTGGGCAGGGCAATGTTCTGGGAGCATTCCACTGCCAGGGTGTGCTGGCTCCTTACTGGGACCTCTCCTTCCTGTGCTGTGTCCGGCACCCCAGCTGTGTTTGCAGGTGCTGCTCCATCTGGGAGCTGGCTCTTTCCAAAGCTGAACCTTGTTGCAAAGGAAAGAGCCTGCTGGGAAGCTTCCTTTCACTTTTACAGGAGAAAAAAAATCACAAATGTAAGTCTTCCAACCCTTTGGAGCCTGCAGACTTAAATAAGATGTGAGAGGATGCTGTGGAGTTGAGGGCAGCTTGTCTGGCTCCCTGTGCTGAAGTCAGGAGAGTGGGGGGCACCTTTGCAGAGGGACAGCACAGAGCATGCACCACGCCATCCTCCCTGCCCATTGTTGGCATTTTGAGTGTCCCTGTCTGCTTCTACCATGGTTCCAACCCTTCTGGTTCTGGGAATCAGAAACCTTGTTTGTCCTGTAAGTACAGAATAAGTTTGTGCAGCTCTAAGGGCTGTGCTTATTTTAAACCCAGCATCCCCCTTCTGATCTCTGCACCCTGCATGTTAAGGAAGGAGCTTCCATTTTATCCACATCTTGGAGCAGATTCCCGGTGCAGGTGGAGGCTGCCAGCACAGAAAAGACAGGCTGAATTCTCCAACAGAAGATGAAAGTATTTAGCAAGTATTCAGACACTGATGAGACTGTCTTGTTCCTGCCAGGAGCCCAACTGCTTCCAAAGCACCTTTCCCCTGAATAACTACAACCTGGCTGGGGGAGATGCTGCAAAATTCGCTCTTTGGTACCAGAGGTTGCTGAAGAGTGGTCGAATCTCTGCTCCAAGGGCAGAGTGATGTGACTGCTCATCAGGCTGCCTGTCTGTGCCCTTTTAGCTGAGGAGTTTATGGCACTGAGAGGGGATCCCATTAGCCCCGGGGAGTCTGCAGATGCACAGAGGAGGTTTGCAGCACGCCGGCGCCGTGTCTGGAGAGCTCGTGTTCCTGCTCAGTGTAGTAGCCGTTGTTGGAGTAGTTTGTGGGTGTGTGTAAGTGTGTGAGTAGTGAGGCTCTGGGAGCCCTTGTCTGATGATGGTGATGTGGCTGCATGGGAATGCCAGCCCCTGCAGCAGAGGAAGGGAGTCCTTACCCCGTGCATGAGCCTTGATGTGTTGGCAGAAATCTTCTCTCTCTCTGCAAAGATCTGGTGGGATGTGCACAGCAGGATCCTGCTGGCCTGCCCAGGGCTGGATCACCAGTAACAGGAGTGCCCCAAACTGGGCTCCCAGGCAGGGTGCACCTGTGCCATGGCTAGCCATGAAATACTGGCTTCTGCTCCACACCTTCTTGACTTTGCTACCTTCCAGCTGGATAAACGGCACTCAGAAAAAGAAAGTGGGATTTAGCACTAGAATTTCCCATGGAATTGAACTCTTTTTGTGTGTGTCCTCTCATTTTACAGTTTTTAAGCAATTGAAAACTGAAGACAGGTGCCACCTCAGTCTCCCTCAGTTTTTTTGTTTATCTATTTCCCTTTATTCAGAAATGAAAAGTGTGTGCTGGGGAGGTTACGACTGAGCTAGAGCATGTGTAGGAGCTGCTGTTCCCCACCCGTGTTCCCTGGGAGCTCAGTACTGAGCTGAGACCAACACTGAGTTAGAGCCAAGGCAACTTGGCCCTTCTTAAATTGATAAGTAACAGCTTCTGGTTATCTCTGCCTGGATTCTTCTCTCCTTGCCCTGTCTGTTCAGGTCAGGAGCAGGTGTGAGGATGAATTGGGCTCAATATCAAACTCCTGACCCTGGTCACATACACATATTGATGAAGAGCTGCCAAATTGCGGCTGTACGAGGAGGATGAACTTCTCAAACACATGCTTTTCTCCTCAGATTAGAGCTTTGATGCTTCATGCCTTGAATAGCACGTGGTTTTCAATAGGTTGGAAATTGGTTGCTGGTAAGTCAACACAGGGTTTAGGGACTCCTAATGATAAATTAATGGAAAAATGATCAGCAAACCCTCTGTGCTGCACCCTCATCACTGTAGGTAATGTGCACCCCAACAAGCTATTTTTCTTTCTATGTTTTGGCAATGATAACCAGGCTTCAACATATTAGAAAGCCCACAGGAAAATGGTGTACTACCTTCCAGAAAAAGACTGGTATATAGACAGTAACTGTTTCCTGGTTTTGAGGGAGTTGGGAAATAAAAAGACTCCAATACCAGCACTCGAGGAAGTTGGAGCCATCAGGAAAGCTCATTTTTTTTGTTCCTCCTGAATGAGTTTTCCGCAGCACCAAGGGAAAAGTTTCAAAATCTCCCGGTATTTTGCACAGAAGTACAAATTCAAAGCCTCCTCTAGGTTTTCCCCTTTGATATAGAACCCAGCCTACATCTCTATTGTATTTGGAATGATTTAACATTTGGAAGGATTAATTTATAGAGCCAGTCATCATGTGACTGTCAATCCCTTCCAGTGCTGAGCAGCACTAATTGGGTAAGATGGAGAAGGGCTCTTGTCAGGAACACGATTTCCTGGACAGTAAAGGGCCTATTGTGGGAACCTGCCTCCTCTGTGCCTTTGTTCTGCTGGCTCATCCTGGAGCTCCTTGCCAGCAGAGACCATGCCTCCCCTCCCTCCTCCTTCTGCTGTTTGCTCTCTTCTGCATATATTTCCTGCTCTGCTTCTTAATGAACATGAAACAAGGAGCTGAACAGAGGGTTTGGGGGGAGAGTGGGGAAAACCAGGCTGCTGAGATCCCTCCTAGCTATTAACTGAAGTCTGCAAGGCTGCTTGCCCAAGATCTCTGTGTTTAGGAAGAAAGCAAAAGGGAGGGAGGGTGTATTTTTGGCCCTGGGGGTGGGGCTGACCCAAGTGTTCATATAGGGGTGTGACAGAAGCCCCAAATCTCTGCCAGCCAGGGAAGGGAGGAGGTGCAGCTTGCTGTCCCTAGCTCCACCATGCTGCTGTGATGCTCAGCAGTGGGGATCTGGAGGACTCTGTTCCTCCAGTTCAAACCCCCATGGGAATGCTGCCTCATTTCTGGGGCACTCCTCATTGCTATGGCAGCTCTCTGTTGGGAGCCTGGCAAAATGCTGGGGATGCTCAGCTCTCTCTCTGGCAGAACCCCTTTCAGAACATTTTAAGCAATGTTTTAGGCAGTTTAGGGCTGTCAGGCCCCTACATTTTCATCTGCTGCCTCCAGGTGAAGCTTTGGGAGGAAAAATGTGACTGGGAGGTGCCTGAACCATGAGCCTGCCCGGGGATGCTGTGCCAGCTGTTGTTCTGCTTGAAAACTGCCTCAGTCCCTGAGAACAGGGGTGAGGGCAGCTGGCTGTGATGAGACTGGGGAAATTAAGTTAATTATGACATTTCAGAGATGCTGATTTCTTAATAGAAAGCTTTCTCAGGGAAAAGCCTGGACCAGCTGTGTGTCTCAGCTGAAATGAAGTGAGTGCTTCATGCAGGGGTGACCCAGCAGACACGAGTGGGGCCATCTGAGACCTTCACTGTCTCCAGATCTGCCTCTTAGCTTTTCCTTGAAAAACAAAAAACCAGACATAAATTATTGCAGTTTATGTAGAAATGAAACCCACACCAAGGGCTCTTTGCCCTGGAGAGTGAGTGGAGCTGGGTGAGCATGGTGAGGTGAGCAGCAGGGGATCCTGCTGTGATAATGGCTGCAAAGGACAGGTCTGCAGCTCCCTGATTTCTGGGTCCCCATGAGCCCAGGTGAGCTGGGCTCAGCTACATGACCCATAGTAGCCACATCTGGCCCCTGCTAACACAGGTCCTGTAGCTGCAGTGTGTGTTGAAGGGCTCTTTGTTTCACCTGGCTGTGGTGAGATGGGTGAAAGGGACTTGCCCATGTGCAGCAGTAACTCTGTGATGTTTAACATGAGACTTGGTTCCCAGTGTTTTTCAGAAGCTGGGCAATTCCCAGAAGCATTCTGGGTGTCAGCAGAGGCAGGTCAGGCCCATGAGCAGGGATAAGAGCATCCTGCTGCAGGGTGGATGCTGATGAATGCCCTCCAGCACCATTCCTGCTGGCCAAGCACCTGCTCAGGTGTGGGATCATCCCTGAGAGCCCCTGGGTGAGCTGCTGAAGCCTTTGCAGCTACAGAGCCTCCTCCTTGGCATGGCAGCACCATCCACACTGGTCTCCAGGAGCACCTGCAGGGCAGGGCAGGGCTGGTTTTTCATAGCTGTCCCCCAGCCACAGAGGTGAGACTCAAGGACAAGAAGATCATCTGTCCCAAAGTGTGTGCTCGTCCTGGCTGGCTGCAGATTCCCTTACTAGCCCCTGCTAGTCCGTGCCTGTCTTGCTGGGTAATTTATAGGCTTTTAGGTGGCTGCTTTTGCTGTAGTGTCTGGCCTCAGAGTGCAGACTAATTTAAATTCGCCCTTCTCAAATTCTGTGCGGTTTTTTCAGGGCCTGTTGAACCATTAAGGATAAATCATCCTGCACTGGCCAGAAGTTTCAGGCTGAGGGGGCTCTGGGCTGGTGATCAGAGCAGCAGGGATGCAGAGAGCACGGTGTGGGCGGACAGCTGAGGGGACACAAATCATGACAGAACGTGCCAGATCAAATATCAGCCTCACACAACCTGAGGGCTGGGAGCAGAGATGGGAGAGAACTGGGGCTGATTCCCACCATCACGGGGGGGAGCAGCTCAGTAAAAATCCTCTTTGAGCCTTTCCTGCTCTGTTTTGCTTCCTGGAGCGTGGCCAGGGGTGGGGGCAAAGGCTGGCACTGCTGCCAGGGTGTGAGGTGGGGATGGAGGGAGCTGCTCAAGGTGAACAACACTGTCTGCATCCCAATTAGCTGGAGCTACACATATCAAAATCAAGAGGCAGAGAGCTCCTGGAAACAATGCTCAGGGTTTTGCAGGGCTGCAGGCTTTGCTCTGGTCCCTCTGCCCTCGGTGCCTGCAGCTCCATTTTGGGTTGTGGGTTTGCTGCGGGCAGCTGGTCCTCAGCCCCAGCCTTTGCCCTGCAGCCTTGCTGTGGCTGGGTGGAAAAGGGAGAGGTGCAAAAACAACAGGTCTGCAGCTCACCGTGAGGCTCAGCCAGGGCCAGAATCTGTTCTTGTGAGGAGCAGGTCCTTAAAGCCCCGAGGGTGTATCTACCTACCCTTAATGACTGTCCTTAATCTCCTCTCCCACACCGTGCATTCCCCTTTCCAGAGGGCCCACGTACCAAAAAAGGAGAGGGGAGATAAGTGCTGAGCTGATATCCAGGCGTTCTTCCTCCCAGGTTTTGGCATCTGAGAGAAGTGGAGAGGAGAGGAGAGCAGAGCAATTACTGTTGTGACAAAGGGGGAGCTGGATGGAGATCTGAGCACCCCCCTGTGGGAGATGCTGCATTAGGAAATTACCTCTGTGGCAGAGTGCAAGAAAGTGGCCCAGCAGGGAGCTAATGTCCTCCATGGAATCCACAGGCTTATCTGCAGCAGATTTGTGCTGTGGGGGAGGAGACTGAGGTGCCTCCTAAAGCTGAGAGTTTAATTTTTCTCTTTTTTGTGCAGATTAAGAGAAAGAACACTCTCAGTTCTGGAGGAAAAGGAAGAGAGGTTAATCCACAGAGAAGTGATTGATTGATTTTTGTGTGTGATGAACATTCTGGAAATGTTTGGGAACATTGGTTAGTTGGGACAATGGCTGTTGGCTCTCAGTATGTAAAGAAAGTGGGGTAGAAGTAATTAACTAGGTGCAAATTAATTTCACCCCCTTTCAAGAGTGCAAAATCAGCTTTAAATTCTATTGGAAGATGGGTTAAGGAAGTGGTGGGACAGCCACCTCAGTGTGTCCTGTGTTGGAGCAGGGGAATGGCTCTGCCATCACCTCCAGGGTGGTGAGGAAGGAGGCAGAGGACAGGGATCTGTGCACTGAGGGATTTGCAGGGCCAGGCAGAGCAGTTGTACTTGGACTCTGAATTCTGAGAAGTGTCTGGGGGGAGTGGGGCCAGTGAGGCTGGAGGGATGTGGGAAGGAGCTGAAGATTTGCTCTGCACACCCTGAGTTCAGGGCTGGCTGAGATGCCCCAAACCTCTCAGTGCTGGGGCCACAGGAGTGTGCAGGGAGGCAGCTTTGTCCCCCATGGGTGCTGGACGGGGGTCAGAGGTGGGTGAATTGTTGCTTGTTTCTCCCACTGGTCAATGACAAAAAATAAAACAGGAACAACCTTTAATTCTTACTGTTTTGCAGTAAAGTTGCTCACCGTTGCTCATTCCCTTGAGTTACAATGTCAGTAATGGCACTCAGGGTTAGAGGCATGTTGATGAATTGCCTCGGGCTCCAGCCCTCCTGGAAGGCTGGACTGCAACAAACCTGACCTTTGGGAAGCTTGAGCTGGCCCAGCCAGGTTTGTGGAGTTCAGGGGAAACTGCAGCTCCCAGGAGACCTTTGCCAGCACAATCCTGGGTGACCGAATAATTTCCTAAAGCCTGAGCTGACAGTGCTTGTTTTTGTGAGAGCTGATAAAACAGTGATGTCACTTCTTCATTTTAATCCCCCTCTGCTGACCTGGAGGGGAAAGTGAATCCACTCCCAGACCCACCTCATCCCCCTGTGCTTTGCCACATTTATGCCAAGTGCAAGAATTCAAGAAAGGAAAACTTGGCCACCCTGAGATGCTCCTCTGGAGTTCAGGGCACCGGAGGCTGCTGTAATTCTCCTCAGGAAATCCCAGAGCTTAAAGCCCTGGCAGCTGCCTGGTTATGTTGGATTTGCAAAGTGCTTTTGCTCATTCATCCCATCACAAAAGGAAAGGCAGCAGTATTTTCCTTCTATTGCTTTTGGTTGTGTAAGTTTGTCTGGGCTGGCTTTCTAAGAACTTGTGATTGATTTCGGGGCCAGGAAAAGCCTCACTCAGGCTTGTGTGTGGACCTCAGAGTATTTCCAACAATGCTTCCATCAGTGCTCACCTCCAAAAGCTTCCCTTGGCTTTTAGGGTCAAAAATAGGATCATTTGGTTTTGCTTTCTGAAGCTACTTCCAGACTTCTGATACAAGCCCAGCTTAGAGCTCCAAGGCAGGTAAAAAATAGACTTTATAGTCTGGATCGTGGCTCCCCTGTCTGCTTCTCTTGCAAACCTGGCCGGGTCACCACGTGTCCCAGCAGAGTTCAGAATATGCCAGTGATAACGTTCTGCCAAGCATTCAAATCATTTATCAAGAGCTGAAGAAGCTCAGGGGAGGGCACAGCACTGAGAAGGGAAGTTGTGGGTTTGCTGTTCTGAATCAAATTGGCAAAAAGAGCTTTTTAAGTCAAATCAGACCCTGTAATATTTTAACACGTATCAGGCTGAAAATAGTGCAGCAGTTTATGGGCAGAAGTGTTACCCTGAAATGAACTTGCACTCTCTTAATAACATCATTGTCTGCCATTTTTGGCTATGTTTCTGCTAAGGCCATTAGTAGAGTAAATGATGGATGAGCTGTAGTTTTAAAATTACACCTATTTGAGCTCTTATTCTACCCATGAGAGGAATATCCTGGAGCTGAAATGTTAGATTCAGTCACAGAGTCACTGTTGAGCTTCCATTTCTGCAGATGCTGCACGTCCCCCTGGATAGGTGATCACAGCTGGCTCTGCATCATTTCTCAAGTGTGAAAAGGAGATGATTGCCATTAGAGCAAGGTGACTCTTCCTAGGGGCAGTCAGTTTGTGTGGTAAAAGTAATATTGAAATGACAAAAAAATCTTCAGTTTTACTTGTGACTTTACTCCTTTCTCTAGAAAGATCCATTGTGATATTTTGATTTCTGATTCAAACCTAGTTCCTCACCAGTTTTTGGCTAGCCATTTTGCCTGTTCTGGTTTGACAGCTCACATTAGCCATGCTCTCTGGCTATGAGTCCATATCAAATGGCTGATCAACTTGCCCCTGCCCCTTTCAAGTCAGCTTATTGGCTAAAGCCCTCACCAATACTTATAACAATGGAGCTATAGGAAGTGAAATGCTAAGATGACCTTATTGAAGTAGTTTTTCAAGAAATATCATATGGGTTGACAGCCTCAGGCTTTCATGGTGCTCACTGGCAGTCTGAGGGAGTGATTCTCCTGCCCATGGAACTGACTGTGGACTGTGGAGGGATCATTTGTGGTGTTGTAGGAGATGGGCTGAACTGTGTGTTGATAAACCTGTGGGAAGTTGAAAGGTGAGGATGGCCAATCTCATTACATGAGAAAATACAGCATCTCCTTTCAAAAGCAGCAGAATCTACTTCAGTGTAGAATCTACAGAATCAGTGTAGAATCAGCAGAATCTACTTCAGTGTCTGACCCACCATGGGCAGGTGGGAGCTCTAACCGTTGCTCTTTCCTGCGTTTCAGATTCACCAAGATGAAGACAGCCACCAACATCTACATCTTTAACCTCGCTCTGGCTGACACCCTGTGCCTGATGACCTTGCCCTTCCAGGGAACAGACACATTCCTGGGCTTCTGGCCCTTTGGCAATGTCCTGTGCAAGATTGCCATCTCCATTGACTACTACAACATGTTCACCAGCACCTTCACGCTGACGATGATGAGCGTGGACCGCTACATCGCCATCTGCCACCCCATCAAGGCCCTGGACATCCGCACGCCCCACAAGGCCAAGGTGGTCAATGTTTGCATCTGGGCACTGGCTTCTGTCTTCGGCATCCCGGCCATGGTGATGGGATCTGCGGAGAACGAGAACAACGGTGAGTAAAGCTGCACCCAGCTGGTGGCCAGGAGAGCCCAGGGAGAGGGGTGCCAGTTCTGTCAGTGGGGTGAGGTCTGCTGTAAAAGCATCTTAACTCTGCCCCTGCCTCTCTGTATCACTGCTGCTGCTTTTCTACTGTTAAACATGGAATTGTTGTGTGAGGAATTGAACATTAAACAGAATTTTTGTTATGTTAGGTTGGGAAAGCCTTCTAAGGCCATCAAATCCAACCATTAACCTAAATAATCTAAACTAATCTGAATGTGCAGATGCTTTTCTGCTTGATCTCCGTTTGCTGATCTTCCTTCATGTTTTATTTTTTTACTGTTGCAGAGATTGATTGTCTAATTAAGCTCCCTTCTCCCGTGGACTACTGGGATCCAGTGTTTGGCATCTGCGTCTTCCTCTTCTCCTTTATGATCCCTGTGTTGATCATCACCATTTGCTACAGCCTCATGATCAGGCGGCTCAAGAACGTCCGTGTCCTCTCGGGCTCCAAGGAGAAGGACCGGAACCTGAGGCGCATCACCCGCATGGTCCTGGTGGTGGTGGCAGTCTTCATTGTTTGCTGGACTCCCATCCAGATCTTCGTGCTGGTGCAGTGCTTGGGTGCCAAGGCAGAAAGCGAGCTGGAGCTGGCCATCTCCTGCTTCTGCACCGCGCTGGGGTACGCCAACAGCAGCCTGAACCCCGTGCTCTACGCCTTCCTGGACGAGAACTTCAAGGCGTGCTTCAAGAAGTTCTGCTTCCCCACCGCCTTCAGGACCGAGCTCCAGATGTCCAACAGGATGTGCAGCATCGCCAAGGATGTGGCCTACGCCTGCAAGAACTCGGAGGGGACTAACAATCCGGCCTGACTAGGCATGGAAATCCCCATGGTGGCTGTCGCCCAGCAGAGTCCGACCACCCCCACGTCAGAACTGACTCAGATAACGGCCCTTTAGCAGGACCTCAAAACTGAGAGGTGAGAAACCAAGGAAACAATTTTGGGGGTTGGGAAAACCGGATACTGCGAGAGCGCGCAGAGAAAGTGAGCCCATTTGATGCATTTTTAATTCCCGTGCATCCTGCACTGAGGAACGTGTTTGGAATCAGCCCGCTGATTCCTGTGAAACCCTGGGAGTTTGCAACATTATTGAGAGTTTGGGAATTAAGGGTTTAAAATAGGCATCGCTCCTGGGGCTTACACTTCTGCTGCTGGGAGACAGACAGAATGTGAACTCTTGCATTGCTTTTTTCCTCCCTGGGTGGAGATGTCAACAGCTCGCCTGGCTCACCAGGCGCTCGTGTGCGGGTTTTCCTCCTGTGCCATCGCTCTGAAATCAGGCTTTGCTGCAGCCAAAGTGGGCAGGAGCCATCAGACAAAACCCAAGATCATCTCCAGGATGAGTCATCGCCCAGGGAAGGATGCAGGGAGGGAGAGGAGGGAGCTGACAGGAAGAGAAATTCAAACTGCCTTGGAAGGACAGCGCCAGCTCCTGCAGATGGGATCTGCAGTGAACTCCCCCTCTCAGAGGGGAGCAGAGTGGGGAGAAGGGATTGTCAGAGCTGATGGTGTAGCTCTGAAGAGGAGGAAGAAAAAAGACTGAGGAAATGAACACAATTTCTCATTTACATGCTGCTACTACTTTTTTTTTTTTTTAACTCTGTATTTCCAGTGTAATAATGGACAGAACGTGTCTGTATGTACATGTCTGTAGTGGAATAGGTGCAGATACATGGTAGGATTTCACCTTACCAAGCATGCCTTGGGCATCTTCCTCGGTGAGAAGAGGAAGGAATGAAGTGGCCTATAGACACATGTATTTATGTATAGGGAAAGCCATTCTGGAGAAGTCAGAATGGCAGCTCTTCCAGAAGACATGGACATTCCTGGTGGGAGGAGGCAGCCTAAAACAGTCCCACCCACTCCACATGGGATAAGTGCGGCACAAACCATACAAAACCTGGGGTTCTGTGGTTTGTTTTATGTTTTTAACTGAAATGAGACCCACAGTGCTGAAAGCACGTGGGAACTGCTGCCCAGGTACCACCCCTCCTGCCAGCCATGGATTGATTTTCCTCTCCCAAAGTAGGCCAGAGCTTTGTGGAAAATGAAATGTCCTGTCATTTCACTCAATAACAAAAGCTTCCCCAAAGAGTTTCACCACCTGGGTCCCCTCTGTGCTGGGCAGAGCAGCAGGCTGGGCTTGTCCCTGTAGCACAACAGCCCGGGGGAATCTGGGCAGTGGTGGCCAGTGCTGCTGATGGGGGAGCAAAGCACCAACCTCCACCTGGAGATGGGAGGTCAATTCCAACATGAGAACCAGCAGTGTCATCTGGACTGTACAGATTCCAATGTGAATATATTTCTTGTGCTCTGATCTATGAGATTCTGTATTTTTAATGTATTGATCTGCCAATATTTTAATGCTGTCATGTTCTTTATATACGCTGTACAAAGGAATTGAATGTTATATTTCTATGTAGAGTGTTTCCCTCATGGTTGGGCTTAAAATATAGATGCAATTCCAGTGTCTCACATGTAGGACCCAGATTCCTTGTAAACTGCTCAAGCTGGGAGGATTTTGATGCTGATTAACATTTGATTGGGAATCTGGATGTATACCAGAGCAAACTTTGCAATTAGCACTTCCCCATACCAGTCTGGAGGGAGGAGGAAATCTGGGCACTTTAAGCACTTTGTAGTGGATGTTAATCCGAGAGCCCTCACCAGGAAATCCCAGATAAACCCCAGGCATGTGAAGAACAGCTCCTTGAGAACTGTGCTGCTGGCAAGCTGCACATCCATGCCTTTGGAAAATGGGGTTAGCTGGGATGTTTGTGAGTGCAGTGACAGCACTGGGCAGTGAGTGACCTTGGGTCTGCTCAGCCCTCAGCTGTGGGATGCTCTGATGGGGTCTGGGAATGGTTGGGGGTGAGACTGGGAGCTGACTGCCAGGCTGTCCTTACCCTTGGGGAGCAGGAGAACGTTCATTAGTGGCTGGACAAGGAACTGCCACACTCTCTTTGTTGTTCTCAGCTGGGTTTTTAAATAGATTTATGTCCTCTAAAAAAAATATACCAGTGTTTGGCATTTTTTAAATATGGATTTTGTTATAATGACTATGCTGCAACAATCTTACATAATCAAGTACTCAATAAATGTGTGTTTACCAAGCTTTTGGGTATTTCCACAGCCCTTGCAGTGAATGTGTTCAGGCATTCTGTTCAATGCTCTGTGAAGTTTGTTATAAGAAGAGCAGCAAACACCTGAAAGCCAAACTTTATTGTACTGTGCCTCTGGAGTTACAGGCTCATGGTCAGCTGGATGGCTTTAGTGCTGGCTCTGTAATTCCCTTTGGAAGTGGTTGTGTTGGTGTGATTTTTACAACTGCCGCAGTGTAAATGACATTTAGGTGGCTACTTGTGTGCTTTAATAAAGGAAAATAAAACCCTCTGTGGTTTGGATGATAATCTGGAAGAGTTCACTGAGTGGATTTGGAATGTCTCAGCCCATCCCTTTTAAGTGAGACCAGTTGTGTTACACAGACAAGTTGGTCTGTAGTTAACACAGGAACAGAAGATGTGAAAATGCTGGAAAATTGGGTCCCTGGGTCCTGCAAAGGGCAGCTGTGATGTGTAGGCAGGGCAGCAGTGCAGGCAGCTGCCTGCTGCTAGAGGTGAAGTCTGCTGAAGGATGAAAAAAGCTCTTCTCATCTCCTCTTCCCACAATTCCCAGGAGTTATAGGGTTAGGTGTGACCTAGGAGAACAATAAATTGCAGAACTGCTCTGAAAATAAAGCCAAGGCCATACTCTGTAGGAAAGATGGCTCAGCCAGTGAGATGTGCAATAAGGAAAGTGATTTCTCTCTGCTGAGATCAATATTCCTACCCAAGCAGGTAAATATCAGGAGAGGGTTTTTTATTAGCAGTGGTGATTTTCTTCTTAAAAAAGAAAAAGGAAATTGGTGAGAAAAAAAATGGGAATCTTTATTTTTCTTCTAGTTCAGTTAATTGTAAGTATCCAAGGGTGAATTCTTACAGCAAAACCATAAACCAAAGTGCTTTATTCAGTATTATGGGATTTATTAATGTACCAAGTATTCTCTCTGCTGCTGTTGGCTGAAATGAAGTGCTGGAAAAGGCTGAGGAATGGATGAGCTGGCAACTGAGCTCTCCCCCAAGCAGCTCCTTGGCTCTTGGTAAATCTGGGCAGAGATCTGGCTTTGCAAGAACCACATCTCCCTTCCTCTCCCTCAGCCAACAACACTCCCCCCTCCATCAATTACAACTCCTGACAGCAAAAATAAGGAGCAGAATTTACACTTTCACTGAGGTTTGGATGGACAACACCCTCAGGCACATGGTGGAGTTCTTGGTGTTGTTCTCTGCAAGGCCAGGAGTTCATCTCTGACCCCTGTGGGTCCCTTCCAGCTCTGGATGTTCTGTGGTTTATGGTTTTATGCTGTGGGAAGAGCTGAGCTGGGGGCATGCTGTGTTACCCTTTACTGAGCTGCAGGTCAGACAGGGGTCGTTTGTTCTGGGTGAGTATCCAGCTGAAATCCCTCTCCCCAAGCCCACAGCCTGAGGAGCCACGAAGCCTTTCCTCTGCTCCAAATGCCCCTGGCCCCCAGGGCTGGGGACAGCTTCAGAAACCCTGACTGCAGAAAGACCAAAGCTGTGCTGGGCCCTTGTGGTGCCCCTGCTCCAAAGCTCGAGACCTGCCCTGATGAAGGCTCTGCCTGAGGCTGAGCAGTTGTCTGTTTTCCCACGCTTTTCATGAGAAGTTAGACTGTAAATACATCTTTCTTTTTTTAAATTATCTTTTCCTTTTTATTTTTTTCTTCCTCCAAGGAGGTTTGTTAACTATTTAAAGAGTTGTCACCGGGCTCCAATCTCGCTCTGGATGCTCTGGAATATCATTGCAGGGTACAACAATGTATGTCCAGAGAAGGATGCCTCTCACCCTGCAATGCTTTATAGGGAAGGTGGCTACTCTCCATAGTTAGAGCTTCTTTTTTTTTAAATGAAAAGGATCTCCAGCAGCAGCTGGTGTGAGTGCTGCCTTTGGTATCTGCTCAGAAGAGAGACATAGACTGGCAGCAAAGCAGGCTCTGCCAGAAAAAACTCCAGCTTGCTTTCCCACTCATTTTGCTGTGCTTCCCCTCAGCTATTTTTATGGATATTTATGCAAAAGCAAATTTTTCCTTCTTTCAACAGGAGGAATTCCTTCAGACCTGTCCCAGGCTGCAGCCCTGATCGTGCATTCATGGCTTGCCACGGGAATCTCTGTGGCAGCAGAGCTCACCACTGTGACTTTGCAGACTCAGTTGGGTATTCCCACCCCTGATCTTCTCCCCTCGACCCCTGCCCAGGGCTGTCTGAAGGATCAGATCTTACCCACCTGCCTTCTCCTCTGCTGAGGAGAACACGGAGCTGAGGTGGGAGGGATGGAGGGTAGAATCCAGCAGCAACAGATGTAGGAGGGAAAGTTCTCCCATCTCCGTGGTGAGGACTGTTTGTGAGGTGGGGAGGCTGAAGAAGGGAGAGGAGAGGACACAGGGAACCTGGTGGAGCAAGTCCAGAGGAGGCCACAGAGATCACAAAAATGGCTGGAGCATCTCAGCTACAGAGACAGGCTGAGAGAGCAGGGGGTGTTCAGCCTGGAGAAGGCTCTGGGGAGACCTCAGAGCCCCTTCCAGTGCCTAAAGGGGCTCCAGAGGGCTGGAGAGGGGCTTTGGACAAAGGTCTGGAGTGACAGGACAAAGGGGAAGGTCAGGTTAGATTGGATAGTGGGAAGCAATTCTTCCCTGTGAGGGTGGGCAGGCCTGGCACAGGTTGCTCAGAGAAGCTGTGGCTGCTCCATCCCTGGAAATGTTCAAGGTTGAAAAAACCCAGTCTAGTGGAAGGTGTCCCTGCCCATGGCAGGGGGCTGGAATGAAACATCCTTTAAGATTCTGTCCCACCCAAAGTCATCTATGATTTTGTGGTTCTATGAAATGGAAGGTGGGAAGAGTAGCCCACAAGCCAAAAGTCCTGGTGCTGTGTGAGGATCAGAGATGGACTGTAAGAAAGCAGAGCCTGTGCTGTGTGATGCTGATGGATGTTTGGCACAGGGGTTTTTTTTGACCCCTTCTTGGCATGTCTGAGCTGCTGCATGCCTCTTTTGAGTGGCCCACAGTGTCTGCATACACCTGCCCTATTGCCTGTGTAGACTGGGGTTCATGACACCCTTGCTCAAAATGTGCTGGCAGAAGAACCAAGGCCACAGCTCCCTTTGAAAGAGGGAGTTTTAGGATTTTTCCAAGCAAAGGGATTGCTATTAGACTGGGTGCTGTTAAATCAAAGAGGCCCGTGGCTCACAAACTCCCTTTGTTCCTGCTTTCAGCACTCTGAAACCTGGATAGATTGCATGACAGAATGAAATAATCAATAAATAGAGCAACATGGTTTTGTATCTTGGCAACGATGATGCTGCTGAGCCATGTAAACTGCGTTTGCTCTCTCTCCCTCAGTGCAGAGATCCTGTCTGGCTGCAGGGAAGGAGTGATGCTGGCTCTCCACAGTGCTGGGGGACACAGACAGCCCCTTCTCCCATCCCAAGGTTTGTGCTTCAGCAACCCCTAACCTGTCCTTGGGTTAGAAAGTGCACAATAATATCCTGCCCCAGCTGGGATCACCTTCACCCCACAGTACAACATCCCCCATGTTCAGAACCTCACAGAATCTCACAGTTTGGGATGGAAGGCACCTCAAAAATCACCTAGTTCCAGCTCTTTGCCATAAGCAGGATTCTTGGGAATTCGGTCTTCCCGTGGCTGAACTGCTGGAAGGGCCTCTGAGAGGAAATCATATCCTGTTCAACCAGCCCCCTCTTGCAGCAAAAGGGGTTTTTCCTCCAGTCTGTGTTATTTCTGAGAGAGGATGAGGCTGCAGTGCTGCTGGAGTCTCCTGCTGCCAGCAGTGGTCAGGGACAACATCGCTGCTTGCCTCCCCTCTGGGCCTGAGGCCAGGCAGGAAGGGCTGAGCCTGGAGCAGCACCAGCACTGCCAGACAGCACATTTTCAGTGCAGTGAGATGAAGAATGATCTTTCAAGAAACCAAGCGGGAAACTTGACTTTTCCAAGGAAACCATTGAAAGAATCAGCATCTTCCCATAGACTGGTTTTGGCCGCATTAGATCACCATTTTCCTGGCCACAGAGAGGAGCCCAGGCAGAGCCTGAGCTGGCTCTGTCCATTCAATAAACATCAGGTTCTCTGTGTGTTTCCAGCCTGGCATGTGCAGTGAATGCTCTGAGAACAGCTCCTGTCATGCTGATTTCATTCAGTGTCGAGGAATAAAAACAGAAGCTCTGTAGTCAACATGAAATTAAGATTAATGGCTTTTCAGGTTGATTTCCTCTGTGTGAAACAAACCCCATATTGTGATTTGGCTATTTAATGTTTGCTCAGTGTTAGGCATTAATAGCAACTTCTCCACATGCACAGGTCACTTGCTCACATATTTTGGAGTTACCCTCATCTCAGTTTGCACTGCTCTTGCTTTGCTTAACCACAGAGGAAATCATAGAATCACAGGATGGATTGTGCTGGAAGGGACCTTAAATGTCATCTATCCAACTTTCATGACATTAAAATTTCTGGAGATAATCACCTGCCTCCAGGGACCCAGCGTAAAGGGGCAGAAAACGAGCCCAGCCCCTGGTTCTGGTGTTCACCCTTGTCCCTGCATTCCAGAGGTGACTGGGAGGTGGCAATGGAAAGCCACCCAGGGCTCTCCCTGTGGTTTGCTTTGGCACCTGCACCGGGGTTTAATTTGCATGTGCAAAAAAAACCAACTGGAAAACTGCTTCATCTTCTGCTGAGTGTCAGCGATGCCACCAGCCCTTCTGCCTGGGGCTAGGCACCAGGAATTGTGGAGGATGTGCTCAAGACCAGGCTGGATGGGGCTCTGAGTATCCTGGTTAGTGGAAGATGTCCCTGCCCATGGCAGGGGGTTGAAACTGGATTATCTTTAAGGTCCCTTCCAACCCAAACCATTCTGTGATCCTGTGATCCTGTGATCCTGTGATCCTGTGATTGATCCTGTGATTCTGAGAGCTGTTGGCTCTGACCTGCCCCATCCATCATGAAATGGTGGCCATCAGCTTCACATGCCAGCCCCTGGTCAGCGTGGATGAAGGAGCTCAGCTGGGTGTGGCCATGGCATGAAGGACCCTGCTGAATGCATCACATGGGTAAGGGAAATTTAATTACATCTGTAGGATTTCCATCAATGCTGAGCAGCATTGATGGAGTCTCAGGGGAGATTTTTCATTGCGTTGAAATCTGACTTTGTTAATTACCAGGCTCTGATCTCATTTGAGGGTTAAGTTTATGAAACAGAATCCTTATTTCTCTGATTTCCTTATTCAGCTGGTTTATTGAGTCTTGTACAGGGCATGGTTTGGACCTTAGAAACTCCCAAGGTGTCTCACACTTCTGGCATGAGCTGTGCAGGAGCAGCATCAGAGCAAGGGGAGGTGACAGAGATGGGCAGGAGTCCTGGTGAGAGACAGAGAAAGAAAACATCTCAGGAAAACTGAAAAATGAGGACAAAGGTCTTGCTGCCAAATTATCACTTATTTAACCCCCAAAGGGAACTCTCCCTTCCCACATGGAATGCTGGTGGCAGCACCCAGAGCCCCCATCCCACCCAGCCAGGGACCATTGTGGTGGGGGGCTCTGGCAGGGTGGCACCAGCCTTTGGTGCACCCCAGGCTGTTCACTTCCTCACGGGGAAAGCTTCCCACCCTCTGTTTACCCAGGAAGCACCAGATTTGGCTGCAGGCAGTAAGCAGAGAGCCTGATTTTTATCTACACATCAAATTTACTTTCTTTTTTAAAGAGAAAATAGCCACTGAACAGCACTTGAAGCTTGGGGCTAGTGTCTAATTCCACTTGAAGAGCTTTGTTAGATAATTGCAGTATTTTTCTGAGAGAAAATAGAACAATCAAGGCTTGTAATTAAAAGCCATTCAGGCAGCTTTGATCCTTCTCTCTGCATCTTCACTTACCAAACACAAATGCCAACAAGGACTCATGGCAATATTTACAGTCACTGTTCTTGGCCTTTGCCTTTAAATTAACTCCTCTTCCTCACTTCCAGTCAAAAGGAGGAGGAGGGAGGGAAATGTGGCTTGTGGCTTTTCAACAGGTGTTTCTTTGGAAAGATTTTTTTGGAGGATGCCTGATATCATAGAATCACAGAATCATTAGGTTTAGAGAAGCACAACGAGTCCAACCATCGACTTCAGCCCCACCATCATGTTCACTAAACCATGAAATGCCACATGAACAGGTTTTTTGAGCACTTCCAGGGATGGTGACTCCACCACTGCCCTGGGATGCCTTTTCCAGGGCTTGACCACTCTTTTTGTGGAAAAATGTTTGCTAACATCTAATCAAACCTCCCCTGGCACAACTTGAGGCTGTTCCCTCTCATCCTGTCACTCCATGATGACAAGCCTGGAGCTCCTCTGGAGGCCTCTGACCTGCCATAGAACAAGAGCTTGTCACCCCAAAAGTGCCTCCAGGCACAACCTCAGCTGCAGTGGTGGTGTGGATGGGGCAAGACCCACACACTCTGCCCTGGGCTTGGACAGGGAGCTGCCAGGGCCATGTCCCACAGCCCACAGAGGGTCCTCAGGTGACCTCCTGACTCACTGGGAGAGGGAATCCAGCCTGGGAAGTCCCCTGCCCTTCAGCAGCAGGTGGGAATGTCAAACCTTGATGGGCTGAGACCCTCTGAAGGCACCTAACTGGGCTTGTTTCTCCCAGAATTGGCAGCAGAGCCCGAGGGTCACCCTGTCCTTGGGTTTATAGTGGGACCTTCAGTGGCTCATCAACACCCAGGGGCTCCCAGCAAAGGAAACCAGGTGAGTGCTACAGATGTCAGGCTGTACAGAGGAGGGACAAATTCTCTCTCTTGGCTTGATTTGAACACTATCTTCTGGATACCCTTCTGCTTCTCATCTTTTATAGTTGAGTTTTTGCTTATCCATGTTTAATTTTTATTTTCATATTTTTCTCATATAAACATGCTTCTGAGAGCCAAGCCTTCAACTCGCAGTGGGATATAATTTCCCTTCTCACCCAAAAATCGTGACTGGCCTTAGGGAGGCAGTGTGAGACTGTCTAAGACCCAGGGGATGAGAGCTTCCCGAGAGAGCGAGAGGCAGCACAGCTCAGGCGAGGACAATTGATCCAAACAGCCAATATTGCTGCAGCACGGAGATTTAAAAAGCAGCAACTGCTTCCGATCCCCCGCCTTAGCTCAGATGCCAGCGTTGAAAGCCTGCAGTGGGAATATGAGCCCTAATTCCTGTTCTAGGGTAGGAAATGGCTCCCAGGGATGATGGAGAAGAGTCCTCCCGGGCTGTGTCCTCACGGGTGTGACAGAACGAGGAAGGATTCCTCCCCGGAGCAGGAACCTGCTGCTGCAGTGGGCAGGAGCAAGGGAAAGGCTGCAGCTCCTGCACCCATTAACACAGCCCAGGCTGTCCCAGAAGGAAATCCCCCTGGTTTGAGGCTGAGCTGGTTTCCCTGCTCAGTGCATGGCTGGGAAGGGGTGAGGAGGAGGAGGAGGGAACCCTGAGAGTTCCTAATTCAGCCTCCTGCCACCCTGCAGACCTCAGACGGGATGCTTGCTTTACAAGGAGATTTGTAAATAAATAAATGGGGTTTATTTCCCCGCTTCAAGATGCAGCTGGTGTGGGCTGGTGTGACAAGCCAGCCCGAGCAGTGGGAGGACATTCAAAGGAACGAGCGGGGAGTTCCGCTCCCCATGCGGGGATTCCCTGGGGGAATCTCGTGCTGGGAGTGGGCAAGCGTCTCCTTGGACGTGTTTCCTGCCCTCCCAGAAGGAGTGGAAGCAGCCTGGCTTCGGATGCTGTGCTCCGAGGGTCTGCCCAGGCAGGAATTTGCTGTCTCCCCGCAGGAGCAGGGCGCCAGGCTGTGTGTGAGGCTGAAGGGGCTGCGAGGGATGCAGCAGCGACGCTGAGCTGAAAGCAGCGAGTGCCGCTTAGTGCCGCCGGGCTGAACCGCACCGGCCACCGCGGGCTGGGAGCTGCAGCCTCTCCTGAGCACGGGAGGAGACCTCGGCCAACGCAAATCCTTCCCCCCTTGGAGCCTGGCACCCACACGAGGGGCCAAGACTCGTGTTAGGTGTTTGACACGGAGAAAATCGCGGATGCAGCAGGATGCTGCCGTAGGGAGATGCGGAGATGGGGATGCTCGTGCTCAGAAAGGGAAGGGTCAGGGGATGCGAGCAATGCCTGCAAGTGCCTGTGGAGGGCTCAGAGAAGAGGAGCCAGGCTCTCCTCAGTGATGCCCAGTCACAGGAGAGGAGGCACGACCTGAAATATGGAAAATTCCATTAAATCATAGGAAGGAAATTCACTGTTAGAGTGGTGAAGCGCAGGAACAGAGTATCCACAGTAGCTGTGGCGTCTCCATCCTTGAAGATATTCAAACCCAAGGGGACACGGTGCTGAGAAATTCGACCCTGCTTGAGCCATGCAGTGATTCTGTGACTGTCATGTCTTGTGATTTAATGGAAAAAGCTCCAGCAATATCACCGTCGTGTCTGCCAGTGGGTAACTCACACTGAAAAGGTCCTTTCAATCTAAAAAAATACAGTAGTTTTTCTACTTAATAAAATAAATTGCCTTTCCTAGGGCCCCAGTGCCAATGAACGGCGATGTTTCAGGTGATTGGGCGGGTTGTGTGAGAGGTGACATAATTTGAGTCAGTTTTCTCACTCAGAGAGCCTTTTCCACCTGGGAAGCCCATTGCCAGCAGGTGGCAACCATGCTAAAGCAAAATTCCTGTTGTCGTTTCTCCTGGAAGAATGTGTTCGCCTTCATTGCTCTCCCACAGTTAGCACCTTTAATATGGAGAAGGCAACAGAGTGATCTTGTATCCACACATCAGTTTTTAGTTTTCTATAAATGAAATTGCCATCCCGAGGTATTGAGGGTTGTCAGTTTTGGTGTTGGGGTGCTCTGAATTGCCCCGAGCAGTCTCAGCTGGGGTCTCCACCCACACTCACCCATTGCTCTGAGAGCCTATTTAAGCTGAGAACTGCAGTCTCCTTTTCTTTTGTGTTACCTGTCCTGCACTTTCCTGGGGGAATTTTGACAGGTAAGAGCCAAGCTTGGTACATGGGATCGGGGGAAAGCTTGAAAGAAATATTGTAGCTAAGACAGCCTTCCTAAAGCCAGTAACATACAAACTTTGCATGGCTAAAGGTTGTGAGAGCGAGCTTTCCTTTTCAAGCTTTCAATACGGAGTTTCTGATCTCCAGACTCCCAGTTGAGTCCTGGTTCTGTTTAAGTATTTTGACTATTTATTTGTGAGAGAAGAAAATTTGTATCTGCAGTGCTCACTAGAGTTTTTCGAAACACCTTAATTTTGTTACAAACCTACTGTGTTTTATTCTATAATAGGCAAAATGCAATATATATGACAAAGATAGGGTACAAGTAGCATAAATTTTCCCTTGTGAAAGAAGGACCAGACTCTTTTTTCCCCCCATGAGGTTTATTTCATTACTCACTCTTAAATAAATATGTATTTGACACTTAACAGGAACAACTAGTTCAAAATAGTTTCTAACACAAATTGTCACAGTTGTCATAGTATTTGTATGGTGTGCTGCTTAGCAGTATTTTCGAGACTCAGATCTTACTTTTGGTCTAAATTTACCAAGTCAGAAAAGAGGAAATGTGTGGTGGGGTGGAAGATGGACATCCTTCAAAATCAAAAGAAAGCCATAACACACAGGAATATATATGAACATTAAAAATAGTTTCTTTTCTCTTCCAAATACTAATCCTCTGTTTTACTGATGTTTCATTGAAAGTGCTCATTAGCTCTGCTCCATTAAACAATCCTCCCTAATAACTCAGTGACAAAGAACTGAGCTTTGCACTCATTTGGAAATTGGTTTCCAGCCTGTCTGTGCTGTACAGCAGATGGCAACAAAGGACCACTCTGTGGTAGAAGTACACCCCTGAAACGGAAGTGTTCTGTCCTTAATAATTCAGACAGTGAAATTAAAAATCAGGGTCTGCAACTCTGCGAAGATGGTAGGAGCAAAGAGGGGAAATACAAGAGTTGCAAGTGAGCAGGACAAACCCTGTTGCTGATGAGGATTACAGACCACACATTACATGTAAACAAAAGAAAGGACATTGTGCATTCATTGGCCACTCCTCCAGTCTGCAAAGGTGCCCCTGAAAAGCCCCAGAAGGGCAGGGACCTGCCAGCCCCAAGCCCCTGTTCAAGAAGTTCTGCATTCCAGCAACTTCCGGAAACTTTTCCGAAAACTGTCATCCAGGAAAGCGTACAAGAAAGGATTCAAGCACGAATTGGCATAGCTTAGGCTGGTGATGAAGTAGGATATCCCAATGACCATGGAGGTCTGGGGTAAGTCAGTGGTCAAAGCCACGATGGTGGCCAAGTGGAAGGGGGTCCAACAGAAGAGGAACACAGCCAGGACGATGAAGACCATAATTGTGACTTTCTTCTTGGCTTTGTCCAGGGCTCTGGCATTGGAGTTCAAGTGCATGTTCCTCAGCTTGTAGAGCATCATGGTGTAGAGGATGCAGATGGTGGATACTGGAATGGCAAAGCCAAGGATGAGGGTGTAGATCCTGCTGGCTTTGAACCAAAACCTCTCAGGCTTGGGGAAATTGAGACCACAACTCTTGATCTCCAGGTCGTCGGTGTAGACATTGGCAAAGATGATGAAAGGGAGGACTATGATGGTGACCAGGATCCAGATGCACAGGCTGACAATCCTGGCCGCTCGGTACGTGCGGTGGGGCATCCTCTTGGACCTGACTGTAGCCAGTACCACCAGGTACCTGTCTATGCTCATCACTGTCAGGAAATAAATGCTGGAGAAGATATTGTAGTGGTCTATGGACAAGATGACCTTGCAGAGGATTTCTCCGAAGGGCCAGTAGCGGAGGAGGTGCTCTGCAATATTGATGGGCAAGACAAGGGTGAACAAGTCATCAGCAATAGCGAGGTTCAGGATGAACATGTTGGTCACAGTCTTCATCTTGGGGGCCTTGAGGATCACATAGATGACAGCAGTGTTGCCTGTGAGCCCCACAGCACAGATCACAGAGTAGATCACGGGCAGGACAACGTAGAAATCAGCTGCCTGCTCTTGGAGGGTGAAGTTGAACCTCATGCTGTTTTCCAGGTAGCAGCTGTTGCCTGCGTTGCTGCAGGAGCTGTTCAGATCATCCCAAAGGGAGATGTTTCCCATGCCTATTGATCACAGACCACCCTCAGATGCCACTGAAAGCCTCGCTAGCCTGGAAGTGAGAGGTTTTTTGTTTGGTTGGGCTTTTTTTCCCCCTCCTGTGAGAAGCAGCTGCTACCTCATTTAGATGCAGCTTATTTTCAAAGCTGAGTTGTGAGGCTTCGTGGACCACCTAACTTACCTCTCCCCCCTGTTGGAGAAGTTAGATTTTGAAGTGATGAGGAGAAAAAAAAATGTTTGGAAGACATAAGGCTCCATGAACCAAGAAAACAAGAGAATAATCACTTTCTAAACAAGTCAAGGAACTCTCCTTTCCGAGAGCATTCCGGTGAGCTTTGGCTTTTCTTTGCTGGAGGAGTTGAGCGGCTCCCGTTCAGCTGTCTGCAGTGAGAGTTCTTCTGGGGCTGGCAGGAACAAGGAGGCAGAAGGGGGAATTTCGTGCCTGGCTGGCTGTTCACAGCCCTTGGAGGACCCGAGGGATGGCTACTGTTTCTCTGGCACTGCTTTCCTTGCCGGAGCAGAAGCGTTCCAGTGGTTAATTAGCGCCTGCCTTTATGTCAGAGTTCAGGCTCTTCATGGACTGGGATTTCGCAAACAATGAAGACGTTTCTGACACTGCTACTCCCCACTCCCAGGGTCCCCTAGCAAAAGAAGGAGGGGGAAAAATAGTTCAGGGAGTATTTCTGAAGTTAACAGTTAAAGGGGATTACCCTGCAATCAAAGTACACATTTAAGCAAGGGTGGGCTATGAACTTACTCTGAAAACCATCCCCTGTACAAACAACTGGCAGCACCCCAAATTTGGCACAGATGGACAGACAAACCTGTAAATCCCAGAAGTTCAGGATTAATCAGGGAAGAGGGAGAAAAGTACCCTGAAAGCGAATCCACTTTAGAGACACAGTGAGAATCATCCCATCTGTAGCAGTCACCACATGCATTACTATTGCCTGACCCATACTTCCAAGAATTCCTCCACTGTGAATGAACAAACAACTGACCCCTACCCGCACTGTGAAGATCAAAGGTTTGGCAACCAGTCCGAGGCTCTGCAAAGAGAAGTGCCTCACTTCTCTTGCCTGTTATTGTCGCACAGCAATAAAGTGAGTGGGACTGCCAGCACTGGGGACAGAGAGCTGAAGTGTCCCTTACCTGGGAAGCGGCTCCGCTGCCTCCTCCAGCACCTGCTGCTTGCACTGATGAGAATCTTCCCTCTAATCCGAGTTGGAGGAGGATCTCTGGGTTGCTGACGTACCGGGATTTGCAATCAGATCAACACGATGCTTCTGTGTGTGCGCGTTGCATGTCTGACCAATTAGCACTTGCTCAGATTAGGGAAGGGGGGGAAGCAAGGGTTTTCTCTCTGCAGGATTACTAAAATAGTAAATACGGTGGATGTTCCCTTCAGGAATGAGGGAGATGTCGAGGGACACAGGCAGCACCCAGGACTGGCTGAATGAGGGATGCATGGAACAGTGGGAGGCAGGAGTTAAACTGCCTCAATAGGGAACAGTGGCTGGTTTTAACAAAGGGAGTAGGAGGAGGGTGAGCAACATTACAACATGCAAAATAAACAAATAAACAGACATACCTTGCCAGATCTGTGCTGTTTTCGGCTGCTCTGGGGGAGTTCGGCTGGATTTCTCCAGCTGGGTCTCTGATCCGGCTTTGGAAGTTAAATGAAATCCTTCAGATGTGCATCAGGAGGTGCAGGAGTCCCGTGGAACTTGTCAGAAATGCACCCCAGGTTATGGAGCAACAATGTAAGATCACTTTACCGGCATGTCCCTAAAGGAAAAAATAGAAAGGAAATCAAGAGTCTTTGGAGTCTCCTTTAGTCTTTCAAATGCTGCCTGACCTTTGTTTCAAGACAAGGCAAGGGAAAACACAGGCATCCATCACTGCCATGCCTAGTTGTGTGAATTTAACCAGGAGGGCCAGCTCATTGATCTGAGCTGGTAGCCGAGAACTGTGCTCGACTTTCCTCCTCTTCTTTGGATGTTTTTATATTCTTCTGCCAAGATTATTGTGCACCAGTAGCTGGGTGGGAGTAAAACATTTCATTGCACTTCTGAAGGCCATGGCTATAACCAACTTTTCAGCAGATGGGATTTTTTTTTTTACACCCAAGGTACAAGTCTTCAAGATATTTTCTGTATCTTGGCCAAAATCTAACCAGACTTTGGGCTTAAGGAAAATGAAACAGGAATTATATTGTCCAGTTATATTGCATAGGAGTGATATGGATGATACTTCTTCAGATGGAACACCCCCGAAGCTTTCCTCTTGCCTCTTTTGGGAAAGCTGGGGTGGTTTATAAGGAGTTGTAAATGAAGCAAGGCTTTGGTAGGTCTTCAGGGGGAAGGCAGTTTCCAGGAATTGCTGTTGTCTTTTTTGGAGAAGAACATACAGGAAGGCAGAAAAATTCAGGAGAATGTGATGTTACATTTGCTGATCTATAACTATTCCCTGGGACAAAAGGGTTTTAAAGTATTTTTTCATCCACAATCCTTTGAGGCTTTCTATTTTTCAGCATGAAGTATATCTCTTGTCTCTGGGATAGCTTAAAAGCTGTTTCTTTCTCTTCCTCAAACTATATTATCTTGGAATTGGCATCATGCTGCCATGGCCAGGGGTTGTGTGCCTGGGTGCTGTGTGTTTGAGGGGCTGGGGGCTGAGGGGGGCTGCAGGAGCTGTGGTGCTGACGGTGCTCCCTTGTGCTTTACCCTCTGCCTTGTGCCTTACTCCTCATTATCCGTAGAGAACACGCTCTCCGTGCCTTGGTTAGGATGTGCTTGATTAAAATAACCTGTCAGAGATGAGATGGAGACTAATTAAAGCTGGTGTGGGTAGAGGGGCTTTTGCTCATATGCCCCAAACAAATTACTGGCACCTGCTTTCAGAGCTCCTTGCCTGGCTCTACAATAAAACTTGTTTGCTTTGGGGAGAACAATTGCCAACAGATCTAAATTCATGTAGGAAATTGCTTTGCAGCAGCAACTGTTCTACCAACAGAGAAAATATTTCCTCTGTGTGTCTCTGGGCCAGAGGCTGTGCACAGGGGAAACAGATCCATGTACATTGGTGTGATGGGCAGTGCTTGGAGAGAAGGCTGAGAGAATGTTTTATTCTTCTTGTCTTCTCTGGCTGGGCATCCCTTGGTTATGAATGTTACAGTGGCATAAAGCCCTGAAAATCAAGCACTGGTTTGAAGATGCTGCTACAAAGGACACGAGCTGTGTTTTCCCTCAGAGCCACTTGGATCTACTTTTGTGCCAACAGCTCCATCATCAGCACAGTGCAACAGGGACAAAGATTTTATTCCTGGCAAATCCGTGCCATGGAGATGGACTTTACCCCTTGAAGCCCACGTTCACACTGTGCAGCTTGGGTCAGCTGTGCAAACAAAGAGAAGGCAGCGTTTTAGGGAGGGGGAAATCCCTGCCAATGCTAAACCAGTGGTGCTTTATTGCCTTCATAAAGCTGATGTGCTGCTGGCTCCAGACAAAGGCCCTCCACCATTTTGGAGTTACGGAGAACCTGTTTTGTTGGGCTCCTGCTGCTGTCAAGGAGTCAAGTTCATCTCAAGGACACAGATATACAATCAATAATCTGTTTACCAAAACAAAATGTTCTCGGCTGGCTGTCTTGCAGTCACTGGTTATTAAGGTGATTTATTTGTATGAAGTGTTCAGGCTTTCAAAAGCATTGCAGGTTAATAATAGAATCAAGGAGTAGTTTGGGTTGGAAGGGACCTTTAAAGGTCATCTAGTCCAACCCCCCTTCAATGAGCAGGGACATCATCAACCAGATCAGATTGCTCAGAACTGAACCATCCAACCTGGCCTCCAATGCTCCCAGGGATGGGGCATTTACACCTGTGAGAGTGCCTCACCATCCTCATTGTAAAAACCCTTCTTTCTTATGTCTAATTTAAGTCTACCCTCCTTCTGTTTAGAGCCATTCTCCCTTGTCCTGTCACAACAGCACCTTCTGTCCTGAGAAATGTCCAGGACTGATTATGTCAGATGGGCCGTGACTGTTTCTGGCAAGGTAACCGTGCCTGGTCAGGCTAGCTGTAGGGTAACATTCACCCACAAGCTGGGACATCCTCCTTCTCCCCCCAAAACCTTCCCAGCCTTACTGAGCCAAGCTGGCTTGGACAGGTGATGGTGCTCACCTTGTAGGACACCTCAGGGAACCAGGCAGGAGCTGCAAGGGGATGAGGGGTGAATTCAGGGCAAATGTCTCCATGGCAAACTGGTGAATTGTGGGCAAAGAAAGTGCTTTTGAATGGTGATAATTGTCATGGATCCAGGGGCTGGTGACACATCCTGCCCGCCCGGAAAGCTGCAGTGAAGGCAAAGGGATACGGGAAGTGATTTAAGGAAAATGGGAGTAATGAGTCCATAAACGGCCTGGTTTTGTCAGGGAAAGTACATCTCAATAACTGCCCCGTCTGTCTCTGCAGGGGAGCAATCGACACAAACGCCTTGTTAGCAATTTCCTCAGACCAGCTGTGATGGGGAATAAAAGCTGTACCACCGGGAGCTGGTGGGTGGCTGGCTGAAGCTGTTTGCTCCCTGCAGGCCAGGAAACAGCTTGGGAGGCTCCTGCAATGGGTTAGCCCTCATTCCCAGCACTTCTTGGAGACCCTAGCTCTTCTGCCACACCTTCTGCAGCCCCTGGTGCTGGCTGGGGCCACCCAGAGGTGCCACCAGCCATGGAGGGTGATGGCATTGCTCCCCTCAGCAGGAGCTGTGCTGTCAGGCTGTTAATTAAGAGAGCTCTGGTAAGTACTCGTGACAGTGGGAGCAAGGACACGGTGCCAGTCTTGCTGCAATCAATGCAGATCTGTGAGAGTTTAGAGAGCACAGAGAACGCTGCTTTAAACACCCTCATTTCCTCTCCCACTCCCCGCAGGTCTGGCTCTAAGCAGCCGCATTCCAGAGAGAAATTAAAATCTGCTTCCATTCCAGGATGCTTTTATTCTCCAGTGTTTTTTCCTGCTTTTCTCCAGGGCTGGAAGTGAGGGTGTGCTTTGGCTAGTTTGCTGCCCTGAGCCAGCTCAGTCTGTTGAAAGCAGAGCCCTTTGGAAGTGGGAGGTTTCTGGAAGTGGACTGTCCCCTTTTCAGTGCTGCTCATCACCTTTGTGGGGTGTGAGGGGCTCGGGGCAGTGGCCTGGGGCTTCCCTTGTGACAGTGCTGCCACGAGGAGTGGGCAAAACCTGTCCCATGGCTCTGACTGTGCCAGAGATGCTGCTGCCTCATCTTCCTTAACTCTGGAAGCCGGAGAAGCTAATCTGCTGCATCAATCTATGGCCTGATTAGCCCTCTGGATTTGGAGCTTTTGTGCTTCCCTGTCTCAGAGTTCTTCCATCGGCCCACGTGAGTGACAGCTTTTGTGTCATTTGCCTGTGGGACCTGTGAGGAAAAAGCTTTGGATGTGGTGGCAGCTCCAGGGCACAGCTAATCGCTTCCTTTTGGAGTTCTCTTGACCACAGAGATGTTAACAGAGTTCTGTTTCCTGCTGCTTGCCTTTGTCAGGTGTTATAAATACGTGTTTTAATTCGTGCCTATGAGATTTGTAATCACTTGATATTAGAATTTATGTATAGAAGATATATATATATATTTTGTTAAACCAAGACATGTTTGGACCACACTCCTTGAGAGGCACATTCCTGTAAGTGCCTGTAACACTGATTAGGTTCCAGGAAGAAATTTCCAAGACTAAAGATGTGGCCAGGCAGGAGATGGGCTATCATCAACTAGGAGCCACCCAGCCATTACCACTCTGATAAGATATCTGATGGAGATATGCAACACCTCTGGGACATCAGCACCCTTCCTGGACCTAGATAAAAATTCATCAATATTCATCATTTCCTAGAAGAGTATTGTCTTCGCTGGGACAGACCAAGATGACAAATTGAATATCTAAAGACTCTTGGACTCTGAATACTAATATGCCCCCAGCAAAATAAACTGTATATAAGCCCCACGCTCCAAGACATCGGCGTGAACAGGGTAGATCTGACACTCTAGGGGTCAGGTCACTGTTCACCCAGCTGTCAATAACCCGGGCTCGAAAGCTGACAACCTGCATTGTGGCTCTTTTCTTACCAAAATTATTGTTAAATAAATCTATTTTTTATTTGATTGGAAAATTGGCTCTGTGCATTTATGACATCAGGTGTGCACAGAGTGTGTGCAAGGAGGTTCTTCAGCACAGCTGAAGATTAAGATGTGAGGAGGAATCCTAGTTTGAAAGGATGAGAGCAAAACCAAAATAAAAGGATCCGAAGTTAGTGTGAGTCGGCAGGTAGGAGTCAGCTCTTCCCTGGATCCCTGTCCTTCCTTGCTGCTGGCAGATGAGGGTGTCCTGCAGAGCTGTGATCCATCAGCATTCCTGGCAGGAATATACATTATTTAGTTGCTATTAAGCTGGTTGTAACACAGCTGCTAAGAGCCCTTGGTATCTGCCACATCCAAGCGAGATGAGTTGTCACTTTGACTCTTTTAATGCCATCTGAACTGTCACTTGTGAAAAGTCACTCTTTCCGTCATTGCTTGACCTGCTTGGAAAAGCTTTGAGTCTTTACAAACAACAGCACTGCACCAGGGCTATCATGCATCCTTGGAAAAACAGCCGGGAGCCCTTCAGGGACGCTCACCAGGGAGCAGGCTCTGTGCAATATATTCCAATATCTCTAAGCAACAGCTTAATGTGTTGCCTTGTCTGCTTAAGTAGCAGAGCTCCTCTGGCCTAAAAGCCTCATCAGCAGAGGGTTATGGAGTGCAAATTGCTGCTGAATGAATTTGCTGCTGTGTTAGCTCTGGTTTCTCCTCCCTCTTGTGTTATGACAGGAAAATGACTCATCTTCACCTTAATATCATGTTTTAGAGAAATGGTCTAATATTTTGTACAGCGTTCATTGTAAAAAAAACCCAAACCAACAAAACATGAAATCTGCCTTCTGGCACAATGTTTTCCAGTGTAGTTGTACAGAGCTGGCTATACCTTTCTCCACACTCTTTTGGCCAACAAACATCATGGTTTACAATACCATCAACTATTGAAAGGAAAAAAGAGAAAAGCAGAAAGCCTGGTTTGAGCTCAGTGAAACTTGATTCTGGCTTTGGACTGCAATCATTTATTACAGCTCTGTTTTACAATTAATACCAGCCTGACCTACTTAAATAGGACATCGTAATTCTTGTGGCCATGGATGTGCCCATGAAAATTCAGTGCTAAGAGCATGAGCTGTGCTGGTTATGTCAGTGTGATAGAGAAAAATGTAAGTTGGATAACTAAGGTGAATTGAGTAGGAAATGGTGTGCTATAAAACTCATAAAAATAATTTAAAATGCAAAAGATAAAAGGAAAAGGATTACTACAAGATGAGGTTTATGGCTGGTGCTCTCTGCTCATCTGCACCCTGTGGTCATGGCCATAGTGGGGATGTCTGAGTGAGTGAGGGAGGGACTGGATTCAGTGTGGGCCCCAGCCAAAAGAGCAGTGACAGTCAGGAACACCTGGCTCTTCTCTCTTTAAAACCTAATTTGAGCCCCAAAGCAAAGCCCCCGAATTTAATTCCCTGGGGATTGAAGCTGTGAGGTCTTTGACTGGGGCTTTCACAGTGTGCTGGGTAAATAAAGTCCCCATCAGAAATCATATTAGTGCAAATTATAGATAACCACACCAAAAAGAAGTTTTGGATGCTTGTGGAGGAGAAGCAGAAAAAGCAAAGAAAATATGAAGATACACCTCTGTATTTTCCACAGGGAATCATTTCTGAAGTGCAGAACTCACCAGGCCATCCTGCCCGGGGGAATGATTTCAGACAAGTGCTGACTGCGTGGGAGAAGGAGGGCTGAGTTATCACCGAAGTTTTTCACTTCTAATACTTGGAAATATCAGTGTCATTTTGTCGGTAAGGAGCACACTCGGTCTCTGAGACATCCTCATCTCCACCTGCTTCACAACTCCACTTGAAGGCAGACGAAAATTATTTCCTTGTAAATGAACTGTTTTCACCAAATTCTGCAAACTCTTACTGAGGCTCCTTGCCATGAAGTTGATTTTCTATTTTTTTATTTATTTTTTTTTTTTTTTTTAAATTTTAATAAGAATTGCTTTCTTCTTGCAAATGTTAAGTAAATTTTTCCCCGCCTGGGATGTCAGGAGGTGCACATCCTATACAAAAACACTTCCCAACTGCATCAATAACCTTTTTATACTGCTCAGTGAGTCCTAGAAAACTGCAGAGTAGTTTTGTGTCTCTGCAGGTTACTTGGCAATCAATTCTCCATCTCTGATAAATCCTAATTTACTGGGAGGATGTGACGAACTCCCTCCTCTGCAATCAGGACTTGGCAGTGCCCATTCTTCTGTTGGTTTATGGGTTCAGCAGAATAATTTCATAGGAACAGAGGTGTTCTGCAGCATTCCTGCTTGGTTTGCTCCTCACTTTGTGGGGCAGACAGCAGCCTTCTACAGCCCTGAAAAAGGCAGGGAATTTTCTGGACTGGGAATAAAAGCATTCGTGAGAGAGGCAGAATATGATGCTGTTACCCATGGCTGGTGTTCCCACCTCTGTTGTCAGATTTCCCTTCCTTGCTGCCCTGGGGCACCTGAGTAATGGGTGGTTTGTAGTGATGTTGTCCATATTGAGATCAATCAAAGAGTTTATGGACTTATTTCCAGCATGAAAACAAACCGTGTTTTGCTGGTTGTATGGGGGAAAAACGATTTCAGGCAGAGAGAGGCAAGAAAGAGGTGAGAGACCAGTGAATTTTTTTTCCATGTGGCTGCAGGGAGGAAGAACAATTGTGGTGTGGGAGATGTGGTGTTGATGTAAAAGCAACCCAAATTGAGAGTGAGCATCACCTGAGCTGCACCACTGTCAGCAAGGGCTGGATCTCCCCTGCTCCTTCCCCTGCCTGAGGTGTTTGTGTGGGGCTGATCGCCCCTGCCATTTAACTTGGGATTGCACAGCCTTTTCTTAGAAAACAGTTGGCTTTTCAGACTCTCCTGGGCATTCAAGTGAGTCCAGGACCCGTGGGGATGAGCTGACGAGTGGATGGTCTTGGCTGTTAGGTGTTGCTGTGTTTCCTGGTGCTCCTGTTTGTGATGGAGCTGTTTGCTGTCTCCAAAGCAATCCCGGCATGCTGCTTTTGTGGAAGGCAGAACAGCTCAGGAGAAAAATGTGCTTGAAATTACCTGTTCTGGGGAAATGCAATCACTGGGAATTTTCTGCTACAAACTGCTTGTGAACAAAGATGGAGCCTGAATCAGGGATCTGCTCTTGTGGGGATCCCTTACACTGACACAAAGCTCTCTGTGCCTCTCCAAAGGCTTGTCACCCTACAGAAACGTGTCACTTCAGGAATCTCCTGGCAGGGCAGGGAGGGGGATTTGACATCACAGCTGCATGGCTGGGAAAAACATCGAGGGGAATTCTCCTTTTCTGGCCAGGAAAGCCAGGATGTCTGCCTGCTGTATTCCATGAGTAGGAAATCAGTTGCTGAGGGATTTCTGCTGGGAGATTTGTGCTTTATGAAATTCATGCCAGGGGCAGAGGACTGGGGAGCTGGAAACGATAGTGCTGTCTTCCTCCCCTCTGCTGCTTTAATTGTTTGTAATGATTTAATAAGCAGCACTATTCCTCCCTGCAGCAAACACAGGCATGTGGCATTTTATTACCTTTATTAGGGCCTCTGTTTGGAATTTCTTTGCTGTATTTCCTTCTTTGCAGGCCTGGTCCAAAACTTGGAGAAGTCGGTGTGAAAACTGGATTTTGTGCTGTCAGCATTCTGTGTGTTGAGCCAGCACCAAATCCATGCAACTGTATAGGAAGGGAAGAATAAGGACAAATGATATAATTT